>JAWMRA010000072.1:1557006-1570272 GCA_035584735.1 Pseudotriccus pelzelni
TGGACACTTCCAGGGATGGGGCAGCCACAGCTTCTCTGGGAATTCCATCCCAGCCCCTCCCCACCCTCACAGGGAAGGATTCCTTCCCAATACCCCATCTAAGTGATGTACAACCCCATCTTTGGAGCACATTCCTGCTAAGACTTGTATGGGCACCAGCCACATCCAGCTTGGAGCAAGCCTGGGAAGGGAATCAGATCCACAGAACACCCTCAGTGCTCTTAAAGCTGCTTGGGGTTGAAGCAGTGTCCCAAATCCTTGGGGATGCCAACTCACCTCCGAGGAAGCGCAGGGAGGACATGATGGAGCCGATCCAGCTGACCTGCTCCGAGGAGCCCCCCACCTCCTCTTGGAAAGCCACGAAGAAAATCCCGAAGGTCTTGAGCGTCCCCATCACGAGGACGTTGACCTGAGCCAGGAGCAGACAGGGGTGAGGGGCCACAGGGGAGCAGGAGGGAGGAAAAGCTTTTCCTTCTGCTTTTCTTGCAGGGGATAATTCATTATGATGATAAACAGACTGGGAGACCTGAACTGGTGTTGGGGAATGTCAACAGGGTGAGCTCATGTGGTGGCTGTTTCATGTTAACAGACCCGCCAAAACTCCTCTGGAAACTGGCTTCTCCAAGGAAAAGAAAGAAACTCACACCAGAACCCAACTCTTCCAGGATGTTTCTGCTCCGTGAGTTACTTTTTAACACTAAAGCAACAATTAACTGGGTCTTGGCGCTGTTGAAGATCACTGGGGGTGAGAGGAGCAGGATGGATGTTATCCAGGGCAGTTTCCCAGGCTTGCCCTGCCGTGGGAGCAAAGGACACACACTTTTGTGTCCTTAATTTTAACTCCCTCTCACCTCCCTGGTAGCAGGTGGTTAATGATTGGAGCAAGTTACTTGGGATGGGGTGAAGTGGGGAAAGCTTTCCCACCATGGGGGGTGGTGCCTTCATTACAGTTGGGACTTGACCTTAAAGATCTTTTCCAGCCTTCAGGATTCCTGGATTCGTCACTGGTGGGAAGGTTGTGTGGTGGTAAAGCCCGCGGAATGGAGAACTGGTGCCTTTGAGTGGTGTTGGGGTGTCTGGTGCTCCCAGGAGGGAGTCCCGAGTGTGTGTGTGCTGCTCTTCAGTCAATCCCCGGCTCCCACCTCACTACCCAAGGTGGGATCCCACCCCTTCCGAAGGGGCAGGACTCCTCACTGGGGTTTGACACCACAGTGCTGATGTGTTTGAGTAGAGAAAAGCCGTTTTATCCTTGCAAGGCGCCTTTGGCCCCGGGCTGTGGGCTGGGCACCCTCATGTCCATCCCTGGGGTGTTTGCAGCTGCCATTCCGTAGGGGAACGGTGGAGCTGGGTGGGATCAGCCTGTCCTGTCCCTCCGAGCCTTTCCCTTCTCGCCAGATCACGGAGGGTTCGGTGGGATTTGTTCTGTGCTTACCAGGAAGAAGTGAAGCACCACTGCCCAGGCCCACCCTCCGTGCGCCGCTCCAGCCCCCGGGCTCTTCCCAGCTTCCTCGGGCTCTTCATCCTCCTTCCTTTCCCCTGGAACGGGAGTTTCAGGGCACGTTAACACCTTTCTGTGGTGCTGTTTCAGTTCAAAAGCTGTTCCCCCAAAGGCAGGACCTGCCTTGGAACCCCTGGAGCAAACCCCATGCTCTGCCTTCGGTTTGGAGGGTGGGGGAAGATCCACCAGCTTTTGTTGACGAGGGGTGTTAAATTACACATTATCCCTGCCTGGAAGCAGTTTAACATCCTTTCTCTTTCCCACCAAATGACTGTAACCACTTAAGCTTTAAGGCATTTGAAGTGAAGCACCTTTGCAGCTTTTGCTTTGTGCCCCGACTCAGGGAGGGGGTCACGTCTGTCTGATCCAGTTTTGAGCCCCCGGGAAGCCCTCCCGGTCCCATCCTCTGCTGGTCTCCCTTCCATCCTCTGTGGCAGAGGCAGGACCCTGCCCGGGGGAGCAGCTGGGGCTGATGATCCTGAACCCTTTCCGTACCTCCTCGCTGCTGCATGCTGGAAAATCCTCCCCAGAACAGTCGATGGCAAAGAGGAATCGTCTCTTCATTTGTTCCAGAGCCTAAATCTGAGCCCTCCCTGACTCGGCAGCCCGAGGTCTGCTCCTTCAATCACATCCCCCAGAGGGTGATAGTGTCTGTCCTTCTTGCAAGCCCCAAAGCAGGACATGGAGCCTGGCGAGCTCTGGGGCTGAGTGACAGAGCCCGTCCTCCTCCTCCTCCTCCTCTCTGTTAGGCCACAGGGCCAGAGTCCCTCCCCTTCCCCAGCTGGGAGCAGGAAATCCAGGGCGTTGGAAGCAGAAATCCTGTTGGGAAAGAGGAGAAGCCTGCAAGGGTTGTAACTCCAGGGAAAGCTTTGGATCTGGCTGGACGAATGAAGCAGGAGGTGGCAGTGCTGGACTGGATCCAGGCCTGTCCTGCCCAGCCTTTGGCCTGGGAAACTGTCATTTAGGAGAGGATAGTTTGGAAAACTTGGGAGTTTCCAGCTGGATGGAGCAGCTGTGCTGCTGCAGCCCTGGGAGTCAGCAGGATCGTTGTTGGCTCCCTGCCCCCACTGTAAATGTGCCCCAGCTCCTGGATAAACACGGCCCTGGTGCTTCCTGCCCTGCTGTGGGCTGGCCTGTCACCCCAGCCGGCATTCCTGAGGTCAGAGAAAACTGGGAGCACTGTGGGCACCCTGCTGCTGATCCCTGCCCCCTCCCTTGGCAAAGCTCCATCTGTCCAGAGGAGCCCAGGACACACCGTGAGCTCTCCCTGTGGGAAGACTTTTAATGCTTGTATTGAGCTTTATTCACACGGGGTGGGGTTTGCAGGGAGGGTGGTTTAACGGCTTGAAGGAGGGGGGGGGGGGGCAGCAGGGGCTGCATCTGCGCTCAGAGTTCTTGGAATTCCAGGGGGAAATACTCCAGCTCCAGCTGCTCCACCTGTGTGGGATGTGAGGAGAGAAGAGAGGACTCTTCGAGGGCCACCACAGAGCTTGGGCATGCAGAGATCTCAGGGCTTTACTGGGAATTAACACTGAGCTGGACAGGAATGTGGACTCAGCCGGGCAGAGGCTCCTCCTGCCCGTTCCATGTCACACTGGGACTGTCTGAAAGGAGCAGCTCGTTGGAGTCATGTCAGGGCAGCCTGAATGTCATTTTCTCTCTGGCCCAGCCCAGTTTTCACCTCATGCTCTGCTGTGAAACTTCCCTTCCCCTCCATGCCTGAGACCAGCTCCTTTTCCCTGCCCTGCCACGTGGGAAGCTCTGGAGTGGAGCAGCTTCCCAGGCCTTTTTGCAGGATTGTTTCCCTGCACCGTTTCAAATCCGAGGTCTGGATTTGTGAGGATGTTGCCAACATCCATTTCCAGCTTTAATCCAGGGCACAGGAAACGAGAAATTCTCCCACAGAAACGTTTTAACTAGAGGAAATGAAACGTTTCCCTGGAGAAATTCCTTGGGAAGTGTTTGTACCTTTCCTGCCAGAGGAGCCTCCATTATCTCTTCTCCAGAGAAATGCTAAGGAAGGGAGTGGGAGAAATCACCTCCCTTGGCTTTGGAAACGAAGCACCAGGCCCAGCAAAGAGAAGCAAAAGGGGGGTGGGTTGTTTTCTTTTTTTTTTACAGGTCATTTATTGATTTCTCCAACCAGCAACACACAACACACGTGGCAGGATCTTGACCACGTGTCACCCTCAGCACCACGAGGGCTACAGTGGGACTTGGAGAGCTGCACAGGAGCTGTTCAGTGGAGAGGGAGAGCCTTCACCCCAGGTTTGGGGGTTCCAAACCGGAGCTGGAGCGTGGAGGTGGTGCAGGGGAGGAGGAGCTGGGAGTGCAGCTGGTTCCCAGCCATCAGGATGCCAACTTGTGCACTGCCACAGTGATGGTGTCATGCTTCTGGATCATGATGTTCCTAAAACCAGGAGAAATCGCTGAGGGAGGGGAGGGAGGGAGGAGCCGGAGCCGGGATCATTCAGCAGCTGCAGCAGCCCCAGCTCCAAGCCAGACCCTGCCTCCCTTCCCACTCCTGGAGACGTCCCTGCAGCCACAGTGACTCCCACAGCACCGGCTCAGTTACCCACGGGGCTCCCACGTGTGGAAAAGGAACAGCTGCAGTAACCACCCCCCTCCCAAAAGGTTTCCTGCTGCTTTTACAGCTCCTGCCTCTCCCAAGCCTGTTAATGCAGTGCCTGTGGCAGTGCCTCCTGCACAGCTCCAGGGCTGGGGCTTCCCCCGGGAGCTGCTCCCGAGATCTGACTCCGGGAGGCTCCCAGGGTTGGGGGAAAGGAAAACGGGGCCTCGGCAGGCCGGGAACTCACCCGGTGTCCGACTCCAGGCACACCACGGGGGTGTCCGTGGGGTCGGAGCTGAGCTTGGCCGCCTGCTGGGCGAGCACGGAAATGATCCCGGCGTGTTCATCCGAGAGGGTCCCTCGGCCTGGAGAGGGGGACGCGATGGAGAAAGCCCCGCGGGAAGCCCGTTTGCCTCCCCCGGGCCAAGGGCGGGGGCCGATCCTGCCCCATCCCACCTCCCTCCCTGGGAGCCGATGTGGCATCTCCCCCAAACGTGCCCTCAAACCCCCACTGGGGGTTCCAGCAGGGCCAGTCCCGGTGCCTCCCCCCCCCCTCCCGCGGAGTCCTCAGAGGGGATGGGCAGAGTCTGGGGACCCCCAACCCGGGGACCCCTCGGGGTAGAACCAGCTGTCCCCCCACCGGGAGCTCTTAAAGGGACCGGGCGGGTCTTGGTGCCCCCCCAGCTCGGGGTCCCCCCTTCAGACGGGACCGCCGGCGGGACCCGGGCCCCCCCGCCCCGGTTCCTCCCCCAGCCCCGTAGCCTCTCGGAGGGCCCGCCCCGGCCCCGGCCCCCGGCGGCGCTCGCTCACTCACAGCCCAGGTTGAGCCCCTGCGAGTCGGTGCACAGGACGCCCACCACGGCCGGGCTCTTCATGCTGGGGGGACACGACGCTGTCAGGGCCGGGACCGCCCCCCCCCACACACACACCCCGGGGGCGTCGGGCCGGCCCAGCCCCGCTCCCCCAGCCCCGCTCCGGCCCTTCCCATGTCTCCCCGTGTCCCTTCCCCGTGTCCCTTCCCGTGTCCCCCCCGTGTCCCCTCCCCGTGTCCCTTCCCCGTGTCCCGTCCCCGTCCCCACGTCTCCTCCAGGTGCTGCTCCAGCGTCCCCTCCATGGCCCCGCCGCCACTTCCGCCCCACTCCGGGCAGCGCCGTCACCACGTGACCCCTCCCTCGGACGGCGGCTCCGCGCGCCCAAAAAGATCCGTCCCGCGCTCAGCGTCAGCCCGGGGAAATCCCGACCGCGCCGTCCGCGGGAATCGCCCGGGATTCGCCCGGGATTCTCCCGGGATTCCTCACAATCCCTCGCGAGAGCACCGCGCCCTGATTTGGAGGGCGCTAACAGCAAATCGGCGCCCCCAAATCAACCCTCCCTGAGTGCCTTTCCCCAGCAGAGCGTGTGATAGACGTGCAATTTTGGGTTGGTTTTTTGTTGGGGTTTTTTTTTTTTTCTTCCCCTTCCTTTCTCTACCTTTTTCCACCTGAGCGTGGTTTGGTTGTGTGTCCCGCTCCCCTCCACGCAGCGCCGCTCGGGGTCTGTGCAGCCAAATGAAATCCAAGCGGGGTTTTGATGGGGCCCCTGCAACGCAACTCTTCCCCTGCCAGAGCATCCTCTTGGAGCTGGACCACGGCGGGGGATGGAGATTGGGATGCAGGTTGGGTGCAGGGACACGGGACACAGCGATACAGCTGGGGCCCAGAATTTGCAGTAAGACAAGCCACGCTGGACTCCCGTCACCTCCCCAGTGGGCAGAGAGGTGATAAAAGTGATTCTCAGCCCAGATTTCCATCGAGAACCCCCTCAAAATCCAGCCCCTGCCAGACTAACACACACGCAGTGGCAGGGGAGTCAGGACCCCATCACCTTCCCAAGGGGCAGAGAGGTGTAAAAAGTGATCCTCAGCCCAGTTTGCCATGGAAGACCCCCCCCAAAATCCATCCCTGCTGCCAGCAGGGAGTGGGAGGTGATTTACGGCGGAGCAGCCCGGGGCTGGGTGACGTTAATGAGGCCCCTCTGCCGCCGTCCCCGGCTGCTCCTGCCGATGGATCCGGGCTTGGCAGGGCAGGAAATTAAAATGTTATTGATGAGGGGAGAGAGTGGCGGCAGGATCGTTTATTTTATTTTTTTTAATGTGATTTTTCTGTCTCTTTGGTCCAGCCGGGAGCTCTCTCAGGCAGCACAAAGAGCCCCAGTCCCGACTGTCCAGGGGCTTCCCACTGCATCCCACCTCACTGGGACGGCTGGGACTGGAGTTGCCTTTATTTATCTGGGGATTGGTGGGCGTTTTTTTTGCCTTTTCACACTTCCAGGAAGCAACACTGGACAAAAGTACAAATGGAGATGGGGGGCTGCATCCTCCTGGTACCATCAGTCCCTTTGCAAGGAACCCTCCCAAACCCAGCCATTCCCGAGCCACTCCTGGCCGTGGGATTTCTGGAAGAAGAGAGGTTTTTGGGGAGAGCTGGGATTAATTAATTCGAGCCCAGGTGGAGGAGACTTTAGTGATGCAGCTGCCACATCAAAGGCCGGGCTGGGCTGGGGGCAAAGCAGTGTTGGGGCTGGTTTTAACTAATTAAACTGATGATTTAGCACCAGTTCGATCCTCTAAATAAATAAATAAATAATTACCCAGAAAAGCCCCACCAAACCCATATTTCAAATCGCAACCCACTTTGGACTGTGTTTCCCCCACGGGGCACCTCCTGGTCCCTGATTTGCCCCCACGGACCAGGGCTAGCCCCAAAATCAGCCCCAGGGTGTTTATTGCTCAGTGGGAAAAGCCGGAAGAGATAGAATGAATGATGCTGGTGAGAAGCCCTGATCTCACTGGGGTGACCCCTGCAATCCAGGACTGGGAAAATCCATCGTGCTTGGACAGAATCACAAATCCAGTTTCTTTTTTTTTTTTTTGGGAAATGGAGTTTTTTATTCCCTGCCCTTGATGAGAAAAGGGTCTCAGGCATCATCTGTGCCCCAGCCAGCACTGGGGGCTTGGTCTGGGGAGTCTCAGACAGCTCCAGGATCCCAGGATGGGTTGGCCATGGAAGGAATTTAAATTTTTAAGTCTTTTAATTCCCTTTATCGCTCATTTTATGGCCGAGGCTTCAGGAATATCTTGCCCCCTGATGGACTGGGGTGCCTGGGGGTCTTTGATTGGAGTCCCCATCAGGGTGTTGTCCTTTGCATCCTCACAGGATGTAGAACTTAAAAAAGAAAGCAGCAAATAATTCCACCTTTTTCCTGCCTTTTTAACCATCCTCTTATTCCCTGCGCTCCCAGGAGAGGCACCAAATGCAATTCGAGATAGATGGGCCATAAATCAACGTATTTACACATTATATCCTGACTGAAATTATGAAAAAATACTTTATTCCCTCCCTGCCTGTTTTTTTTTATTATTATTCTCCCAAATAAACGCAGCCAAGTCTCTATTCCTGAGGGATATTTATCACTTTATTGCACCTTGGGGTTCTTCTGAGCCGGGGAGGGGCAGCAGAGCTTCACTCTCAGGTTTTATTTCAGCCAAATGACCCCCCAGTTTTTAAATTAAATTCTTCCATACATCTATCAAGGATACCTATGGATTGAGGGGTGTACTTGGAAAAATCCAGCTGTGCCCATAAATCCCGCTGGGGGGGTGTGGGTGGGTAGGAGGGAAGGGACTTTTCCCCCCCCTTCTTGGTGGTTTTATTAATATTTCTTTGATGCCATTGGAGATTCGGGGCTCCTCCATTTCTTCTGGGATCAGCAAGGGGAGGGGAAAAACCGGGGTGGTGGAGCTGGACGGGTTATAAAGGGGGTGAGGTGAGAGGCTGCTTGGAATTCCAGCGCCATGGGCCGGATCCTGCAGCTCCTCTGCTTCCTCCTGCTCCTCAATCCCTGCCCCTGCGCCGTCATCACCGGGGTAAGTTCTGCTTCTCCCCACACAGCCTGGGATTTATATATTTATATGGATTCATCCTCGTTATGCTGGGAAATAACTCAGGAATCAGGCCTTTGCGCTGTTTGTTTTGTGTTGTTCTGGTTTTCCTCGAATTATCCCTCATTTTTCCATCCCCTGGGTGCTGTTCCCACCACCAGCTTCCCCTCCCAGCGCTGTGGCAGCAGGGAAAAGGTGGGATATCAGGAAGTTTTCCAAGCAGGTAAAAATCAATGTGTCTTCATGGACATCTCCCAGAGCACATTCCCAATTGGAACAAGGGCTCGGAACCCCCCGAATTGTCCTTTCCCCTCCTAAATTTAGAGGAATTAATTAAACGAGGTTGGAGCTGCCAGGATGCCAAGGGCAGGTGGTTGCTCACCCTGTCCACGGGCTCAGGGTGTCCCTGAGCAAACAGTGCTTGCTAAAAGTGCTAAAAGTGAATTTTAGGGACGGAATCCAGGTTTTTGTGGCGCTTCCAGGGTCTGGATGCCGCTCTCAGCAGAGCCAGGCTTGGCTGAACCCCTCCTTTTCCTGCAGTATTGAAGAAACCAAATGTTTCCATCCCACTGGTTTCCCAAAAAGAGGGATAATGAGGCTTTCCTGGCTTTTTCCAGCCAGTGAGAATTTGAGGCTTGACTTCAGCTGGCTCTTGGCTCCTCTTTTTCCTTTATAGGAAATATTTTGTCCCCTCTTTCTCACCAGCCCATGGTGATTTTGGATCTTTTCAACCTGGAGTTTCAGAGCCAGGTCAGGCGGGATCCACCTCCATCCAGGGCCAAACAGACCCAGCAGCTCCTGGAATTATTCCAGGGCTTATCCCAGGGCTTGAAATGATTCCAGGCCCACTTATTTTTAATAGCACAAGGAAAGAGTTTGGATGTGCAGCTCCCTGGGTGCCTGCCAACCCCCCACCAGCCCCCTGAGTTTGCAGGTGAGGATTGGTGAGATCTGATTTTTAACAGATTTTTGGGGGTTTCAAGGAGATTTGGAAGCTCAGGGAGAATCAGGTTCCCACCAGGAAAGGGAAGACTCTCTAAAATCCCCTTTTTGCCCAACCATGAGGGGGCTGCATCCCAAAAATTTTGTTTTATGGTGGTTTTGGTTTTGGTTTTTTTTTTTTTGGTGGTTTTGCCCCAGCTGAAATTACCAAACCTCTTCATCCACAATGGGCTTGTGCTGGGATCTCCTGGGAAAGAAACACCCCGGGGAGGGGGGGACCCCACGGGGGTTGGATGAATCCCATCGGTTCTCCTTGTGCTGCCAACCCAGCATCAGGCAGATGGGTCAGAGAAAGTTTGGGGAGGGCAATGAGCCCCTCCAGTGACGGCCACCACATCCTGAGGGGAAAAATTTGACCTGCTCGGTGCTCAGAATATCCCCACCCACCTCATCCCGGTGTGGTGGAGAGCTGGGGCAGCGCTTCCATCCGTGCCTCGCCTTCCCCATCCCAGTTTTCCAGAGTTTTATGTGTTCTTCGGAGGGGAGAGAGGTCGAGCTGTTGGAATGACTCTGCTGCTCCCGCTAACAAGGCGATTAAAGCTCCGGGGATTTGGGGCCGCTGAGCAGTTTCGCAGGCTCAGCCGGGCGGTATTCCCGGCGGGAGGAGCCGGACAGCGGCTTTATCCCTTGTCGCTGCTGCTCTCCCTGGCCACAGACGCTGCCTCGAGTGGGGCAGCCGCGAACTTTCCCTCTGTGCCTCGTGTCCCCGGGAGGGATTTCCCCCTTCGTCCCACAAACCCGGCCCCAAAAACCTCCCCAAACCGGCAGAGCCGGGAACTGCCACCCCCCTTTTTGTTAAACCCCTGGCCAATGCGGGCCGATCCCGTCGTTGACCCCCCCCCCAAAAAAAAAGAGGGATAACGATGCTTTTCCATCCTCCTCCCCAGGCCTGTGAGCGGGACCCTCAGTGCGGCAGCGGGACCTGCTGTGCCGTCAGCCTGTGGCTGAGGGGGCTGCGGGTCTGCACCCCCCTGGGCCAGGAGGGGGATGAGTGTCACCCCTTCAGTCACAAGGTACAGGCTGGGAAGGGGGGGACAAAGGCCAGGAAGGGGCTCCAAGCTCCTCCCGTGGTGGGGAAAGCTCCATTAGACCCTGAGATGGAGAAGGGGTTGGTGTCTGGGGGAAGAGGGGGGTGCTGGGAGAGCGGTTTTCCGGGGAGAAGAGGCTGGGAATGGAGCTGGGTCCCGAGGACCTGGGTGCCAGCATTGCTGTCATGCTCCTGGATCATGATATTCCAAGGAAAAAGTGCTGGGGGGAGGTGAGGAGGCAGCTGTGGTGGCGGTGGGGACTGGACAAGGGAACCCAGGGCCAGACCTGCCCGTCTCCATCTCCCGCTGCCCTCTGAACCCTGGGATGGAGCTGGGGGACTCAGGGGGGAATTTGGGGTAAGGCTCTGGGTGGCATCGTGGGCTCCCAGAGCTGGGGCAGCTGTTTCAGCCTCTGCGTTATTTTGGGCAGTCCCCTGCATGTCCACAGCACCCTAAATCATGGAAGGGTTTGGGGTGGAAGGGACCTTAAAGATCTCCTCGTTCCACTCCCTGCCATGGGCAGGGACACCTTCCACCAGCCCTACTTGCTCAGAGCCCCATCCAACCCGGCCTTGATCCCTCAGGAATGCCCTGGACCTTGTCTGGGAGCTGGGGTTGAGCCGCCAGCCCATCCCTTTGCCAGCAAAGCACAAACCACACCACTCCAAACTGAGCCAGAAATGCTCCTCCGAGCCAGGAGAAGCCCAGTTAAACCCTCAGAGCTCCCCCAGCTCCCCGATTCCTGTCGGATAAGAGCCCCCAGCACACGGGGATTAGCCCAAAGCTCGGTGCTGCTGCAGTCCCAGTTCCAGGAGGATTTTGCAGCAGCATCCAGGCCTCAGGAAGAACAACCCCCTCCCTGTGCCTGTATTGATTGAACGCTCTGCAAGCAAGATTTAATGACGCTGCACCTTCTGCTGCCACAAGGAAGGGCTTCAGAGGGATCACAAACTAATTTCAGCCCCGTCCCCGTTAAACCTTTGGAGAAAATCCTTGGATTTTCTCAGGGCTGTAGTCCCACTGATCATCTCTGGGGCCGTGACACCTCATTTCTTTCCTTGTTCTCTGCAGGTCCCTTTCTTTGGGAAGCGCCAGCACCACACCTGCCCCTGTTTGCCCAACCTGCTGTGCTCCAGGTTCCTCGACAGCCGCTTCCGCTGCTCCCTCGACTTCAAAAACATCCATTTTTAGGGAAAAAATCCACCCATGAGCCCACAGCACTCGTGTCTTGCCCTTTCCCCGCGGCTGTCAGGTGCCCACGGAACACCAGGCAGCCTCCAAGTGCTTTCCTGGGTGAGATGGTGTCGTTTTGAGCTGTTCTGTGGGGAAATTGAGGCCAAGCTGCTCCAAAACATGGCCCAGCAAAGCTCCGTCCCAGCAAAGCTCCGGCACATGATAAATTTTGGGATGTGAAGCGCAGCAGCACCATCTCATGTGCTAGAGCACCTGCAGGGCTGGGGGAGACCTGCTTTTAACTCGATTTTATATTTTTTTTTCAGTTGTGTGCAAGGAAAAAAAAAAAAAACCCAAAAATCAGAGGGGCAGAAACTTCGTTCTGTGGGGAGCATTTTGATCAACATCCAAAACCGCAGCTCGTGCCCAAATTGTCCCAAGCACGTCCCAATCCTCTGCAGCAGCCTCGGAGCTGCTTCATCTCTGCCATTCCCACTGGATAAATCAGTTCTGTGATGGGAATCTCCGTCATGGTACTGCCCAACTGTGGCTTATCAGGACAGTCTAATCCGACCCAATTAAATGATCTAATCTGACCCACAATTAAATCAAATCCATATCGAGTAGCTGTGGGGATTTAAGGCAGGAAGAGGCCCCAGCAGAGCTGGTAGGAGCCGTGTTGTGCCAGTTGTGGGTCTTTGGGATGCAGGAAAAGGTTGCCCAGACTCAGCATCTCCCCGAGGTTCAGGCACCGTGTGAGGTTTTGGGGCTTCTCTTTCTGTCAGGTGAATTTGAGAGGAGAATGGGACATGAGAGGTCATTAAATGTGCCACTAAAAGTGTTCTTGGACACCTGTTTGCAATTCTGCTCTTGAAATACATCGTGGAGAATTCGTGTGTCACTCGAGTTTCTTGCAGCAACCCCTGGGCACAATAAAGGCAAAGAATAAAGAACAATAATCAGCATTTACGGCAAAAAAAAGAGCCCTAAAAATTACTGGGATCCTTTCAGGCAGAAGCAGGGCTTGAACACAGAACTTAATTTTGGGGTTTGGGTGCTCCTTGTAGGGTTTTGGTGGGGATTTGGTGGGTTTTAGTGGGGTTTTGGTGAGATTACAGCGGGGTTTACTGGGATTTGGGTGGGTTTGGGTGGTAGTTACTGGGGGTTAGGTGGGATCTGGTGGATATTAGTGGGAATTTGGTGGCTGCCACCCAACGTGGAGTCTGGAGTGGCTTTGGGATGTGCCACTGAAGCAAAAGCAGCACCAGCAGGTGCCGGCAACCACATCCCACACATCCCGTGTCCCTCCCTTCCCTGCATCCCTCCCGCTCCCTCGGCACTCCGGGAATGCTGGGGCGGATCCCTGGAGCCACTATCTCTGCTGGGAAGTCGGGAGGAGCTTTAATCCAGGTTAATGGTCCCGTATCTCCAGGCAAACCCCGCTGGGGAGGGCGCAGCGCCCGCGGGGTCACCTTGTCCCTGTTTGCGTCCCGCAGCACTAATTGGATTTTCCTGATAACGGCGGGCTCTGAGCAGGGAAAAACATGAACAAACATCCCCCAGCCCCCTCCCCAGGGGGCTCACACACGTCAGCGCCCAGTGGGGCCCCTTCCCCATCCCGGACGGGGCGGGGGATGCTCAGCAAAGGGTGATCCCACTGCCGTTTGACCTTTGACCTCTGGCTCTGGATGTGGAGCTGCTGGGAGTGAGTCCAGAGAGCCCAGGGAGGTGCTCTGAGGGCTGGAGAACCTTTGCTTTGAAGACTGGGAGATCTGGGGGGGATTCTCCTGGAGAAGGGAAGGCTCCAGGGAGACCTGAGAGCTCCTTCCAGAGTCTAAAGGGGCCCCAGGAGAGCTGGAGAGGGACTGGGGACAAGGGATGGGGGGACAGGACACAGGGAATGGCTTCCCACTGCCAGAGAGCAGGGTTAGATGGGACAATGGGAAGGAATTCCTCCCTGTGAGGGTGGGGAGGCCCTGGAATGGATTTCCCAGAGGATACCCCATCCCTGGAAGTGTCCAAGGCCAGGTTGGACGGGGCTTGGAGCAACCTGGGCTAGTGGAAGGTGTCCCTGCCC
>JAWMRA010000072.1:1583044-1665273 GCA_035584735.1 Pseudotriccus pelzelni
CTATTAAGGAACCATGGGTCTTCTCACCAATGTCCCATCTACACCAACACAATCCACTTCGCAGACAAGTAAAGACCTCAGGAACAGCCTTGGATTATTTGATCAAAAAAAGAAAAAAAGTCTTGAAGAGCAAAACTTGAATCAGCTAGTCTTTAGGTTTTTGTCATGTTTGATAGATCAGCCATATGTCAAGCAGAAAATTCTTAACCCACCTTGCCACCAGATATCTCAGGATTTCTGCTTCCGAAAGTGGATGTGCTGAGCTAAGCAACAGCTCACAGGCAGGACAAAAAGTGTAGAGATCGTGCTACCCAGTTTATTTATACTTTCTTAGTGTTATTTAAGTTCCTCCTGGTATACAGTGATAAAACTGAGAAGAGAACAGAGAGCATGTGACAAAACATTCCGTTTTTATTTCAGAATTGCACCTCTTCACTGTTATTTGTGATGGTCATTAGCAGAATAAAATTAGTATCAGTGCCCTAGAGGCCTCTTTTGCACATCGCAATGACAAGATGAGGAAAAGGCTGAGGTACTTAACACCTTCTTTGCCTCAGTTTTCAACAGTAAGACAGTCTGTCCTCAGGACAGTCCTGTTTAATATCTTTATTGATGATCTGGATGAGGGGATGATTTTATGATTCTATGAAATTGCAATAAATGTAGCTCATATGAAGCAACCCATGTAGGTGGACTTTGAGTTAAGACCTGAAGCAAAGGCTGAGAAGCTATGGCCTCTTTTTTCCCTGATTTCACCCTGACAACAACTAACACTGACATTGCATTCAAACAGAAGAACTGTTTGATTCTTACTGTAATCTGATTTAACAATGTTCACTGGGAACCCTTAAAACAATAATGAGAAATGTGACATTAAGAGTGGTCTCAGTGCTGACCTTGAGATGGGAAACTGGATGCCATAAAAATATGCATTTTTCCCACTTAAATATTAAAATATCAGAAGGCTTTGAAAAAGAACACCACTATACTTGTTTCCATGTCCTCTGAAAGAGTAACCCAACTGTCTCCAGCACAGCAGGATGTATGGAGGGCCCAACTGCCAGAAGATGACTGTCAAATTTACTTTTAGGGGACTGGCTGTTGCAGTGAGACTGAACTTCTAGAAGCACCAGAGTGAGATGTGCAGACTCTTTAATTCCTACCTGATCTATATACCATTTATGAGAAAGCCACGAGTTTCTTTGTACATCCCAGTCTATGATTTATGAGCTGTAGATGCTACAATATAAACTGAGACTTTATCGATTTTGGTTATTTTGGTATGAGTTTAAGAATCACTTGGGCAGAATTTTCAACACATCCCAGTATTTGTCTTTCTTTTGATAATTCTCTCTTTTCCATTATCTTACTTCCTTTGTTCCCTCATCAGGAACAAAGCTTAGCTGATCCTGCATTCTCAATTCCTGTTTTGGCATCATTGTTGTTATTACTTTTTTGGAATTTGTCTTCCCCTACCAGCTCTTGTCTTCTGGACTGGTCTGACAACAAGAGATGACTGCATGGCAGGGAAATCTTTCATCTCAGTATTCAATCAGTAAACAAAAATGTTGAACTGACTTTCTAGAGTCTGAGTTTTTGACCTCAGAGCTTTGCCTCTTCTGGGATATTCCTCATAGATTGTGCTGGATAGATCATCTATCTACGCTATGCAGTCATAACTCTCAGTTTAGCAGTACTGAGATTATTGTTGTGCTGTTCATGCATTGTATCATTTTATTTCTTACCATTTCATATTCTCCAAAATACATTTAATGATGTTTCCTTCCTTTACAAAACACATGAATATGTATTCAGAAAAAAACACCAGTTTCATTTTTTAACATGTTCCAGAAATTTGAAGCATTCCATATAATTAGACCAAAAACATTCTAAATTTATTTAAGTTCTTCAAAAGGAATTACCAGTCACTTGATAGTGGTAAAATTGTGCATTTTAGCTGACTCTATTCGTCATGTTTATTCACTCAGTTGTATCCAATATTGCTATTTACCAAAATCCAGTTATTTCCTTCCATTTTTTGCTAATGGATTTCGGAGACCAAAGAGAGATGCTGGAATGTAATTTTTTTTTTTCTTCTGACAGATTGCCTATTAAGTAGAAAAAAATTTCAAGAAATGTGTGAAATAACCCTCCAAGTCAATTACAGGGTTCTGGCCCTCTGGATCTGACATCTTATAGCTTCTGCTGAGGGTCACAATTGCAGACACTTTTCCTTCCTGATTAAGTTTTTCTGCTTATTATGTTTTATCATTTTCTGCTCTTCGTGTGAAGGAAGAGTTTTCATTTCTTTTTTTATTTTCTTTTTGTCTGTCTGCTTATGAAAGAAATGTACCATTATCTGACCAGAAAAAAAAAGCCAGTTTGTATTTAGTGAGAAATTAGGGCTGGTTGGCATTCGGTTTTCTGTTGCAAGTTTTCTCTCCTGCAAAATAGAACTCTTCCTTTCCAGATAGCTGATCCCTTAGGAAACTATCCAAGAAGCTTACATTGGTCCCAAGTGCAAGGCAACTGCCTGGCTCACTGTCTGGCTTCCCACCAATGTTTCTCAGCAGACAGCCAAAGAGAAAGGTCACCTGAGAGCACCCTGCCAAGTGGAGGTGGGTAAAGCTACTCATACAACAAGGGAGCTGGGTGTCATGTTGGGTGAGAACACAGCAGCCTCCAGACAGTCTGGGGAATCAACTGGTCAAATATTTGAAAACAACTTCAATCTAAAGAAATTTTACAGACAGGAGTTCTGAAAGAAATTTCTGAGATCTCCATAGCTGTGGTGGTTGCTTAAAATATATCTTGATACACATCAGTACAGAGTAAGACTTACTTCTTGATAATATTCAGAGAGGAAAAGAGGATAATCTAGGTGACTATAGACCAGTTAATCTGACTTCACTCAAGAGAAATCCTAAAATTGATATGGGATTCACTTAATGAAAATTAAAGGTAGAATTATAATTGAGTCAATACAGCTTCATAAGAAAAGTTCATGAAACAACTTTAATTTTCTTATTTGACTTCATCATATTTGTGCAGTTGATAACGTACTTCGACTTATTAAGAGTTTTGGTTTCAGATGGAAAATTAACTTCAAAATATCACTGGTGTACATATTAAATGGTTTAAAAACAGAATGGCTGATGAACAAGAGAGATGTCAATGTAAAACCATCATCATTGAATGCAAGTGTTTCTGAAAGGACTCTGCTGCATTTATGTCATATGAACCATACCTACAAATTAATGTATCTCTAAACTTGAGAAACACTGACTTGGAGAGGGTTGATAAGTTGGAATACCTGCAAGCAGGTCTCCATGAACACATAGAAGTGTATGAGGAAAAGGGGAAAGCCCTTTCCTTCAATGTATAAAGACAGACGTAACCAGGATGAAAGAGAGCTGACGCTACTATGATAAACTGTAAAAGAAAAATTGTCAGTAGTTCTGCATTCTGCCTGTTATGGCATGTAATAGAAAACTATCCTGTTTACAGAAAAGGAACACAGAAAAGCTGTGTAACGTAAGCAGGGATGCCTTATTCATATTGGAGGAGCCTGATCTAGGTGTCAGTGACTAAAGGGCTTTCTAATCCTGCAAGAAGACTAAATCGCTTATAGTCATTTTAATGATTGCACAACAGATTTTTCATAGCAAGGTTGATTACCAGAAGCAGCAATGATTTCTTCATCTTCAAGTATTTGCCAGCAAATCCTAGATGCCTTCCTCCAGGCTTCACGCAGTGCCCTGCAGTTAAACTTCACTCACAGGCTGTGGTGCGGGGATAAATTGGTGATATATGGACTTGGATACATAAGAGTTAAAACTGAAGAAGGCAATGTTCTCCTCAAACTTTCAAGTTCATGGAGATAACCAAAACACCTGTATCAGCTGAACAGTTTTCATGAAGATCTCTGCAAAAATGGCTTGTCCACTTCAGGTGCTGGGGCAGCTCACATAAATTAGTTGAGGCACATTTGCATGGCATAGGGCAACACAGAGGATGAAGGCACTTAAAAGATGTTTAGCTTGGGAGAAGTACATAACCTCAGGGAAATCCTGAGTGTTATAAGCTTAGTATTTCCCCTACAAGCAAAGGTGTTTGGATGTCTGGCTTTTTAAGTGTGATGCAGAAAGACTGCACAGAAATCACCAAGGGAGAGACTAGGATTTAAACAATAACTCATCATCATTTTATAAAAGATCCTTCTTAAAATGAACATCCTGGTAAAGACATATATCATAATTTGTTAGAAAGAAATTCCAGTTAGCTTAGTTGCAGCTGTAGGACAAATCGTTCTCTTCACTACATAACCTTTCAGCTAATTTTGATCCTTTCTGCCACATTAATGTTCTGTGTTTAAGAATTCTCCGCAGTTCTCAGATTAATGCCACCCAGCCTCTCGCTAATAAAACAATCTTTTTCCTTTGCCCTTTCTAAGTTGAAGCTTATGCAAATTATATCCAAAGAGATAGTCCTTGGATTGATTCCCCACTGATGGACGGGTAATTTGCTTTCTCTGTGTCAAGTAATGCCACCCTCATACAGATGCTTGAATGCTGGCTCAATTTTCTTGATTGTCAGTAATGATGACATCTGTTAGCCTGATTTTATCCCAGCACTGTGCAAGGATTTTGTTATTTTATAAAGCTTATGCATCTGATCTTTGTTGATGCTCTTGCTGCTGGAAAATTCAGCATCACTACAGTGGTGTTGAATGTATCAGATAGATTTTAAAAAGTTTGGCCTTTCATGGCAGATATGGGGTGGTGTGAACTAATAACAGATTGGCCAAAATCCACACAGACTGAAGTCTTAGAACACTGAGGGAAACATGTGCCATGAATTCATCATGTGTCAGTCTACAAGGAAACACTTGATGGCTTATTATCCTACAGCCATAAAAAAGTGTTTTATTTGTTAAGTGATTTTTTTCATAGCTGAGAAAAACTTCCTCCTTGAACACTGTTAGAGATGCCTGAACTTCCCCCAAAATGAGAGAATGCCAATAGCCAAGTGCTCAAAGCCACTATATGACTGGTCAGCAATGAAATCTCTCAAGTGGGAAGATTCCACCATTTTCAGAAGAGAAACACTGCATATGGCCCTTTCCTTGGGATGTCCAAAGGTTGTCCTTACATATAATAACTCCCAGAATTCTGGAAGAGCTCTGAAGCAACCAGGGTAAAGAGTTCACTTATTCTTTCTTCAGCTATTCACTTATGCTAGGGCAATCCACTAGCAGTAACTGTCTTAAGTGGTCTCACACAGCATGGATCTGCATTCCCCAGATGTGGACAAAGCCAGTGGAAAAACCCCTTTTATTCTTCCCCCACATTTATTCTATTCCATAGGAACTTAATAATTACTGGTTTGAAATTTTTATTATTTAAATGAACATAGCTTCTGGAGGCCCTGGTCACAATTACTGGTCTGGTGGATCTCAGACTTTTTGAACACACAGCAAGAGTTTATCTCTTTGCACAAAGACCTCACTGTGTCAATACATACAAGAGGAGCAGAGCAGAAAAGTAGTGAATGACTTGTCCACGTAATTAAGCAGGTAAAAAAAATTTAGGGCTATCTCTTGTCCTCCAAACCCAGCATATTTGTAAGGCAGAGCTCTTCTAAAGTGCTTAAAGTTCAGTTTTGTCATTTGCTATAAGAACAACTGATTTTAAAAAAAAAGTAAGAAAAGTCTTCTGAACACAAATTATCTTTCTCCCCTTTAAAAAAGAAATAACCCAAGTGGGTAGGATGATTCCCAAAGTATATTGCTGCCTCCTTACAGAGATAATCTGAGAATTTAAATACTTTCAATAGCTTCAAATAATACTTTTGGCTGTTGTTTACCCCATGTGGCTCTGATAGCAAAGAAGTTGGTCCTAGCAGCTGTCGGAGCTTTCAGAAAGTAAGATGTGAGATTTTGTCATTGTGTTTTGTGCACAAAAGCCAGCTGCTTGCCACTGTTTTTCTCTTCTCCATCTCCCATTCCTTCTTGGTCAGAAAAAAAGACAGCAAAAAGGGATTAAGCCCCATGTCTGGATTGAGGCAATCTTGTATAATAATACCTGGAAACAGTATTTTCATCATTAACTGATTTTGTGGCATGCTTTGCGGGGTAAGAATGAGCTTTTTAAATTAAACTTGAAACTGACTTCTAAAATCAGCCAATAAAGCAATTAATAGACAGAACCAGGGAATTTACAGCTAAGGTAAAGAAACATACTGGACTTTAAATCCTTAATTAGAAAAATTCTGTAAAAATTTTCCAGACGTCCTAGAATCATGGATAGCTTGTATTGGCAGGAACCTTTAAAGGCCATCTAGTCCAATCCCTCTGCAATAAGCAGGGACATCTTCTCCTAAATTAGGTTGTTCAGAGCCCCATCCATCCTGGTCTTGAATGTTTCAAGGGATGGGGCATCTACCACCTTTCTGGGCAACCTGTACCAGTGTTTCACCCACGCTTTTGGTAAAAAATTTCTTCCTTAGATCTAATCTAAATCTACACTCTTTAGTTTAAAACCATTACCCCTTATCCTGTCACTACAGGCCCTGATATAAAGTTTGTTCCCATCTTTTTTATAAGCCCTCTTTAATTACTGTCTCTGTAGTATATGATGTTTTACCAGTACTACATAATATGCAGTATTTCACATGTTCACTTCAGCACCTTAAGAAGAAAGAATCCTCACAAAACTACAAAATTCATTATTTCTAAGGCAGTTTTCATTGCATGCTGCGTATACAGAGGAGTATGTATTAACAGTAAATTGCAAAAAAGACACATGGATATGGATAGACATGTAAGTAGACTTCTCAAAACATTGTGTGATGTTTTGTTGTGATGGTTTATACTCTAATATAACCATACCTACTGAAATTTAATTTTGCTTTCCAACTCATTCCTGTGACTTAGGAATATGAGACCTCATACATTGCATTTACCAAGAATGTGATCTTGCATAGAGAACATGAAGAAATATAGGACATCTCGCTATTCATGAAAGATGTAGGAGGATACCTCCACCATCCTAAAGGTGGAGACTTTTGGAGGTACTAAATAATGATTGGTAATGAATGATGAGGATCCACATAATAAAATCATGGAGTAGTTTTGGTTTGAAGGGGCCTTAAAGATCATCTAATTCCCTCCCCCTGCCCTGGGCAGGGTCACCATCACTAGACCAACTTGCTCAGAGTCCCATCCAGCCCAGCCTTAAACACCTCCAGGGATGGGAAGTCCACAACCTCTCTGGACAACCTGTTCCACTCGCTCACCACCCTTATAGTAAAGAATTTCTTCCTGATGTCTTCCTGTGATCTAAATCCACCCTTCTTCAGCTTAAATGGCCTCAAGTTGCATGATGGGAGGCTTAGATTAGATATTAGGAAAATTTTCTTCACTGAAAGGATGGTCAGAGAGTGGGCCAGGCTATCCACGGAAGTGGCAGAGTCACAATCCCTGAAAGAATTCAAAAGGCATGTGGATGTGACAGCCGGGATATGGTTTAGTGAGGAACACCGTGGTGCTATGTTACAGTTGAACTCAATGAACTGAGAGGTCTTTTCCAACCTTAATGATCCTATTGTTCTATTCTATGATGCAACATGAGAGCCTATAGCTTTGCTTTCATTCGCATAAGAGAAATGAGACACCTGGCTCTTGGGAAGCAAGGCAGTAGTTCATACCAAAGCTTTAATGTGCTATGCAAGGACCTTCTTCACAGAAATGAGATCTGGAGACCATAAAGGAAAAAAGGAACAGGGGAAGCTAAAAACAAAAAAGTCAGTGATTATCCTAAAATGTGATGTACTTTTATTTTCATAGCTAGAAAATCTCCAGCACAGAAGGGCAGCAGACCTTGTGCTACTGGGCACATATCCATAACCGTGACAGGAAGTGCTCACACACCAAAAGCTTCAATTAAAGAAGCAGTGAGACAAACTTTTATTCACTTTTATTCAAATTTTTTTATCTTTGCTATTCACCCTCACGGACAGCAAATTTTGAACTCAGGTTTAAAGTGTATAAAGGAGTTCAGAAACTTTTGCTGTATGGGGTGGCCCCAAGACCTAATGTATTAATGTCTGTTTTAGAATAAGTTCCTTTCTTATACACACAGAAATGGACAAAATCACCTTTCCTTCAAAGTGAAAGGGCACCACCTCTCATTAACATGGCATTTAATAGCACAACAGCAGGTGTCATCCCACTTCCAAGGAAATGTCAGATTACGGAAATGTGCTCATTATTATTAATTATAAATACCTGTATTCATGAAAATTAATGGTAAGTTATTTATCTTCTTTTTAAATTAGGTAACAGAGAAATGAGGAAGATGGATAGCAACCCATATGATAGATATAGATGTATATAGATATATAGATATGATGGAGCATCAGATCTCAACCACTGTCTGGGTCTCAGGGAGCCCAACAAACCTCTCCATGATTTGTCCCACTTCCCTCTTCCAGATTGATTTCTTCACAGCAAGGGAAGAAGAGGACATTATGTCATCTCCATTTTCACTTCCAAGCTCACAACATCATGAAGCATTATGAGCTCAAACAAACTTGAGGAACACTGGCTTGGAGTTAATCTGAAATTTTCTATAACCATGACAAAAGGAAATA
The DNA here is from genome assembly GCA_035584735.1 of Pseudotriccus pelzelni. Lineage (NCBI taxonomy): Eukaryota > Metazoa > Chordata > Aves > Passeriformes > Tyrannidae > Pseudotriccus > Pseudotriccus pelzelni. The sequence continues at coordinate 1,591,697 of JAWMRA010000072.1, forward strand.
CAGATATTTTCAGATTCACTGGATGTTTTTTGTTAAACCATAGATCCCAGTAATGAAAGAATAAACAACCAGCAACCGTATTTATGAGCCCATTAAAGGAGCCATCTAAGGAAACTGCAGATAAAGTCTGTTTATCACTGTTCTTGTATACTGCTTCCAGAAGCTTAACTTAAATGAGCTATAAAAAGGAAAACAAGCTATTTCCAAACAATTCTCACAATTTAAATAATAATTAACATATAAATCTAACACCTATCAAAGAAAATAGAAAGTAAGAGATGGACACCCACTCAGGAGAGGCTGTGGGCCTAACTCTCTACTAGGGACCCCAAGTCCAAACATGGCACAGACAAGAACTAAAATGTTGGTTCTCATGGATTTATGCCATTGCCATACCAACTCTTAGTGTAGCTAGAGCCAGTTAACAGCCTGCTCCAGTGAACATCAGTAGACATAATAATCCACCGTGTTGTACCTGAGATTGAAATAAGATGGAAGACAGAGACTGGGTTAAGAGAGGGTGAAGAGATTGGGGGGTATCATTGCCCTGGAAGTATTCAAAAACATCTGGATATGGCACTTATGGCCATGGTTTGGTGGTAAACATGGTGGTGCTTATTTGGACTTGATGACCTTGGAGATCTTTTCCAACCACAAAAATTAAATGCACTCGGCTGAGACAGTTTTTGTACAGTACCCAGAAGTAGATATTGCCTTTTGCAACAAGTGGTGTTATCAATACCAAAGTTATTCATTGACTTCAACTGGTAGGTAATACAAGTATCAAAAAGGGTGTGCAACATAAGGGACCAAACGTACTTCTCAGATCTTACAAGTATTTTAGCGCGTCTAGAGAAGAATGGAAAAAAACATAAAGGCTTGGAAAAAAACATAAAGGCTTGGAAAAAAACATAAAATAAATGATCACGTTAACATTAAAGCAGATTAAATAAGTCACAGTAAATTAAATTACTTTTTTCTGCCTTTGTATACTCCTCACATGCTGCTGGGCTGAAAACCATATAGGACAGTTCAGTTTTCTAAGGAACAAGCCATTGAAAGTTGGAATTTGCACAGTCCTAAGGAAAATGAGACTGTAGCATTCAAAACACTGGTTTTGTACCTGAATAATGGAGATATTCAGCAAGTGAGGTGTCTTTCTCTTTATGCTAACAAGGCTTTATATTTAAAATGTATCTAGCTTGAGAACAAGTCCATAAGTTGCTACCTTAAAACATTATGCCACGAGGGAGCACCATAATGCAAAATTCCATTAAAAATGAGGTTTCAAGGCAAGACATCTACATTGTGTCTTCAGATATATGGGTAGTGAAAAACCTCTACCACCACCTAAATAACAGTGCTCCTTTCGAGCTGTATCACCCCATTACTGCTAAGCACATCATCTTGAGTCTGTCAGTTTGATTGGCAACTGATGGTTCTCAGATGTTCAGAAACAGATTTACACCTGTTATTTTAGCTCTTCATTTCCAGTAGAAAAAAGTAGTCTCTAAGCATCTAACTCTTTTGGGAGTTATGTACCAACATGCCCTTGTAGACCTCAATTTTAATCATTCAGAGATTTTTTTTTTAAAAAAGAGGCAATCTATGCATTTACTCAAATTATTAAAATATTGAGTGCATCCACTCTGAAAGCACTGAGATGCTTTAAGATAGTAGTAATTCAGCTATATATAGAAGTGCAGAAATATTAGTGCATCATTCCTGAGGAACAGAAAACACCTTTCCCAGTTTACCAAATAGTGACACAATGAACTCCAAGCAATCCTCAACTGACAGTCATAAAGAGTTTTATAAAGCTCAGATTGCTTGGGTCTTTAGATGTCCCAGCATTTAGTCCCGAATGGACTGCATGGTAAATGTTATATGCAAATGTTATAATTTAAAATTGTGGTTTATCTTTTAAGATGAGGGGGCTAAGACTGCTGTTCTCCTTTATTTCTAATGGGCTCTGCATAAATAAGCAGAATTCAAGGAATTATTGTATTCATTTTTTTAAGCAAGGAATCTAGATATCAGGGTTTGAATCAAAATGTGATTTTAAAATTTTTTCCCAAAATTTCTTAGAAAGTTGCATTTATTTTCTTTTTAGCATCCTCATTTGCTTTCAATTCTAGTTTGTCCAGTGCCATGCTTTCTAGCAGACAATCACTTCACAGGAAAAGAATGGACAATAAAACCCAGACTTCTCATCCAAAACACTGAGGTTACATTTATACTGACAAATTACATTTATGCTACATTTAGACTGATAAACAGCACCAGAAAGTATCCTCAGGCACTGGGACTCAATCAGCTCTGTAGGTAAGCTGTTATAGCAATCGCTGGCCATGCTTTTGACTCCTGCCTGGTTAGTGCCCACCTGAGCAATTTCTGAGAAGTGTTTAGCAGTTAGCATGCACCAGGGATCACTCTCAATAGGCAGTTTGGATGCAAGCGTCTTGTAATGGAGACTGAGAGGTTTTAACAATGCCAGTAGTCCTTATCACCAAAAAACAATCCTTAGCATATTTAACATTCTAGTAGGTAGCTAGCCAAAGAGTCCGAGTATTTGGGATAAACATAAATTATCTTCTTGTAGTACATTTTAGATATAGGAAATATTCAGATCCTATGATCAGAAGACAGTTGTTTACATAGCAGGGCCCTGGGACTGCACTTTAATTAATTGTTTCCTTATCCGATTCCTTTTCACTGTCAAAGGATCTCTATTTAAGGAGAAAATAGCCTGTGTGGACACACAGTTAAGCAGAAAATACACTAACTGTGACATGGTGTGTAGGTGTGAGTTTTTAGAGTGTGCTGTTACTGAGATTAAACATTCCAAGACTGCTCCAGTGTTGCTTGGAGTATGTTGGCTTCATACGACTTTTCTGCCTATTCAGTTTCAATGAACACATTTCAGTGTAATAGCTCTTAGAGTATTTGGATTTTTTCTCTAAAGTCCCAACCTTTAGGAGCCCTTGATCTCATGAAAATATTCAATTTCAGTGTTGATAATGGATTTTTCTAGGTCTTGTGATTTTGGGGCGTGGGGGTCGGGGGAAGGGAATAATGAAAATGCAAACACTGAAGTCTTCAAAGCCATTAAGAAATAATAGGAATCTGTATGTTAGCTAACCATGATTCTTACTAAAACTCAAGGCTGGAGGCAGGAGAAGAAACGTGGTGTGATTTATGTATGTCTAGGCAGCATAGGAGTGCATCCTAGTCCCAAGTATACGATGTGGCTGAATTTATATGCTGGTATTAATTTATGTGTTGGTATTAGTCTATATGCTGCGATTGTAGCACATTTCAATAGAGCTGCTAACCTCCCTGGAAAATGGCCACCTCTGATCTCCGACACTTCTTCCTGGTTAAACAGTGGTTTTGATTTTTTTTTATAAGTACACCAGAAGAAACTCAAAAACATTTTTAAGAAAAACTTCTTTTTTCAACAAATCTCCAAAGGAGACTTTCTCTTTGCTTTTATACCACACTAGCCATTCTTTAATTCCCCGGGTCAGAATGTGAACAAAATTGTTGATAAACAGCTGGCGAAACAAACAGGCAAAACTGTTATTATGTTAGGATTTTATCTGTTTCATTGTTTGTTAAACAAGTCCCCTTGCATATTTCAGATAGCTCTTGATAAAATGCTTCTCTCTTTGTTGTTACACTACCATTAACTGACTGACCATGTAATAAGCATGAAAGTTCAGTAATTATATGCTTGATTAGTGAATATTCCTTTCTGAGCTTCATCACAAAGTCATTTAATTTATATTATGGCTGATTACCCCATTCTTAGGTACTAATTCACTGTGTGTATATAAAGGTACTTATACATGTAACCTGGGATCACCAGCTAAAAATATAGTAGCAGCCTGCTATCTAACTATCTGATTAATTATATTTCTGGAATTTGTGCAGGAACATATGTATTTGGACTTGGTCTGGTTAGTTAATTTTAAATACTTACTAAATAGGTCTTTATTTCTTGAAAATGGTCATCTTTGTTTCTTTGCTTCATCTGCATTTTATGTACTTCTGTTCCAATATTTATTTGAACATAGGTTTTTATATTATATCATTTTTATAATGATTTCCAAATCATCTCTCTTAGTCATCTCAGGTTGCTAATCATCTCCTCATCACCATCTCTTCTTAGCACTCTCCAGCTATATGTTTTACACTGGCATTCTCCCTGTCTTCATCAACCAAAAGCCTTCTAGAGTGGTTGTTCTCTGTCCCTGAGGGAATCAGCCATGTCTCTACTTTTCCCATTTCCTCCAATTGCTTCCCCACAGGGCTGAAAGAGAATATTCTGGCTTTGGGCACAACAGAATGCTCTCACTGCATGTTCAAATATTTTAAGGGAAGCATTAAAACTGTCCTGTGGTTTTTAAAGTTGTTTCCAATGTCACGTGTATGGTGAGAAATAGTTTCATTTGGAAAACTTGAGCATTTTACACCTTATATCAGGGCACACAAAAAGTTTTTCATAAATTAAATTTGATCCTTTTTGACACAGAATTTTTACACTGAAGGACTTCTCTATTATTACGCAGGAGTGCATTTGGAAGAAGATCCAGTTATTTTAAAAAACAATTATTTCAATTTTGATGCAGCCAAGGCTTACCTGTGTGTGGCAAAATGGTGATAGTCCTTAGCTGACACAGAGACAAGCAAGTTCTCTGTAATTTTTGCAGCTTTATAATAACTTACCAAGGAAAATGCTGTGGATACCTTCTGGGGAGTAAGAGACCAATCCAGAGTTCTATTTGACCTTTCCAAGGAGGGCATTATTGAAGATTTATTCCTTCCAGAATTCTAATTGGCTTCTTTTGGTGACCTTTCCGGATAATGGTGATGTTTTTCTCAGACTTTACAATGCTCTCAGGTAGGGAATTCTTTCCCTGCCTTGACACAGAAACTGAATTCTAATCTCCATCCTAACTCCATCACTTCCTCTCTCAATAATTTCATGCTGCAGTCTTGAGCAAGAGGACTTTTGCTCTGATTTTTTTTCATAGGTGCTTTATCTCTTATTCCTAAACCTTGAAAAAAAATCAGCAAACTAAAGATCAGATCAGATTTAGGGAAGTGTCAAGTGACCAGGGTTTTAGTTGCTTTTGGCTACACCTGTATTTACCTTTTTCTGTGTGACCAGGAAATAGACTTGGCCTCTGCCTTGCATCGGTATTGTCTGTGCAGTGCAGGTTCCAAAGTGCAGGTTCCAAAGTTCTTTCTCACACCAGGATTCCTCCAACTGGCAACTACTAGCTTTGCTCTGCATTGGAGGCAGGAAACTCTGGAGATTACCTGTAGTATGGTGACATGGGTAGAAGCTTTTGAGTGGATCCACTTAATTGTTCAGATGTGCCCACTTGTGAATCTTGCAGTTGTTCATTATGAGGGTGTAAAGATGGAGCCAGACTCCTCTCAACTGTGTCCAATAAATTGGAAAAAAGGCAATGGACACAAACTGAAATAAAGGAAATCCTGTTTCAGCACAAGAAAACTTTTACTCTGTAGGTTGTCAGACCATGGAATACGTTGTTTCGGAGTGTTCATGTGTGGAGACTAGACGTAGCCTTGAGAAACCTGATCTGTTTGATCCTATTTTGAAGTTTCCAAGACCATGAACCTGACTAAACATAGCCCTGAAAAATCTGCTCTAGACTTTGAAAGGTCACTTCCAGTCCTCACGATTCCTTATTTTACTGCTATAAACAAAGGAAAAATTTTGCTGTATTTTCTTTTTCCCGGCAAATCATTTGACTTCTTTCTTGAGCCGAAATGTGAATAATTGTTTGGATATTACAGACTTTGGAATTTTTATTTAAAACATTAGATTTATCTCTTTTTTTCTACCCAACTGATCCATAGTCCATTCAGAAAATATTTTTATTGAAAGTATATGAAGATGAATTTGGTCCACATCATTCTACTATAACCACATTACATGTTGGCCAGAACAAAACCTCTGAACAAAATTTAAAGTTCTGTTGATTTGTATATTACCACTCATTTTCACCATTCATTTCAGTTGTAAAATATGTGGCCTCCTGCCAGCATTATTGTGCCAGCATCCCATATGAATGTTAAGCAGGCAACAATGATGCACTATAATTACAGTGCTTGAAATGATTGGAAATAAATTGGCACTCCAATTATAGATGCATGAAAGAGGCTCCAGTATATCACAGTCAGTCCATTAATTTCTGAAATAGCTCAGGCGATCTCACTATTCCAGTGACATTCGTTATTCGCTGCCGCAATGAATCACAGCGAACAGTGGCGGGGCCTGGAAATTAACAAGTTGAAGGACATTTGAAAACAAAAGAGCTTAAAACCATTCCATGTTACTTTGTGCCCCAAAGAGAAAATAACTTCCAAATGCAATATCAAAACGTTTTTACTGCATTTTGAGAAAGAAAATGCTAATGTAATTTTTGGTCTCACCTGATGCTTTCAGTCAATTCACACAGTATTCCAACTGAGCACAGAAATAATTTTATGGAAATCTGCACAGTAAGCACATCCACATTTCTACAGTGTACTACAGATATTTTAATGGGAACGTCAGGACTGCAAATGTAAACACTGCATGTTACGTTTGCTTATCTCAGCAGGTTTCTGCTCTCAAGATAACACATTATTAACTTGGTATTGGTAAACCAGTCCAAGTGACATGAGCATTGTGCCTGTGACAAACACCTATAGTGAATGCCATCTTACAGAAACTTAACTTCTTTAATATTTTTGGTGCATGGCTTCATCCCAGTTGCCCCTTTAGTTCACCCTGAGCCTTGAAAATGTGTTTTTTTTTCCCTGATCGTTTGCTGTGAAAGGTTACCGTTAACTCATCGTTAGTCCAGTTTCTCTGAAGCTGCACCAGAATAAAAGGAAAAGTGAAAGAAATAACATCATCAAAGAAGAGAGGAGAAAGACTATCTCCATTCAGGTATTTACCAATGGCTGTTCTCTACCAGCTTTGTGTGTAGTCAAGTTGGGGAGAAGGAAGGAGATATATAAAAGCTCCAGACTTCTAAGGTCCTTCACCCACTGTACAATTCAATCTGCCCAATTAATCCGTCAGAAAACTGAAATACTTTCAGTCTATTGTGCACTGGGTAGTGGAAAGGGCTGGTCACAGGACAGCAACCACTCCCTTTTCAGTAAGATGATGTCTCTGGGCACTGGAAAAAAAGACCAACATCTAAGCACCCCAAACAGTCTTACAGATCTGAACTTTGCAATAGGAATTTTAAATTAGAATACATATTTATAAAAAAAGAATTTTAAAAAACCTTCAAACAGTGGCTAAAAGACTAAAGCTAGTCATTAGTGTCAAGTAATCAGGCAGGACCTGAAATTCCAGTTTAAATATTAGTAATTCCCCACTGCATTTTCAGGGAATTGTAATTATGTCACTCCAGATTAATAAGCAAACAATGAAACAAAAATATTAACAGCAATTCTGTGTAGTTTCTTAAAATAACTGGAAATATAAAATGCAGTCACATTCACCATCAGGTATTCTAGATGAGAATCTTGATGGAGAAAAAATTGGAGCACTAAACTTCCTTATGCACATAGGTTTTTTCCAACTTTGTGAGAGTCTTTAGCATTTGGAATTAAAAAGGCTCTTGAAAATATTATTCTCTACTGCCTTATTCCATTCTATGACAAGACAAAAGTAACTATGATGGCTCCTCAAGAAAGCTCTTTCAGGTGACAGAACTGAAAATTCCTGCTCTTAGAAAAAATACTGGTACTCAAGACAAGGACATGCAATTCAGTCAGCTATAACTCAGAAACTGAAGATGGGAAAAGGGAATGTGAAAGAGAGAGGGGAAAGGGGAAGGAAAAGGGAGAGGGAGAGGGAAAAGGAAAGGGAAAGGGAAAAGGGAAGAAGAAGGGGAAGAGGAAGGGGAAGGAGAAAGAGAAAAGTTAAGGCTGTCACTTCTATATCACTCCATTCAAACCTCAGGTTTGAGGAAAGAAGGTACCTAGGTTATTGTATTAGCACCAGAATCCATTTTTCTTCCAGTTTTCCTAACTCCTCTTTATATCTCTAATTATTTTAGGCTGTTACATTGTCTGTTGCAATGAGTTGCAGCATTTAATAAAGCACTGTAAGATAATGCATTTCTTTATGTTTCCTTAAACCTGCTAACTTATTTCACACAATGCCTGCACATTTTTTATCTTAAAAGGGCAAATAAAAAATTTTTACAATAAATTCTGTCATTTTATAATTTTGCTTGTTGTAAATATATATGATTTAATTCATAATATCTTTCATGCCTTAAATTCATGTCTTTTATCTATTTCATTCAGAAGTAACTGCAGTACCTGTAGATGGACAACGGTAAAAATAACAATTTTATTTTTCATAAGTACCCAAACACATTGAAATGTCTTTAAGACAGTATGATTTTATAACACCACCTATTTCTTTTACAAATTGAAAAATAATGAAAAAAATACTATCTTTCCATCATTTTTTTACTTTGATAAACATAGAAAATTTAAAATTGAGTCTCATTTTAGGATGTCTTGTGGCAGCTAAAGTATAAGAGAAGTATTTTCACTGGAATTGTCTCATTTAACACTTCAGCATTGGACCAAGTTTCTCTGTCTTCTTGTTCTGTCTCTGAGGTATGGCACAAACTCTGAGGTATGGCACCCCTCAGCCCAGTGTGTAGCCATTGGTTAAGATCCTTGACCTCTCTTTAAGTTCAAAAAAGAAAGAACCCCCAAATCTGTCCTTTGAGAGGAAGACAAAAAACTCCTCTAGTAACTGGAATGAGTAGTGAACTCCCTAAACCCTTAAAAAGTTCAAATCTAATCCATATTAAGGTGCTACACAATAATTTTTTGGTACATGTTTTGAGTTATTTGGGGATGATGCCATCTGTCCTCAAAGCAAATAGATTTGATTTAGAAGCAGTAGTGATTCTCAAGAAACAAGTTAATGATGAATTAAGGAGTCTGGAACAGTATTTTCCGCAAACCAGAACACTGACATGAGAAATGCTAAAATGTAATTCTCTTATTTTAATTGAGTGCATTTTTGATCAGTATCTTGATTTGGATCCTCTTCACCAGTGATGTTCTCATGATATTGATTTTTTTCTCTCCGTATTTTTGAACCACAACAATGAAATTTAAGCTTTCCTCTGTTACTCTCTGTTAAAATGCGTGTTGTTTTTTCTGATTTAAGAAACTTTTATTTCACAATCGTAAATATAGTATGCAAGCCTGAAGTGGAGATCAAGCACAAAATTAATGTCCTCATGCTCGATGTATACTTTTTTAGAAAACTGTTGTAATATATTAAAAAACAAACAAACAAGCAAAACAAAACCAGAATAGACCTTGGAACTGGGGGTATTGATCTTCTGAAACACTGAAATAGAGCAAAGAAGATGACTGGGATAAGATGGAAAGTGTGGTTTGTAAACTTCTGTGGGGATTTGAAGAGGAAAAAAAGGAAAAATGGAATTCAGCTTAAAAAAACAACTTAATAATAGTTGTTAATTAAGTTAAGTTATGTTGTTAATAAGTTGTTACTTAATAAGTAACATCTACAAAGTTTTACAGAAAAAAAAATAAAACCAAAATAACATTTCAAACAAACTTGCATGTTGTCCTTGATGAATTCTCAATGTGACTAATAAATGGAAATGTATCGATCAGATTATATTGGATGTTCACCTCAACCATAACTTATTTGTACAGTAGTGTAGGAAAACCTCACCTAAGTCAGCTACAAATTGGTAGACCTCAAAAAGCAGCTTTTATCAAGGAATCACCTTAAGGGGGTTCTGCAGAAATCAGGGTAAAGGATAAGGGGTTTTTTATATATCTTCTTCATATTTTAAAAGAAACTATAAAACCACTACGTATAACACCAGCAGGAGGCACAGCATGTTAAATCACACTGACAAGGATGTGTAGATGAAGACTACTTCAGAGGTTTTGGTTAGGGATGTTTTAATGCAGGTGCATACAAACAGCATAACAGATTCATAGAATGTCCTGAGCTGGAAGGGTCGCCCAAGGATCATTGAGTCTAACTCCTCCAAAGACACACATCAAGAAATAAGAAAGGTAATTTTGACAGGAATGGTAGACTTTAAACTGAAAAGTCCTGTTTCTGAAAGACTGAGGGTTCATCATGGAACAAATGAGAAATTAAGACATCTAGCAATGCATCTCATCTATCACACAAGTCAAGGCAAAGTCCACTATCAAATTTGTTGAGAATCAGATCAAGTCCAGAAGAGCACTTTACATTTATTGAAGTGTTGTGCAAAAATTAACTAATTGAACCTCTATCATTAGAAACTTCTTTGAGAGGTAAAATATGAAAACATCATCTTTTTAATAGTTGTTGCTTGCCCCAACCTTTCACACTAAACCTAAAATCCCATGACTAATATGAAAAAGCTTTATATTTTTAACATTTCATTCTCTGCTCCATGGACTTGGATCAATGTGTTTTGAGGAAGTCACTGTCAAATTGCCAACTTTTTAGATGTACAATTTAAGCCTAATTAAAGGTTTGATAGAATTCTCTCAGTAAAATGAACTCATTCAAATAGGAGATAATTTAAGATCATTCACTAAGGACCTTTTCTACTCCATACAGAACATAAAATTTTTATTTCATCTTACAAGATAAATTAAACTTGATAAAAGAGGTGTGGGTTTGTTCCAAACTTAGGGATTTATATAAAATGTATAAGTTAATACTGTTCTTTCCCCTTGGTGGTACTATGAATTATGTTTCTAGCAAACTTGCAGAACTTTAATGTACTATAGCTTTCTTAAAATGCCTTTCAGTCTCCTTGCTCTCTGTTGATTTTGGTATTGTGTGAGTTTCCTTGTCCAGAACTATTTGATAAACTTCTATGGTTCATATTAAAAATGGTATCTCAGAGAAAAGAATAATTGTCATATGATAGTTAGGTGGGTTTTTTCTGCCTGGATGGTCTTAAGGCTTACACCAGGATAACATTTAAATCTGAATGCTGCTAAAGCCTGTTTGCTTACCTCCCTGCAAAACCAGTTTGCAGTTCCTGTTTATTCAGCATTCATCACCAAATTGCCTGACCCAGCACATTGCTTATTTGTCAGTTTGCTTATTTTGACTTCTAAGTGTTCTATGCTGATTTTGGGAGTCTATTTCTGATGTTGCATTAACTGCTGGCTCCTATTCCCACACACAAATTACGAAGGTTAACACAGCACGTTGCAAGCCAGAATTTGAACCCTGTAGTTCGCAGATTCTAGTTATCTGGTCATGAAATGTCAGTCACTGGGATCAGGTTCTTTTTGGGGATCCCTCTTTGATATTTGGGGAACATCTTGAGATATGCTGAAGGATATGGTCAGGATGGGTGGGGTTCTCTCCAATCTGATCTAGTTGAAGACATCCCTGCCTATGGCAGGGGGGTTGGACTAGATGGACTTTAAAGTTCCCTTCCAACCCAAGCCCCCTTCCAACCCAAACCATTCTATGATTCTAAATGAGCAATTTGGTTTGGAAATGGGACTGAAACAGTTTAAAAGGATTTGACTCCTTAGCACTTACTGCTTCGTAGAAAGTAACCTGATGCCCTTCAGCTGGTGGCAGTCAAGCCTGTAGTACTTAAACTACTAATGGATGGAAGCAGGGAGCAAGCAGCAAAAGGAGCATAATTTATCTATATCTTACATGTACTTGGTATTTTATGCAAGTCACATGATTTGCCCCAATCACATCCCACTAGCCAATTCAGTGACAGGGTACTGAGTCAGATGCCGCTTCGGTCTGTCCAACTTGTATTCTATTATTACTTACATCACATTTACAACTGAAATATTGTAGCTGCCTGGAAGAACACTCTCAATGTGCCTCAGTGCAGAGTTAGTCAGAATAGCCGACCTCCTTTTTCACTTTTTTGTTTCTTCTTATTGACACACAAAACTGTTACATGTAAGAGCTGAGGCATCAGTGAAGTATGCAGAATTATGTACTGATATACATATAGTATATAGCATATTACCTATGTTGGCAAAATGCATAATCTATAAGTGAATATGAATGGTCTTAAATTGACCATATTTAGAAGCCTGTACTTAAGCATTTGATCTTCTCCTTGACTACCAATCTTTCACCATTTAGTGTACAGGTATCAGAGGCTTCTTCAGAGTTGAGTAAAAGTATGTGCAGCACTTAAATAGACAAGAACTTAGCTGGGTTCTCCTCTGTGCCAAAACAGTGGAAGAGAATCTCCATTTCAGACCACATTTTCAGTTCTCTGCTTCGATTTTAGAGTGCCTATCCTAAGCCTTGCCTGGTAAAAGCAGCCCATGCTGAAGCAGTAGCAGTTCTTGTCCTTGTGTGATGTGCAGCTCTAAAGCTTGTGTGGCATTGCTCCCATGAAGAACCACAGTAAGATGCCCTCTCCCACTTCCTTGAAAGGAAAGACTTAGTCCACCACTATTATAATTATAAAATGGAAGGAAGCAACATTTGTCAAATGTTATTGTGCTGGGATGACTGAGATATCCCATATTCTCTGACTCAGGATACAATTATTTTCTTTTTATTCAGAAAAGGTCTGGAATCAATGACTGAATTCTGTAGCTCTGGCTAGTCTCAAATAAGGTGAATTTTGCTTTCTAAGTTTGTACATGTGCACTAATAACATAAAAAATTCATGGTTTATTTGTTTGTGGCAAGTTAAATGGGAAGGAGAAAATAATTGCTAAGAAATATGTTACCCAAATGCTTTCCCATTGATTGTACAGGGTCTTTTACTTTTCAGTGAAACTGAATTTCTCTGTTTTAACTCTTTTCTGCCCTGTCAGAAGTGAGGGCCTGATTCCAACCACGGTCAAACCGAGAAAAACCTGTCTGTGGATTTCCATGCACACCAGCTCTATTACTGCAGACTTCAAAGATCTTACCTGAAAGTTATCATCACACTCTGAGAGGATAGCTTCTGTGGAGATTTTCTTCCCTTTTAGTAAATCTCTGCATTTTGTTGACAATACCAAGACAGCCAGGACATATTTTGAAGTACTTAAAACACAGAATTGTAATTTTGCAAACGCTAATACTTTACAGTTTTTTTGATACGGCCACCATTTTTCAAATACTCATCTGAATCAAAGCTGAATACTAAACATTTTGAGGCTACAAGACTAACACCACTTTCTAAATCACTGAAAGATGACAGAATTTTAGGCAAAGTGTATTTATTCACTATTTCCAAGTATGCAGCTATCATTAGAAATGTATATTAATAAAGATAGGAAAGAATGAGATAATGATGCTCTGCTTCATGTGAAATGAGTGGCAGATGATTTGTAGTTCCTTATTCTAAATAATTTTTGACACAGGCATTTCAAATGTTCAGCTATGACTGCTTATTTGTTCCTTTCAAAAGTTTATGAAGTCCTTGATCTGGAGGTCACTAAACAAATCTGAAAGCTGTAAATGAGTTCAAATGCAGTATAACGGGAAGTTAATTTTCACTGCCCTATCTCTATATTAATCAATTGAGGACAAAGATGAATTAAACAATACATTAACAGACTGATATAGCAATACAGAAACTATATCTATCTACCTCTGAACTATTGACTCGGACAGCTTTATATGAATTCATTTTCTCCTACTGGAATAACACATGCCTTGAACTTGGTTCCTGACTGTCAGATAGAGTCACCCATATTATATCCAGCAGCACCGAATGATCCAGTACCAAAAGAACAGCTTTTTCTGATGCTGATTTTGCATCAGCAAGAGTAAAAGAGAGTTAAGCAGATTTACAAAACTCTACTTACTAATGTGCCAAACGCTGTCGCAAAGGAGAACTAACTTGATACCCATTCCAATCTCCAAAAAACTCCCTCAAGTAAAAAATGGCCTCTTTATGCCAGAGATCAGGGGCAGGCTGAGGACCTGATGTGCTCTGAGACCTCAGAAGGCTTCAGGGAGACTTTCCAGTACCTAAAAGGGGGATTACAACGTAGCTGGAGAGGGACTTTTGACAGGGGCATGTAGTGATAGGGCAAGAGGGAACAACTTTAAACTGAAAGAGGGCAGAGGAATGAAAACACGAGCTGCTCATGCTTTGTTTTGAAACAAAATTTTCTTTATAGAATATAACATGAATATTGAAATTAAGTTCAGATGGAAATCATTTTATCCAACTCTACATAAGAAGGTATAAAATCACCTTGTTCATTCTCTGTAGCAGTGTGCCACTCCTAAAACCAAAGCCCTCCACTTCACCAAAGTGCAAGACAGCACAATTTCTACTCATGGAAAGCAAATTACCGTGGTTTCTATGAAGCACCAGCTGCTTTTAGATATATACCCACCCTTTTATATAGGGCAGCCCTGCATGTACCCCACTCTACTGTCGCTCCTGGAAGACACAGCTGGATAGGAGATCAAAGGATGTGCTGAGCTGTGTGGGAGTCATATAAAGGCAAGAAGAACTGAGGTGTTGATGCAGCATTTTTTGTAGGAATTGAGCTGAGGCACTGCTGAGACTGGACAAGAACTGGCAGGGTGGGGGAACTGCTAGTGACTGCTCAGAAAGCCAATGGGGGAAAAAAGGCACAGCAGAAAGGCCCAAAGACTATTGTTTGAGAGTAAGCAAAAGGCGATCATGTACTGTTTTCTAGTCATCAGCATTGCTTAAGATGAAGCACAAGAACTGGGCCAGTTCTTGTATTATTACAGTAAAGTAAAAGTATCAGACTCCCAAGCTAAAGGTGGTGGCATTTTATACATCACCCTTCAACCGATATTTCTTCCAATCTCTTTTGCCATAGAGGGTCTTCAACATCCTGTTTGTAGAGGAGAGAATTCTAAATTTTCTCTCCTGTTTGTCCTCCTTGGTTGCAGCTCAGCAAATAGGTAAAGTGCCTAAATTTCTGTTACATAGCATTGACTCTGGACATGAACAAGCATGAGTAGGAAGTTAGTTATACAAGTTCTGTGTCCAGTGTGTGTTACCCTCATCCCAAATATGGAATAATGTCCCAGTATCATATCTTGGCACAAATTGTCCATCTCCACACCTTTCCCTTATGCCTTTAGATTATGTAGGGTTGTGTTTTGATAGAATCATAGAATGTTTTGGGTTGAGCAGGACCTTAGAGATCATCCAGTTCCAAGCCCTCTGCCATGGGCAAGTGCACCTTCCACTAGATCAGGCTGCTCAGAGCCCCAGCCATCCTGGCCTTGAGCACTTCTAGGAATGGGGCATCTTCAGCTTCTCTGGGCAACCTGTGTCAGTGTCTCACCACCCTCACCATAAATTATTTCTTCCTCGTATCTAATCAAATTTTTTTTACATTTTTATTTTCTTGATACATTCAATTTTTGCTCATCATTGCAGAGGGGAAATGGCAAAAGGGTTTGCTGTTATACTAATTCTACTCTCACAGAAGTAAGGGAGGGTCATGAAAACCACCTAAGAAATAAGTTTTTCAGGGAAATAAGTGTGTCATTCCCAGAGTTTTAACAAGCTTTGATTTGGATGTATGTCTTTACTACTTCAGAATATCTATAGAATGGTGGTAACATAAAAGCAGCTACCTAATGAAATAGGCTCCAGTCTGCAAATGTTTGTACTCTATCCCTCAAGTTCTAGATAATATTACTATAATCCACTGAAAAAAATGTTGATTTCAATGCTGCTTCTTTTCAGTTCAAAGGGAAACCATTTTCATAATTTTACCACACTTCCATCAAGGTTATAGTAAGTGGGAAGTGTTAATGGAGCCAGCACTGCAGTGACATTCATATATGCATTCATATATGAGGAAAATGAAGTGGATCTTTTAAACATTTCACCCTGCCTCTAACCCCATAAATTATTCTATTTCAATAGTGTGAAATTATTTCACGTAGTACTTTCTTTAGTGCTTCCTCTAACACTTGTTAACCATTTTTTAAAAAGGGAAAAATGTTCTTTTTCTGGTGATCCCTTTCTTATTAATAACATAGAATCTCAACAAATAAACAAAAAGCCCTTGAGAGCTGGTGCACTAGCTAGTGGATATGTTCAAAATCTCTCATTAAAAAGTTCAATTTTTTCTATGGTCTATTCCCACAGGTACAAGAAAAAAATATTTAAACCTAGTCCACAAGGCAGAATGAATCTGTCTTTAAAGCTACGCTTTTCCACTTTGTGTAAATCCTTCTTTACCATTATGAATTAATTATCCATAAAAAGGAATAAGAGGAGTGATGTTCCTATTCTACAGCATGACATAGTCACAATGGAATTAGAAATTGAAAGGATAAATCTTGCAATGAATGGTGACATGCCTTATACATATATAAGTACTACAGAAAGATGACATTAACATTCCTCAGTTTTAATAAGTTCTTGATCTTGATTCAACTGAGAATTCAGAAGCTCAACTCTGATCTAATGCCCTTCTAGAAATAGTACAAAATAAAACTCTGATGTCATTAATTTCCTCATGGGCACAGGAGAATACCCTGATTTTTATTTTCTCAGGAGTTCACTGAAAGACTATGAATATTGCAAGAACTAGGCTGGCCTGTGAGGCTAGGTCCTGCAAAAGCACATGTCCCATGCAGGTATTTATGCAAGTCCCTAAATTACTCCCATTTGGTCATGCTATCATCAAGCTGGTTTTTTACTACAGAGCCATACCAACAATAAATTGTCATCCCCTTCTTTAATAGTAGTTTGTAAGTAAAGAGGAAAGAGAACCAAAGAAACACTCATTATTCCCTTACCTAGGAGAGAAGAAAGGAGAACACAGCACAATTCCCTGCATCAACATGAGACATCTAAAGAGACCACACAGCAGAGTAAGCTTAAGCAATTTAGTTTGTGGCCTGGAGGGAGCACATAAACTAAACCACAACTAGAAGGCACAACTCTCAGAGCAGAAACTGGCCAGATCCTCCAAAGAACACCAAGTTTCAGTGAGACCAATACTGAATTTGAATTTCAGGGTCCTGCTATGAGTGGTGCTGTGTTTTACTCACACAGAGCATCTCTTCAGCTGCAAATTAGATCCAGCTGATTACCTATTTGATACCAGGCAATGTGTCAGTCTGGTGATCTTTCATCTATCACACTTCTTTCCATAAGATGGTCTAACCCAGAAGATACATCACATATGGGTTGATCAGAAATTAAATAACCAATTAACTGTTACTTATTTACTAGAAAAACAGGTTTGGAGAATTCTTATCCCTGTCTCAATCCTCTGTTACCATCACTAATAGGAAACTGTAATGTCAGTTCTGCCTTTCCACTGCCAGTTATTCCATTGCTAACTCAACCTGTATGGAGCTGCAGGCTTACTGCAGCACGGATCTTCTCTCTGTAGCTTTACACATACTATTGAATAAAAAAGGGTCTGGGCTCACTGTTAAACTCTGAAGCCAATTGGCATCATCTAGCATCCCTCTACATTTCACAGTACTTGGCCCTGAATCTCTTCTGGACTCCCTGTAACATCTCTATGACACGGTTAATATTTTTCTCTTTTGCTGTCCAAAGTATTCAAAACAAAATGAGCCTGAGTCACAGCCCCCTGAAGTACAGAGTAAAATGGTATGGATGTTACATGTGTTCTGAGACACATCATGGAGGCACATAGGATTATTTGAGGTCATAAAAGCTGCTGAGATGCTCCTGAACTCCTGAAGTCTCTGGAGGGATCATCTTCTTGTCCCTATTGTTGACTGAAAATGGTCCCTGGCAAGTGGTCATTGTCTCACACTGCAGCAAATTGCCAAAGCCAAAACCTTGCTTTGGACAATTCACACAAGCTCATCTGGTAACCCTATCTCATTTAGACTATTATTTTATATAGCCTTATATTATTTTATACTAATAAACTAAGCAGTGCCTGAGCTCATTCTCTGGCCAGCAGTGAGATTGCCTGGCACCATCTGGAGATAAATGAAATACTAAAACACCTCTTCCCTTCAGAAAAGGGTAGCCATAGCAAAAACAACTTCAGGGAATGTTTTTTGGATTACACTAACTCTTGAACCTCCTGAACCAGTTGGGATGGCTAAAGCTGCACCAGAGACTTACTCACAGTTTAACAGAATAGACAATCAAGTTGTATATCTCTAGCCCAGGACTTGGCTCTTGTTTTAATTGCAATCGAAGACTCCTGACTTCCATCGCATTCTAATCTCTAGCTACTGTGAGAAGCAGGGTGAGTGGACAGAGAGAAAAGGGAGTTATTACATGTGGATATTGCTTTCAGCAAATTATAAATAAAAAGGATCCTGCAGTTCTTCCAACATTTGGGGATAAATTTGTCAAATTGTTAAACTCACTATCTATTCCTTCTCCTTTAGCCCTGTGCCCCTATAAATTTTAATGTACTTCTTTTATATCAAAGGTATTATTTGGTATAAGTGACAAAGTGACACATTTGGTAGCTTTGTAAATATATATTTGAAGACTCCTGGCTGTCATAAAATAACCGGGCTGTCAGATTGCAAAGTCAGAGTGAAGCAAGGTGGTTAACTGAAATGAGACTCCCATGAAGAATTTTCTTGTCACTCTG
Organism: Pseudotriccus pelzelni; assembly: GCA_035584735.1. Taxonomy (NCBI): domain Eukaryota; kingdom Metazoa; phylum Chordata; class Aves; order Passeriformes; family Tyrannidae; genus Pseudotriccus; species Pseudotriccus pelzelni. Next base: position 1,610,300 of record JAWMRA010000072.1, read on the forward strand.
TATGTGGAGGCATCTGCTGCAAATTCAGACTCTCAAGTCAACAGACACTTTGATCGCAGGATGATTTATGTCAGCCATCAAATGTCTGAGTGGTAACCACACATCTGTCACCAGGACAATGTGGCATAAAAGAGAATTTAACTGCTTTTGGATTATAAATAAAATGAATATTGCAGGAATAAATTATGAGATCACTGTTAATTTGTCGATCATGCTATCAAGGGCAAGAAAAACTATTGAGCATAAAAAACAAAGTTATTTTTGCTCATAGGAGGTATAGTTAGGAAAGTTTTCATAACAAATGGCAACAATCTCTTTTTGGTAGGTACATACAATTTTTTTAAAAAATTGTCAGTGTTGATGAATCTGGCATGTCTGTCTCATTTAACCAACTACTTGCAGGTGCTAATGGACAAAACAGTCTGGGATAAAGGACTTGTGAAAGTCAGCTATTAAACATATATTTAACATTTTGATTAGCTTCCCTTATTTTCTTCCTCCCACCCATTATTTAACACTGATGACTTGGAAAAGAATCACTTTGAGACAAAACAAGCTGTGTACTCACCACCATAGAAAACTAATTTATGTGTAATGTTCGACCAAATTATGGGTGTCTATCATACCAGAATGACACAAACAACCTAAGAAATTTATTCCCTGTGTAGCCAGAGGAGGGGGGCCTGAACCTCAGCTGGACTACAGAGTTTGGATTTAGATAAGTATTTGAATGTGTACAAGGTGTGCATGTTCTCATTGCCATTGATGGTTAATAAAGGTTACATTCAGTTGCCATAAGGTGGTGTCCAGTGTCCTTTTAGTTGCCCTAGGGTACCTGAGACATCTACACAGGATTGGCAGAGAAGACTCATGACCACTTCCCTTCTCAATTAACAGCTGGAGACAAGGCAAAATTCCCCAGGGCAGCAAAATGACACCAGATGCTGACATTAGGCAACTAAATTTGGCCTCTTTTCAGTAAGGTCAAGCCCATCACTTTATCCCTGGGCATGAAAGGAGCCCATCTTCATTCCTCAGATCCTCCAAAGCATCCTTTAAGGCCAAAGGCATGTTACTTCAGTGTTGCAAAGCTCAGGTAAGGTTTCCACAACAGGCAGAAAGGAATACAGAACAATGTCCCTGCAAAATATGACATAAGTGCCATAATTTTCCAGACTGCAAAAACAGAAGGGAGCAGGGAGAGCTGTATTTGTCTCTTGCTACTGTGACACTGGTCAGGTCACAGAAATCCATTCTCCAGTCTCCCTTGTTTTCATTTGTCTTTTAAACTTCAGCAATTTGTGAGAGTCACCTTTCATAGAGAATGTTTAGGCTCATGTGGTCCAGATCTTGGTTTCACATAGAAAGTGTTAGTGTAGCAGCATAGTAATAACAGCAATAGCAGAACTCACCTTCCCAGCACTTTATATAGAAACTGATGAAGTGTTTGATGCAAGTTCAAAGTTAAATGAAATTGATGTCGACTCTTGATTCCATACCATGTGCCAGTTCCTTTAATATGTTACAACATAATTTGTAAGCATGGTTTGATTCTCGTACAGTCCAAATCAGAGGTGTAAATAATACACGCAATGTTTACATTAATAACCACTGATAGAAAGAGGTTAAAAGACTAGTCTAGGGTGAATTATTCATTGTGAGGGATTTAACTTTCCAATTTAACCCAGTTTTTTCTCCTCAGCATCCAGGTTTGTGGCCTAATTCCACTTGCAAACTGACTTAAGTGTCATAGAAGCAACAGAGAGTTGTTAAAGATTGCCTCAAGGAACACCACCGTACAGAGTTTGCGCTGCCTGGTATCACAAGACCACAAGGAGTCTATGTCATGTTCTTTTCCAAGAGCTGCCTAAGATGAGTGACAAGGAACAGATGCTGTTTTCTCAGGTCAATTTATTTCAACTCACAGGCAATAGCTGAACAAGTTGATTCAGTTTATGTATAGGACCCTAGCTATAACAAAATATGAGGGAAGAAAAAACTATCTTCAAACCTTATATGGTTGATTCTATATCTGAATATTAATTGATTATTTGCAGCATACAGTCACAATTACATGGCATTATGCTTTTTTTCTTATTCATCTCTAGTAAATTAATTATAAGTACAAAACATAGATAAGAACTCTGTCCGAATCAATGCCACCAAAGCCTATTCACTGAGTTTGGACACTTAAGCAGAAACCCTTTCTCATCTCCAGAGGAAGAGTTTCTACAAGTAAAAGTGCTACAAGAAGTGAGCAGGTACGTGGGTTAAAAGACTCACAGAAATGAAGGGTCAGAGAGGATCAGGTGAGTAGATAAAGCATTAGACACAAATACTTTCAGTAAGACATAGAGGTCTTAGAGGCAGATGTCTGAGGAAATTTGAGGCAACTATTGGAGATAAAATGCTGGGTTCAGTAAGAAGCTGAAAATACTGTGGGAGCACAGGGAAATCACAGAAAGATAAAATAAGGAGCTAAAGGCCAGAGCAAAGATGAGATCATTACAAGCTCTTGGTAAGAATAAAAGTCTTCTCTCAATGCTCCCAACCTTAAGTCTCTTCACATAAATTCTTACACCCAACAAGTAAGTATAATTTTAAATTAGAAAAAAACTGACTCAGATTAGGCATTTGAAAGTTAATTCTAATGGGAAATACCATGTATGAGAGCAAATTGCTGAGGAGCTAGCAGTGGTTTTGCCATTGGAATTATTTCAAAACAGAAAATGGTAATTTTATCTAGAGTGACGTAATGTAGCCAGTCTTCACTGAATCCAAGGAATAGACAAAATGGTTTCCTGAAGAACCTCTCATAGTCTTGGCTAAACAAGTGGCAAAGGGCTTAGAGCCTGTTTTACTGCAAAACTGTTTTCCTAACACTGGTTCAGTTGTCTCCTGCAGATCCATCCAACCTCCATTGAGAGCCAGAGGTGGAAAAATCACTTGTGACACTTTCATTCTCCACTTTAATGATGGAAGTACAGCACTCTTGATCTTTTCTACTTATGTTTCTTGCACTGCTTTCAGAGAGAAGTAACTTAGCTCAATAATCAGACATTTTAAACCAAAGCATTTATCTTCAAGCACTGAGGTATCAGTAGGACCTCTGGCTTCACAGGCTTTTAGATTTGCAGACGGAATGCATTTATGCCTTTTTTTTTTTTTTACTCACTGCCCCTAATGAATGATAATGATGTGATGCATTATCAGCTGGGTTGATAGGAAGTTCTAGGCAAGACTGATATCCCAAGCTATTTGAATACAATAGGAGAAAACCTTTTCGGCCCAGTCTTTTGAAGGGCAAGTTGAAAGTAGAAATCCTAGTGACCCCTCCGTCATCTTTATCTGTTCAACCACAGGACTGTGCAATATAGTAGTTAAGACTCTCCACAAGGAGCAGGCAGTTTTTTTGAAGAAATCCTTTGACTTCTTTTCTTTCTCCATAATATTCAGCAATTTCTCATTCTTTCTGTAGGACTTTGACATGCCAAAGCTATTCAAAGTTCATCTGGTGATGCAGACTGCCAAATTCCACAAATTTTTCTATCACAGAAGTATTTGGAGGATGTACAAAATCATGCAAAGTTGTTACCTGTAAGGGTAGATGTAGCCTCAGTTTCCAACAGAAAATGCTGGAAAGGGAATAAAAATTCCTTTTGCATTGCCACTATTTCTGCATACAGAGTAGCAAGACTGATTATGGCATGGCAAAAAAACCCACAAGGCTGAGAGCCAGGAGACCTGAAGACACTGGGAAAATCTGACAGAGTGCTGATATTGACTGGGATCGTTTTCTTCATAGTAGCTACTGTGGGTTTTTGATTTGTGCTGAAAACAGTGTTGATAATTCAGGGATGCTTTTGTTATTGCTGAGCATTGCTCACACAGAATCAAGGCATTGTCTGCTCCTCACAACCACCCTACCAGGGAGAAGGCCACAAGGAGGAAAGGAGTTGGGAGGGGACACAGAAGTTTTCCCTTTGGCAATGTTTGACCTCTGGGCTACACAGGAAAAAAACATGCCACTTCTCATCTGTTTTTTTTATCGCTGATCTCTTAAATTTCTTCCATTCAAATGTCCCAGACTTTGCCCTTTGGGTCCTAACTGTGTCTCAGATGAAGGGGACAGGACACAGTTGTAAGTGTGCCTGCTGTTATGGTTTTGTGGTGGCTCTCAGTTACAGCCTGGCTCTCTGGTGTCCCACTCCATGTTGCTACTCAATATTGCTGTTTCAATAATCAGCTGGGTCTGGCATATGGGCTAATGAAATAGGTGAAGTACAGACCTAGCAGTAGATGGCATCTGGTTGTCTCCTTACTAGTGAGCATTATTTTTGTATCTCTGCAAAGAAACAAAAAAGGAAATAAAAATCTGAAGGTAAAAATATATTGACAGCAGAATTTCAGTGCGAGCCATTAAAATGCACCTGAAGACGACCGTCCTGCTGTTGCTTTGAATTGCTTCCCGTAGTTTGCTGTGGATTGTTAGTCAAAAAGAAAATACTAACAAGAAAATCGGAATTAGCCCCTGGACAATACAAATGCAACTAGACTTGGGTTCATATGTTCTGATTTCACACTGTGTTGCCTGAGGATATACTGAGAGCTAGCACGAGGCAGTGTTCATCCTGACTCTGGTTAAAGTTGTGTCTTATTCCTACAGCCATAAAATTCACTAAGTGAAAGGTCAAGCATTTTATTTGGGGAAAATACATTATATTAATTTCTCCAATGGGAATTTGTAGCAAAATAAAAGCAATCCTTCCTAAGACTCTTGAACTGTGATGAAAAATAACATTGCAGCTCTGTTTTGGCATCCTTAACACTTGGAAAAGCATTGCCTGATACTAACTATTACTGAGGGTGCAGCATGACTGTCATTGTGCATAAGGCAATATTTATGCAAACATGTTTACTTTTTCCACTCTAACCAGAAACATATCCAAATCACTCCGTGTGTACTTTCTGGAGCTTTGTAGCCACCCTAATAAGGTACCTTTCTTCACATCTGACATAAGGACAGCTCCTAGATAACACAGAATTAGTCTTTATACGAATCACTTTTCCCCACCCTTGGCTCAATTCTTCCTCTCCTGCTTCCCCTATAACACTTTAGTGCCTTGAGGAACTGCCATGCTACTGTTGTCAGTATATGCTAGCAATGACTTGGGGTTTCACTCAGATGCCAGGAAAATTTGTTCTGACTGCAGGAGAATGGGGACATCAACTCACAGCATTTTCTTTGGGAATTCATGGGTTTCATAAGTTTTCAAAAACTAGCAGAGGCAAAAAAAATTTTTGTATATTTTTATAGGATTTTTTTAAGTGTTTCATCTTTCCCTCATTAAGGAAAATATGAAATGCTTTTTGTCACTAACTTAAGGAATTATTGGAGTTCTCTTGCTAAAATTTCATGCCAATGCAGTTAGACCCTGGCTGGACAGAACAGTCATTTAATGATTTTTCTGACAGCACGCTATGTTCTTTGGCGTCAGTCTATATTCATCTGAAGGTGACTCTGAGGTCGTGAAGCTAATGAACTATTGCTTTGAGAACTGCTCCATTTTTTGTATATATGTACACATATTCTTATGCACATACCTAAAAAAAATGCCAGGTTTGCAGCAGAAACAGAATTGAGTTTGAAATAATTCCTGGTACAATTGCAATTCAAAATTAATGTTTTTCAAAATTCATAGCACTGCACAATGTTGTTTGAATAGTAATGGCTGCAGGAGAGGCAGTAGTTTTGGAACTATACTATTAGCAAGAAAGCTTGAATTACTACCACTACCTACATATTTTCATTATATCTAAAAAATAGTGCTGTTTCACTGTTTTTACTCTGCTTAAGGTATGGTTGAAATGTCCATGAATTGTGAAGCAGTATTCTGAGCAGAATTTTAAGTAGGTTCTGTGGAAGTGAATTTGATGTTAATAAAGAAACAACAGGTTGGGGTTTTTTAATGTAAATGTTTTATGTGTGTGCCCTATGGGGAAATAAAGAGAAAAAAAAGATACAACCTGTATAAATGAAGTGGTATAAGAAACAAAAATTAACTCAAGTCTAACTCCACTTTGGCAAAGAAACCTGATTATTTGAAAATATTAAACCTGCTGTGTTTTCAGGTAAACAATTTCCAATAATTTTAACTACTCAGTTATGCACACCATCCTCAGAACAGGATATTTGGGCTTGGACCCTACAGTCCTGTATAAAAGAAGGCTGTATCATCTGTGCATTGAAATCAGATCCCAAAGAAAAAGACAGATATCCCAAAAGATAGCTCAGATGAGTGGGTTAAAGTCTCAAGTGGGCCTAAGCAGACAATCAAAACCCTGAGAGGTCTCATTAATACCAGAACTTCTGCTGCTGTTTAGTTGACCCATAATAAGATGATAGGAAAGATGTCACCTCTCCATGAAGATTTTAAACAATACTGTACCTTGAGAGCTTGCTTACTTTCCAATGACATAAGCACTCAGCTGGGAATGGACTGTGGGAGAAGAGCACAGGATAGATTTTACTGATCCTGGCTACTGAGGGAACTTTCTGGCACTCCAGCATCATGGTCCAGCTGGTGTGAGACCAAGACTCTTCTCAGATTTTTGCATCCACTTTGCTTGGATATTAGTTTAGTCACAGTTTGTCTCCAGTAGTTTCTGGGAGAGGAAGAGCCAGGCATATTCAGCCTTTCAGTTCTTAGTTGCAGAGCTGCTTTTAATTGTTTAAAACGCAAACATATGCAAGTTGATTGAGTTCCCCTGCGTGACCATCTTCCCTTGGAAGCATTATTTCTGTGTCTCTATACATGCTTTCTAGAAAAAAAAAAAAAAAGAAAAAAAAAAAAGCAGCAGCACATTTGGTTTAAAAAAAAAAAATTTAAATCAGAGTGTGCAGATGTTTGATACCTTTCCCAGCCAATGCCACCTGACAGGGCTCAGTCCCACCACGGCCTTGGGCATCATTTTTTGGCCTTGTCTCGAGGGTAACCCCCATTGGTCTTATTGAGGGACTCCATGCTGCCGTTGCCCGTGGCCACGCTGGCCAGGAGCCGCTCCACCTCCCCGGGCAGGATCTGCTTCTCCTCGTTCTCCGTCTCCCGGTGGTAGAAATAGTTGAAGTTGGAGACAATGACGGGCACGGGCAGCGCGATGGTCAGGACGCCCGCGATGGCGCACAGGGTGCCCACTATCTTCCCGCCCAGCGTGGTGGGGCACATGTCGCCGTAGCCCACGGTCGTCATGGTCACCACGGCCCACCAGAATCCGTCGGGAATGCTGGAGAAGTGGGACTGTGGCTCGTCGACCTCGGCGAAGTAAACGGCGCTGGAGAAGAGGATGACGCCGATGAAGAGGAAGAAGATGAGCAGGCCCAGCTCCCGCATGCTGGCCTTGAGGGTCTGGCCCAGGATCTGCAGTCCCTTGGAGTGTCGGGACAGCTTGAAGATGCGGAAAACCCGGACGAGGCGGATGATCCGCAGGATGGCCAGTGACATGTTCTGCTGCCCGTTGAGCTCGCTCTGCTGGATCAGCTCGGTGGTGAGCGTCACGAAGTAGGGGATGATGGACACGATGTCGATGATGTTCATGATGTTCCTGAAGAACTCAGTCTTGCTGGGGCACACGACGAAGCGCACGAAGAGCTCGAAGGAGAACCAGACAATGCAGGCGGTCTCTATGACGAAGAAAGGGTCCGTGAAGGTGCTGTGGGCCAGCAAGGTGTCTGTCGCATTCCTAGAAAGCTCCTGGGCAGACTTGAACTCCCTTTCCTCCCGAAACTCCGGCAAGGTCTCCATGCAGAAGATGATGATGGAGATGACGATAACCAGGACGGAGACCAAAGCCACGCCCCGGGCTGCACTGGAGCTTTCGGGGTACTCAAAGAGCAGCCAGAATTGCCTGTGAAAGTCATTGGTTGGTAAGAGGGTCTCAGGATCCTTGATGAACCCTTCATCCTCCCTGAACTGGTCCATGGCTTCGTCCCCCAGCTCGTAGAAGGTGATTTCATCAGCAAAGACGTCGATGGGGACGTTGGCCGGGCGCCGTATTTTACCGCCAGACTGGTAATAGTACAGGATCCCATCAAAACTGGGCCTGTTCCTGTCAAAGAAATACTCGTTCCTCATGGAGTCGAAGTAGCGCATCCTCTTTTCCGGGTCGCCCAGCAAGGTCTCAGGGAACTGGTCAAGGGTCTTGAGCCGCGTCTCAAACCTCAGCCCAGCGATGTTGATGATGACTCGTTGGTCCCCCTCATCCATGCCCACCCTCTCCCCCACCAGGTGGTCGCTGAACTCGGCAGAGAACCTGGAGAAGATGGTCTCATTGTTGGCGTTCTCACTGTTGATGAGGATCCTCAGGTTGGAGAGCAGGTTGGCACAGCTGGGGTGGCCTTTCCGCGACTGCCCGGCGGGGCTGAGGTCGTTTGAATAACAGGGATCCTCCACGATCTGATCGGCGTTGTCAAAACTGACTAGTGCCACCTCCATCTCCTTCCAACTGGACACGTCCATCATACACTAATCAGATTAGCAGCATAAATCCCCGGATCCGACGCCGGCAGCTCGAGCCTTTCCCACGCTATGAGGATCTGCAAGGGAAGGGACAGGGAGGCAGTGCTGAATGGGGCTAAGCGCACAGGTCACTTGGAGAGCATCTTTCAGGCCCTGGGGTGGGCCGTTTCCCAGACTGGCTCTGTCAGGTGCTCAGGAACAGCCGCTGTGTCTCCCAAAATACTCCCGGGCATCTCCCCAGCACAGCACTGACATTGCTCTGAACTCGGAGCAAAGTCAAAGAGGAGCCCAGGGACCAAGTTATGGAGCTCGGAAATTACCTGTCCTGCCTCGGGGAGAGAAATTAGATATTAACATGGAACAGTTCTGGGGAGATTTGCCCCAAAATGAACTTTCCAAGTAAACTCAACATCCCGATTTGTTGGCGTGAGACACCACAGAGGGACACGCAGAGCTGCTCTGTGTGACCACAGGTCAGTGAGGGCACAGTGGCTTCCTTCCCCAGGGGACTTCAGCAGGGGGGAGTGAAAAAACCCAGACACCCTGGACTGCCAGGAATAGCAGCACAATTTAGGCCACGGAGCAGCAGCGACGCCGGGGCCAGTCCTGTGACGAGGACGGTCCCCAGCGCAGGGTCTGCTCAGCCCATCCCAGTGCTGGGATGGCATCTACGGAGACCGAGCTGCTCCTGGTGCCTCAGCATCCCAATTTCCCTGAAGTAATTCAGGGATCTGAAGTCTTTTCCTTCCCAGAAGCAGATTTGTGCATCCTTGCTGACACACAGCCGGGAAAGGGGGGGTAGGACAAGCCCAAAACCCCAAAATCTGTTGCACAAATAAACTTTAACGTCCTGTCTGGTACAAATCCTCCCTCTTCTCCTCTCAGCTTTGCAGCCCTGGCAGCAAAACTTCCTACAGGAACCAGCATGCATATACCAGCCAAGGGTTCAACCTCACTCTTTCCTCAGCAGAGATTCTGGATTTGGGAACAAATCCCACAATTTTTTCATAAGCTGTTTCCCGACCATGTCCCTTTGTTTAAACCAAAGCCACAGAGCACGGCTGTTCTTAGGAACCCATCCCTGTGGAACCACTTTGGGCTGGTTTTGTGCCAATTTTCCCACTTGGGGACACAGAGAAAAGAGTGCTTGGGGCAGGAGGGCAGAACTGATGCCTGCAGGAAGCAGCAGACACAGGGGTTTGCCCCTCAAAGTGATGTGCTGCAAAGCCCAGGAGCCCCGAGTTCTCCAGCCAGCCCTGGTGATGTTCAGCTTGGAGCTGCTCCAACCCAAGGATCAGCTCCTCATGAGGTTGGATTCTTCCCAGGCTTAACTATTTGGTGCCTCTGCGAAAAGCTGGTGCTGGAGGGACGAAATGTGACATCAGAGCGACAGCTCAGAGCCGTGGATAACCCTGATTTCAGGAGCATCAGGAGGCAGACAAGGGGTACCACAACAAGGCTGCCCCAAACGATGCTCTTTGGAATCTTCTGAGGGAAAGCCAAGTATAAAAGACGAAAGAAACAGCAGCACAAATCATTCCCCTCCCCCACCCCCCGTGCATCCTTATTTTTTTTTCTTCATATAAATCCCCGAGATGATTTTAAATTTTAAAAAAAGCTAAAGAGAACAAGTTTGAATCAGAGTTTAGTGTTCAGTGGATGGGGGAACCGACCTGACCTATCACAGCTCCAGCCTGGGGGGAGAGCCCAGAGGGGTCCCACCTGTCCAGGAGTTTCTCCTGGCAGTGGGACAAAGTCAGAGCAGCTAAAGCTGACCATGGAATTGCATCCTAAGGTAGCAACATGAGATGATATTGGTATTTTAAACATTAAGTGCTTAACTGGTTATACTGCTGGGCAAGAAAGTTCCCCAACCCTGCCTGGAGGACATCTTCATCCCAATATTTCTGATGGCAGAAGGCATTTTGATATCTTGAAACATGGCTTGGAACTGAATTTTGAAATCTGGCTTTGCTCTGGAGCCTCCAAAACATCAAACTGAGCCCCCCCTGCCTCATCCCTTGAGGGGAAACTGAGGCACAGAGCTCTGATGGGACAATTTACACATCATGGTCAGGGCTGAGAGTGGAAAATTGTCCCCACTGGGACACAGAAAGGGGATTTTTCAGCCCCGTTTTAAGCCCTTGGGACAGCATCCCACGAAGTGCAGGGCTCTGAGGTTCCTTTTCTGGCCTTAAAGCCCCAAAATGTACTGCTGCCTGTCTGTCCCAACACCAGAGGGGGTGCCCCAGGCCCCCACACCACCTTATGTGTCTCAGTTTTGTTTAGACCAGCATTAAGGGCCCATCCCAAAGCCACAAACCCCCCTTCCAAAGCTCTTCCTCGCGCTCCGGCCGAGGCTTGAACTGGAAAGTTGCCTCTTTTTTTCCTCCTAAATCACCCAACATCTGCTTCTCGGAATCTGATTAACTGATACCCTTCAGCAGAAATCCCTGGCTGCAGAAAATAACGATGATAATAATAATAAAAACCGCAGGAGGGGGAGCAACGGAGAAAAGAGAAAGGTCATTTTGAGGGAGAGTCTGTGTTTCGCACATCCCACCCCAAGAAAGCGGGGCTGTGGTTTCCACCGGCCCCTCTGTATCCATCGAAACCTGGAATTTCTCTACGCTTCCCGTCCGTCCTACTTTTATCTCCCTCACTCTCCTGAGGCAGAAAATACCTGTTTCCAAGCTTTTCCCGAAAAATGGAGTTGCTGTCACCCCATCCCCTCCCCATGACCCCTTTATGGGATGGGAAGGGGTGAGGGGGTGATTCTTTCCCTTTGCCCACCCACACGAGCACCTACAAGGACTTACCTGGCCAGGGCATGGAAGTGCCAACGCTCTCTGCATCTGGAAAAAGAGCCATTAACCACGCATGGAGGTGTGTAGGGAAAGCAGAGATGGAAAACAAACCAGTCCAGCCGTACCCTTGGAAGGTCCCTTTGGGATAACGCAGCCAATGTCATCCGAAAGGCTCCTCTCCCTTGGCTTCGCCGTGTCATTGGCCGGGGACGGATTTTGGCAGGCACAGCGGTGGCGGTGCCCGGCACAGTTCGGAGCTGCCATCTCCCCCCCGCCCCCCACCCCGGGGAGCTCTAAAAACAGCTGGGGGGCCACGAGGGAACGGGGCTGGAGGGCTGCAAGTGGCATCCCATGGCCGTGCCCCGCTCGCCCGGGCAAGGGGGGAACGCGGCCACCCACCTCCTGCCCCCACCCGCCCGCCGGGCAGTGAGACGGGGAGGATGTGCCCTTCTGGCTGATGCCACCTTTAATCCCCAACAAAGCTCCGGATGGTCCAGCGGGGACAGGTCTTGTCCGTGACGTGGAGAGGTTTGAGCTGGTCCCCGGGAGAGAGGGAGAGACGGACAGCGGGGACGGGGACCGGGAGAGAGATTCCCAGCAGGCAAAAGGGCTCCTTTTAGCATTAATGTCTAATAACGGTGAGAAAAACAGGAGGGGAGGGGAAAGCCCGAGGGTTGGAGCATCCCCCGGTGCCCACCTACCTCTCGTCTGCGGCCACGGGGACAGCGGGAGCTTTTCCAGGAGGGGACGGTGCCACCACCACGTGGGACGCCTCCCGTCCCCGCCCCGGCGGGACTGGCACCAGTACAGCTGGCCTGGCCCTGCTGAGGGCATCACTGGGGAGCACGGGAGAGGGGTTGTGCCCCTTCCTCACAGCTGGATCCCAGCTGGATGCTGGGTTAATCACTTCTGGTAATGAACTAATAAATCCTTGATCACCCAGGGCAGGTGGGACTGGGCAGGTTGGCCCCGCTCACCAAAATTGCCTTTCCCGTGTTTTCTTTCTTTCCACTCCACGCTCATGGCCATCCTCACCTTGGGTGCTCCAAAGGAGTTTCATCCCTGTTGGATGGATCCCAACCTCTACCTTCACCCAGGTTACCTTCCCACCCTCCTCCTCCTCCTCCTCCCAGGTATTTGGGAAGGCAGAGGAGGGGGTGGCACATTTTCTCCCTGTGTACTTCAGCCTGAATTCCTCCATTGTGACGTTCGTTTGCTCTTGAGGGACACGGTCACCTCGATTTCCCTCCCTCCAGCATCCTTGGCTGTCCTCTGAGGTATTTCTCCTGCCCTGTGATGTTAATGAGCACATTAAGCCTCCCTGTCCCAGAGGAGAGCCCGGCTTGGAGCATCCTATACTCATCTCCGGCCTTCCATGATGGAAAGGGGACATGAGATTATCCAGACCTTTGATCAGACCCTTCAGGGCTGATTTATCATTTTATGCACCCCTTCTGCACCTGGACAGATTACAGGCCTTACATTTCCTCTCATCCCAGAGAGGCAGCTGGGGATCTATTGAGAAAAAGGAATTCAATCAATATTCTTGGCATTAAATTCATCCTGTGTCCATTCCCCCTCCTGGCTTTGAAGGGTTTTGACTGCAGGGTGATGGGGTTTGTAGGCAAAATCTGACCTTATTTGAGGGGGTTTTTTTGTCCCTAACATCTGCCTGGAACTGCCCAGGCTCACATGCTGCACCCGGACAAAGAGCATCTGTGGCTGAGGGAAACACAGGGAGTGAAAACCATCCAGAGGAGCCGCTGATCTGGCTTGTGCCGGGGCTGAGAGGCTTTAGCAAAACCCCGCTGTTAATAGGAATATCCCCGGAGTCAGAGGCAAGTTGTGGTCCAGGGGAGACGGGTACAGGGGGAGAGATGCCCAGAATAACATCGCTGCCTCCAAGAAATAGGACGGTTACACAACTCCCTCATCTCCGGAGGGTTTGGCCGCACCTCGGACACCCTTGGTAGACTCGGCCTTTGTGTTCAGCCAAGGTGACTTTAAATACCCTTTGGCACTCAGATCTCAACCTCCCCCAGCCAGGCTGCCCCAGGCATTCCTCTGGCACTTCTAACCCTCTGCTCCACGCTCCAGGTGTCCCCAGTGCCGCTGGAATTTCTCCCGCGGGCCAATTTGGATGCCAGGGTTGTCCTGCATCCAGGAGGGACCGGAATCCGGGGAGTGATGGCACGGGATCACTGCCCAGCAGCGCTGCACACACAGCTCTGACATCAGAGGGGGGAACAAACACTCCCCCAGCCCCACCCAGCGCAGAGAGGGATTAGCTGGCAAAGGAGGGAGTTTTGGCAGCAGGTCTCTGAATTATTGTTTCCACGGGAAGCATCGTTTTGCCTGTGGGGAAAAGTGCAGCTCGTCACCATTTCCCAGGGATCTGACACGGGACGAGCTGGAACGGGGTGGGAACAAGGAGGAGAAGACGGGAGTGGTCCTGGAACATAACGATGCAGTGACACTTGGGCTGGGTTTTCCCTAATTCCCAAGCAAAACGAAGCCTCTGGAAATCCATGTGGGGCTGGGCTGTGCCCTGTGCCGGGCACCAGCTTCGGTCCACAGAGCATTTCACTGCAGTAATGAGCCTTTGCTAATTATTCTCTCTCGTTGCGGCACTAATTACCTGGAGTTCAGCTCTATTCCAGCCCCACGGCTCCGGGATGGAGCTGAGATGGCTCCACTGCACCTCCACAGTGGGAATTTTTATTTCTTCCCTGCTAATTGAAGTGCCCCTCAATTAGCCACGCCATGCCCCTGCACGCAGGAGGGGGATTTTGGGAGACGCAGGATGCAAAAAACCCGCAAGTTAAACACTTCAACGCCCTCGATTTCGGGCTGAGTTTAGTAATGTTTGAGCTCTGGCTCAGGCACAGAGAGTCCTTGGAGGCTCACTGGGGTGCCGCGGGTGGAGCAGGGCGGGAATCACCTCTGGAAGGAAAACAAGGAGCTGCAGGGCAGGGGGAGATCCTGCAAACGCTTCATGGCTCAGAAGAGGTGTGTGCAGATGGGGCTGTTTAAACTGAGGGAATGAGCAGGAACGGGGAGATGCTGGTGGTTTGTGAATGAGAAAAATACGGGACAGAATAATTCCAGTCTTACAGGGGATGAGAGGAGTGTGGGAAAAGCTGCCTCTGCTGTCAAGTCCTCCACGTGGGAATAGTGGAGAAAGGGAAAAGGGGCCAAAATGCGCTGAAATACTTGGCAATCCCAGGGTTTCTCCTGCCCCTGTGGGGTGAAGGATTCCAGGGCTCAGGAGCAGCTGGTCTCGAGGCTCCTTTGTTTTTAAAGCAGAGGTTAAAATGTGTCTGAGGCAAAGGGGAGGGGTAGGACTTTTCATATTTGAACCCACAAATTGCCTTTAAACTGCTAGAGGGCAGGTCTGGGTGAGGTATTAGGGAGAAACCCTTCCCTGTGGGGGTGGGGAGGCCCTGGCACAGGATGCCCAGAGAAGCTGTGGCTGCCCCATCCCTGGAAGTGTCCAAGGCCAGGTTGGACGGGGTTTGAAGCAACCTGGGCTAGGGGAAGATGTCCCTTCCAACCCAAACCGGTCTGGAATTCCATGCAGTTGCACCAGGAAATAAAAGATCAGCCTGAAACAACCACCCCCGACGCCTTCGAGCAACTTCCCTCTCCGTGCCTCAGTTTCCCCGGAGCTGGTGTCATGCCAAGCGGCCAGGAAGGAGCTCTCTGGGTAAAAATGTACATAACTGGATTCCTGGCCCTGGGATGGAGGTGTCCATCCCTGCTGACCCCCCCACAGCAGGGGGAAAAACATCCCCGTAACCCTCCTCCCTCTTCTCAAGCCTCATTCTGAGTTTTCCACCCGCAATTTTTTTTCCACAAGGAAAAAAAAAATCAGATTATGGGAGAGCGCAGGACATGCAGTACACGCCACAAGGCAGATGAAACCTTCCTTATACCCAGCCATGGAGTCCAAAATTAATCAGCTACGGATTAACCGGGTCAGGATGTAATTTAATAACAAGTGAGGGCGAGTTCCTGCTCGGAGCCGACTTGGTCCCACACCGGGGGTGGCTGAAAGCTGCTGCAGCCCAGCACAGGTAGCAGGAAAATGGGAAAGCCAGATGGGATGACATGAGCTCTGCAGGGCTGAAGGGATGGGGGACAACCTGGGTCCAGGCCAGGCTCAGCTGCAGCTGAGCCCTCCTCATCTTCCCAGGGCTCAGAGTCGGGATTTTAACCTGATTCGGGAAGATTTAAATGGATTTTTGACTCTGAGGGTGCTGCGGTGGCTTTTGGGGATGCTGAAACGGCCCTTTGGAGGCTGGAGGTCTGCCCTCCGCCGGGGTTCACGAAGCAGTTGCTGCTGCCAAGGGTTTGACACACTTTTGGAAGCAATCTGGTGAATGAAACACGGGCACAAAGCGCTTTGGAAAGCCTTTGATTAGCCTGGACCTGAAGAGATGTGAGGAAGTGGGTGCCTGGAGTGACCTCTTCCCTCCCGAGCATCCTGGCTCCACCCGGGCGCCTGGATGGGGCCGGGGCAGGCAGCCACCCCCACGCCCCCTCCTTCTGCTTACTGCCCTGTAACACGATAAAGAACTCGATCCCAGATCGATGGGAAACTTTCCCAGGCTGCCCAAAAGTGCTGGGATGGAGGCAGAACCGCCGCCCGCTCCCTGACCCAGCAGCCAGAGCTCGGCGCTGCAACCTCGGTCCGTGCCCGGGGAGGAGCAAATGACTTTGTCCCCCCGCGAAATCCGCACCGGCAGCAAACCCTGGAGGAGGTCGGTGGCCAGAGCCAAAAACGGATCGAAGGGGTAAATGGAAAGCAATAGGAAGCTGCTAATCGGGTCAGACGGATCCCTGCACAGATCCCGAGGTTTGCAACTACGGCACCAAGAGGAGCCCGTGGCAGGTTTTGGGGTCCCGGTTTGGGATTTGCGGCATCGTGGTCAGAGCCAGAGCCAGTGCACAGATCAGGGCACCCCCCAGCACAGCCTAGCAAGCCCCCAGACCCCCCCTCCAGGCGAGGACGTTGTGATTTGGAGCCGACAGCAAAAAGTAATTAAGAGCAATTAAGTAATTGAGATGGTGCCAGTGAGACCCTCTGGCTGCTGGTGAAGCCGGGGTTCATCCGGCACACACCCGGTGATCGGTAGCACTTCACCCTCCCTCTTCTGCCAAGGACAAACTAAACTTCCCCCGTTGTCACCATGACCCCAAAAAATACCCCCAAAAATGAAGAGAGCAGCACCCGACTGCCCCAAAGCCGCTCACCAACCTCTCCTCTCCTCCACCCCCCCGAGTTCACCCCACCGCCACCAAACCAAGAAGGGAGCAACAAACCCGGCTTCTGCATCCTCCTCATCCTCCTCCAGCGTGAGGGGACCCCAGTCCCCCTGCTCCCATCACCTCCTGCCTGCGCTGTGCCAGGCGGGGGCTGCCCAGCCGTGCTGCCCCTTCCCCTCTCCCGGGCAGGGCTGGGATGCTCCAGCCTCTCCTGCGGAAAGGCGATGCTGGTACCCACGTGAGCCCAGTGGGACTCCTTGCCCTCATTCTCCTTGTGCCTGAAATGGGTTCTTGCTCCCTCCCTGCTGGGCCCTGCCCAGCAGCAGCAGCGACGGCGTCCAGGACTCCAAGCCACTTCTTATCCGTCTCCGAAAGTGCCCCACGGTCTTTTGTCCGCGAGCGAGGGCGAGGAAGGAGCAGCCTGGAGCGGAGGAGGAGGTGGTGATGCTCCGATGAGACCCTTTCTGTCCCCTCCACGTAGAGCTGGGACAGGGCTGGTCTCACAGGGATCGTCTTTGTTTGCACCCAAGGAAGGAGCATCTGGAAAAGCAGGAGACTCTATTGCTCCCACCCCCAGGAGGGACACACGCCGAGGAACCAGCCAGGTGGAGGCATCTGGGGCCCCTCTGGCCGTGGGGCCCTTTGTCCAGGCACTTTTCCGACATCTGGGCCTGGCTTTGCTCTGGCACACAGGAAAATCCTCCGTTCCCAGGAGCCTGTGGTTGCCATTACAGGAGTTTTCAAATTCCTGAAATTCAGGAGCAGGAACTGCCTCCCCGGGGGGCTTTTTCTGTCTTGAGTTCATATGACCAGGAGAGCCTGTTCCTTCATGAACCTCTCCTGGGGGGTGTCACACCTTGATGTGCCTCTGTGGGTCCTGGCTGTGCCTTGGAATGATCCTGGAGCAGCCCCTGGCAGGGGCTGGATGGATTCTGGATGTGGCCACAATCCCTCTGTGATTCTCAAGACCCATTGGGGTGTGACCATCACCCAACTGCCGCCTGTTCAGGCAGTTATTTCAACCCCCTGCCTGCTTTTCCAGCAGGATTTAATGAAACCACAACTGCTTCCCTTTCCATTTCTCCCTCCAGCCCTGCAGGGACCTCTTCCTTCCCTCCCTCTCCCAAAACTTCACAAGCAAAGGCAAAACCAAGGGCAACACCCTGGGAAGGGATCAAACACATGAGGATTGGGGGAGCACCAGCCCAGGGAATTTCTAGCCTGACCTCCAAAAGTCATCTGCATCCTGAATCCTCCTGCCAGCACCTTGGGATGCTGAGCTTTTCCCTCAGGCTTTATTCCAGCCTGTGTAATTGGGGCAGGTTTCCATGCTGTGCCGTAGAATTGGGAAAGGAAAACACTGAGCTCAGCCTGCACTGAGCCCTTTCAGGGCATCCCAGCAGGGGTGGGAGTGTACAAAGACCTCTGGGGTCTCCCAGAGGTGCTGCTCTAGAGGAAAACCCAAGCAAATAAAAAGAAAACCAAATCCTGGAAAACCCAGGTCTGGAAAGTCTCTCCCCCCACTCCCCCACAGCTGTGGGGAAAAGGGAGATCTGAAAGGTCGGACAAAGCAAAAGGGGCCCTTTCTCCCTGGCAGCCTCGGGCTTCTCATGCCAAGCTGGAGCTGATTTTGCCTCAGAGCAATAATTTTTCCCTCCCCGTTAAAAATTAGGCTTTATTTAGTTGAGGCTTTGCTTGGATGGAAATTTCTAATCTCTGCAGTGATTGTCTCCCACTGAGACTGTGGAACCGATCCCACATCAAACAGGAACTGTTCTGGAGTAACTCTGGGGTGCCACTTGATTGAACCTGCACCCAGCACCAACCAAGGAAAGCCTCTGGCCCCTCCAAGCTCTTCCCCCCAGCTCTTAATCTCCAGGGACTCATTTTCCATTAGAATGGAAGACTTTTCCGTTAGAATTTGGAGGATGGAAGCGCTGTTAGTGCCAGCACTGAGCACTGAGCCAGCGGCAGGACCAGCTCCTGCACTGACCAACAAGACCAGGGAAGACAACCAAAACCAGAAAACCCTGTTATCCTTCACCACCAAATACAAAACTGTACCAAATCCACCTGAACCAGCAGCAGTTTGGACCCAGTATTCCCATCTGCATCACTGGGTCAGTGGGAATCCCCACATTCCCTCCCCTGCGATTGCCTAAAACACCTTTCTCATTTCCAAACCAACCTAAAAAGAAATGTCCCATGAACTATTGCTATTGCAGCCTGAACACGATGCCATCCCTCCTGCATCCCATTCCCTCCCCGTGGAATTCATCCCGATGGAACACACACTCCTGCCACTGTTTTGGGGTTTAAAGGTGACTGCTTGGCAGCCTGGATTTCAGCCTGCCAGAAATACTGATGAATTCTTTCACTCCAGGTCCTTGTGGTTTAATTGGAGCAGGCTGAAGGCAGCTCGTATTTTCTGGGAATGTCTGGAGTTCTTCCATTTTTCTTGCATATGTTCCCATTAGGCAGGTTTGCAGCAGCTGAGGATTTTCTAATGGAAGCCTTGCAGAGCATTCAAACACATTAAAAAGATCACAGCCCAAAGTAACCACTTTTATTTAAGCCTTGGAAGAGAGACAGAGGCTGTAAATGCTCAGAGCACAGAGTGTTTCTGAGCAGGTTGAGGCACAAACCCAAGAGCGGCCAAAAGTCCTGTATCAGCACAATTTGGTACGAAAACAGGAGTCAAACACCAATTCAGCTGGAGACAAACGGAAACCTTTTCAACCAGGTGATTCTTTCACATCCTACTGATAATAAAGTAAAACAAAAAGTGGCTTAATTCAGGTGGGGACTTTCCGTGGGCGTTGGGCTATAACGGTTACATTCCCATCATCCCACCAAATCTCCTACAGGCACAATAAATACGATTAAAACCAGTCACTCACCTGCAGTGTTGTCCAAGCAGCCCAAATGACAGTCCTGCCCCTGAGCAATGGGTGGTTCTGGACGTGGCGAGTGCCCGCACGTCTCTGACGGGCAGGTGAGGATTGGAGTTTGTCTCAGGAAAAGACTCAGATTCGGAAATCCTACACCCCCGTGAAACCCTACCTTGCCTCGCTGTCCTTGGCTTTAAAGGAAACACAGTGCTGCAACCAGGGCTGTGGTGCATCCTCACACCCCCCCAAAAACAAAACCTGCCCCAAACTCCTCAACAACCACCACCCCCCAAGGCAGGGGTTGAACCCCCAGGAGTGCAGCTCCTGAGCTGAACCCTCCCAGTGACAGTGGCAGTACTTGGGAACAGCTCTATCCCCACATGGGGTGAGGGGTTCCCTCGACATTCCGTATTTCCCACTGGGCAGCAACATCTGTTTTAAGAAGCAACATTTATATTTTTAAGACCAAAAACGGCACCAAAGAGTCCAGCAGCTCTTGCCTGGCCATATGTGGGTTCTAGTCCAGGCTCTTGGTCCCACTAAGGCATGTTCCTGCCTCAACAGGAGCTGCACAACCTTGGGATGGGGTCCTGGCCTCACTCTCTGCCCTGTGAAATGCTTTAGGGCTACAAGGTCAAAACTGTGGGGACTGGTTGACTCATGGCCCCTCTGTGTCCTGGGGAGGCCCTGGGAGCCTTTCAAGGGATTTTTCAGGAGACCCTGAGCATCCCACCCTGTGGAAAACTCCAAAAGGAGCCCTGCATTCAGCCCTGAGCAGCATCAGCACTGCTGGGGAAGAAGTAACACACCCCAGGGTCACACAAGGGTCTTCCCGTTAGCAAAGACCCACCTCGTTCCCATGAGGAACCACCTCCAGGGGATTCTGGTTGCTTTGGTGGGTCCTTCCAAGCCTGTGGTCCAGTGTCCTTGTCATCTTTATCCCCAGAATACATGGGATGAGTTAAGCCCATCATCCTCTAGGTGAGGAGGGGGGGAGGAAGGTGCACACTGGGGCTGCAGTGTGGCCGTGGGTTTTTTGATTGGTGGGGATGGATCTTCCCCACCTCTCCTCGTTCTCCTTGAGCATCTTGGGATCAGGAACGTCATCCAATCCTGCAGAAATCACGGGCAGCAAGAGGTGGCATGAAAGGTCCGTGGCTCTCCCAAGTCATCAGCTTGGTCATTTTGCTTCAACCCAACCCAACCCAACCCACCAGGGACACAAAGTCCTCCCTTCCTACTTCAAGCACCACCCCAGGCCGTGCCTGCCCAGCCCCCCTCAGAGGTGGGACAGCCTCATGCGTATTTCCCAGGGGTTACAGTTACACCACAGCAATGGGGAATCTCATTAATTACTCGTGCAGCTGAATGGTGGTAACGAAGGCACAGGACATATCGAGAATCATGTTTGCATGGCAAGTGGCACAGGAACACCCAGAGAGGGTGATGCTCCACAGAAAGGCCTGAAGTTGTTACAAGGACGTCAGAAGACTTGATACAAAAAGCTGGCTCATTAATAGCTAACGAGGGAATAAATTATGCACCCACTCGGGTGGATTGTGTTTCTCGCCTCCTCACCACCATCTCCATCACCTTCCTGCTCCCTGCTTTTTGTCCCACTTGTTGGGGTTTTTTTTGCAGGACTTAGGTCTGATCAACACCAAAAGCCTCGAAGCTGAATCCCAGCCTCTCTGCAGGGGATTCCCAAACCCACCCAGAGCAACCCAAGGGACCACCCACCACCCTGAGCCCTCCCTGAGGAGGGCTGGACGCTTCCCCATCCCACCAGGGCTGCTCCCATTCCTAGAGCCCCCCTGACGCCCTGGAAACCTGAAAGAGAAGCTCCAGGCAGCCAAACAAAAGCTTTCCAGGGTGTTTTTCTCCAGGATGTGCCGTGCCCTGCCTGCCATCTGCCCGACCCGGCGGGAGCAGCCGGTGCTGGGAGCAGCCAAGCGCCAGCAGCTCCACTCCAGCCACGCTCCAGTGGGTCCCTGGCAGGTGGAGACGGATGGGGAAGGTCGAGAGAGGAGAAAAAGGGGGGGTTTCTCCATGCACTCGCCACTTGGGGTTCCCAACATCTCCAAAAACCAGACCGGGAGAAGGGAAAGCTGAGACTCGGGGAGGTTCCCCGTTCCCAGACCGACTCGGCCGCTGTCCCGACACGAAGGGAGTGCCGGTATGTGCCTTGGCCGAGCGTTCCCGGCTGGGATAAGACGGCAGCTGCCTGGGCTGCGGGCAGGCTGGGACTGCCACCCGCTCCTGTTTCAGCTGGGACAGCGATTTTCCCTCTCCCCTCCCTCCCCCAGCCACGTTTCCTTCCCGGTTTGCGCTCAGCGCTCCGCTGTCCGCCTGACGCTGAGCCGGGTCCGTCCCGTCAGCTGCTCCCTCCAGAGCTCCAAAACCCCGTGCTGAGCCCGCGTGCGGCGTTGTTAAAGGGAGCCAAAGCCCGTGGGAGTGGATGTTCTGCCAAACACCTCGGATTCCACCGCCCCCGGGCTTTGGGGTTGGCTCCCAAGCCAGAGGATGCTCACGCTGAGCTCTCCACCGTTACTTTGGCTTTGGGATGTCAGACACCACAACCACTTCCCCAATACACGGAGGAGGTGAAGGGCATTTAGGACAGAGCCAGGAGTGACGTCCCAGCCGTTGGAGCAGCTCTTTAATGGGGACTGGATGGTCCCTGTGCCCCCTTTTCCCAGCACCCCACCTCCTCTAACCTTCAGTTATCACTTTCTCTGCCCACTCTGATTTCACGGCCTGGGCTATGCAATCCCTCATGGTGGGGCAATCTGATCCCCCTCCCCTCATCAGGCTGTCTACACACACCATCACTGATCGCCCCAGACCCCACAATGACCCCAATGAAGTTCCTCCCTGTGGGACTTGATGCTCCCCCGGCTCCTGTTCCGTGCCTGTCACCTCCCCGATGGGTTTGGATAACCCCAACCCACGTCACAGCAGCTCCTGGTCACCAAAATCAGGCTATTCTGTATCAGTAATAGGAAACTCCCAGCACAGTCTCCTCCCCGAAGGGGCTGTTGCTGCATCATTTTTCCTTTGTCCAAAGGATGAGGAATCACAAAATGGTTTGGGTTGGGAGGGACCCTAAAACTCATCTCATTCCGTGGGCAGTGACACCTTCCACTAGCCCAGGTTGCTCCAACCTGGCCTGGGACACTTCCAGGAATGAGGCAGCCACAGCTTCTCTGGGCTGAGGGAAAGGAGAGGGGGGAGAGTTTCTTTTCAGGTAACTGGAAAAGCAAAACCAGACAGATGGAAAAACGAAAGGCTGGAGCAAAGTCAGAATGAAATTCTTCCCCTCCAGAGCCCCTGGAAACCAGAGAAACATGGAGGAGAGGGGAGGAAAGCAGGAAATTAGATCCTTCCTTCTCCTGGGGACAGCCAGGAGGAAGGCAAGGGGGTGGCTGTAAGCAGGCTCAGTGAAGGGGAAGCTCCTCCTGGGAGGTGCAGGAGACAGGGATGAGCCACCACCCATCCCTGGTGGACCATCCTTGCTTTGTCACAAGGCCAAGCACAGCATCCTTTGTCTCAGAACCCTGTCCCAAGGATTCAGGTGGGGAAACTGAGGCACAAGAGGGTTGAGCTGCCAAAACATCCCTCACATGGAGTGAGGGAGGTGCAGGTTTGTCCCCTTCGCTCCTCTTTCCACCCACAGCCTGAGGGAGCAGCTCTGCCTGTTCCAAGTTCCTTCAGCTGAGCACCCAAGTCCTGCTCCTGCAGCAGCTGAATCCTTGGAACGTCTGAAAGTTCTCACTGGTGTCTCCAAAGCAGCAGCCTCTGCCTGCTCTTTGGGGGTCTTGTTGGCCACATGTGACTCCGGAAAAAAAAGACCGAGAAAATTCAAGTTACTGTCAGTAATCTTCAGTTCACCTGGCAGGGAAAGTGTGCCCCTTCTGGAGGAGCTTTAGTGGACCATAAACCACCAAAAAAAAAAAAAAAAAAAAAAAATCCCAGCAGCCTGTACCGGGAATTAAATCCAACAGTGCCCCTGTCTGGGGGATGGAAATACAGCAGTTTCGTCCGGGAGGATTTTTACAGCACGACCCGTTTATTTAAATCACACCAGGCTTGGGGACCACCCAGAGTCTCCACTGGCTGCAGCCAGCCCCGAATCCAGGACGGTCCGCCCGAGGAACTGGGGCCCCCACATCCCGTTCTCTGCAGGGGGGAGGGAGGGAACGGGGCTAATTCACCCCCCAAAAAAGGCTACGGCAGGTCTCGGCGAGTGGCTGCGGCACAACAGCTCCTGCCAGAAGAGGACAGTGGTGCCTGTGTTTTGTTTAGCAACGCGCCGAGAGGGTTTTAGAGGGCTCGAGGTTCCCTCTTTGCTCTTAAAAATCCCCCGTTTCAACACGCCCAGCAGGGTCCGATGGGGGGGTCGAGCTGTGGGTGCTCGAGGAGAACATCGACGGCAGCAGGTCTTGGCTGCTGGGAGGGATGAGCTGCGGTGAAAATTGAGGCTGGAGCCGCATTTTCACCTCAAATAAAACAGGATTTACTGGCCTTTGGAAAAGGGAGCTGCCTCAGTTGGTGCCACCACTCCTGGGAAGGAGATAAAGGGTGTGCATGGACCAGATATTCTGCTTCCTGCACTCAGAGAGAGGAGAAAAACCCAATGGAAACACCTGCACATAAATATGAATTTAAATATGGTATTAATATCCATATAAATATCCTATAAGTACAGAGGAACAGGTATTCAAGCTGTTCCCTGTGTCTTGGCACACTTTCCTAACACCAAACTGAGGTCATCCGACCCCAAAGGTCAGGCTTGCCCCCAGCAGAGGGGCTGGCACGGGCTGCCAGAGGAATTCCTGGCCTGGAATTCCAGAGCTGAGGATTTCAGCGGGAACCTGCCAGGCCCTACTCACGCACAGGGGGTCCTGCTGCTGCTCCTCACTCCAGGGAGGGAGGTGAAGGTGGGGATACTGGGTGGGACTCTCCTGCCACCAAAAATCACTGAATTAGGGATCTCGGAGCAAAATGTCCCGCTGGGTTTGGCACCAGCTCCCAGGTGTTGTGCCAAGAGGTCGAATCGCAGCTGTTGAACCTGCAGTCTGCACCTATCCCTCTGAAAAACATCCACCACGGGGTGGACAGCCAGGGTTGTCCACAAACAAGTGGTTTTTCTCAGCCCCCACTCCTCTGGGGCGGGGGGAAAGGGGGCCCTTGGTGTTGGGCACCGATGTTGGGATGCTGCAGGAACTCAAAAAGTCCCGTTTCCCCCTCAAATTCCTGCAAAAACCTCTCACTTTTCTGCCGGTTTGGAGCCCAAACAGGCTCATTAACCTTCACTCCTGGGAGGGAGGGAGGACACAAAGGGCAAAGATCTTGTCCAGGAAGGCCCTTGGTGGAGATGAACCCCCTCAGCCCCCTCCGGAAATGCTGTTTTCTTTCCCCAAAAGCTCAACCCTTGGAATCCAAAACCCGAGAGAACCCTCAGAGCTTGGCAGAACCACGTGATGACCTGTCACATCCCACTCCATCAGTTCCCTCTGCAGCCGTGCTCGGCCGAGCAGAAATGATGGGAAAAGACCGGACAGGCAGGAGCCCCTTCTCCTTCCTTCAGCTGTTCCCTCCATTTTCCTGAGGTTTAAAACCTCCTGTGACTCCTCAGCTGGTGCAAACCTGCAGTGATGCTCCTGGAATGTAAGGGGTGGGGGGGTGGGAAGAGCCCTCTGGAAGATTTATCCTGTTTGGGATTAAAAAAAAAAAAAAAAGGGTAAAAACCTGCCCACCCGGCATTGAGCAAATCCCTTGGGCTGGGAGAGGTTGTGCTTAAACATGGACAGAGTCATCAGGAGCTCTTGGACACTGAAATATCTGTCACTGCACAGCTTTCCGGGGGCAAAATATTTAAAATAAGAAAAAAAAAATCACCATTTTTACCTAACTGCAGGTGACTCCTGGGGAGCCAAAACTTCCCCTCCACCCCTTCCTTCCCTCCCCCAGTCCATTCTCCTGCCAGCCCAGCAGCAATCACCACCCCCATCCCCCTCCTCCCCACGGCGTATGCCCTGAAACCAGCCAGGAAAATTTGCTGCTGGAAAACAAACCAGCCCACAGAAACCCACCTCGGCTCATCCCTTCCCATTAACAATCCCTCTTCCTCCTCTCGGGATCCCACAGGGGAGGAGGATAAGACAGGAGCTGCCAGAAAGCTGTCACAACATCCCCAGCACCGCTGCCTGCGGAACGCAGATCTGCTCCCTCCGACAGCCACATCCTGGGGTTTATTCCTTGTCTAAGGATCTAAACTCAGCTCCTTCCTCAAGCTCTTCGTGGCTTCACCTGCTCAAACCCCAGACCAGCACATTCGTGGCTGTCCCAGGAAGACCAGCAGATCAGGGATGGTCCTAAACTGGTTTCCCTCTGCCAGAGGTCCTTCCCTAAGCTCAGACAGGTGGAGCTGCTCGCCAGATTATCAGCCTCATTCCTTGGGTCCTCAGCTAACCCACAGCCTTGGGAGGCTCCGAATTCCCTGGGAATGCAAATGAGCAGGTTTTTCTGGTGGTAAGGACCAGAAAATGTGGGTGAAAATCCAGAAATGGGATAGGGAATAGGAAGGAAAAGGTGATGGTGCTGGGCATCCTGTTTGACCCCAGATCCAGGGCTGACTGTAGCCTCCTCCCTTCCCATTCCCCACTGTTTCCCTAAGAGGGTGAAAAGCAGTGATGGAGAGACTGGATCATCCATGGAGGTGCAGGACCATCTGTGGAGATGCTGGACCATCCCTGAGGGTTGGCCCATCCTCTCTGTCCCACAGATCCCAAGCAGAGACAAATTCCTGCAGAATCCATGAGGGCTCTGCAGCACAGGCCCCAAGGCACATGTCCCTGCAGATGTGGCACAGGAAAGGTCTGGAGGTACCATCCCCATCCCTGCCCTTCTCCATGGTCCTTCCTGGAGGATCCAGGGCTAGACGAGCCTCTATTTGCACCCATAAAACATCGAGATGTCCTGCACCCCTTGGAGAGATGATCTGGGGGAGCCTCCACAAGCAATTCCCAACAGGGAATTAGCTCCCTGGGAAATAATCCTGCCCGGATTTGGGGAGAAACACTCCTTTTCATCCTTTCCAGCACCAGCTGCCCCATGGCAGCCCGTGTCCTGACTCAGCCCTGCAACCTGCCACCGATCCTCCCAACTCCAGGGGGCCTCCTGGCAAAAAACTTTAAAGCAAAATATTAGAGCTGTTCCCCCAGCTGGGATAAATTCCTGGAATCTGGGAAGGCAGAGGTTGGCTTTGAGGAGGGGGCGGGGGGTCACAACGGGAGTTCCTCTTGAAATCCCACATCAAACTGGAGCTGCCTCTGCTTTGGGCGCAGGGACAGGCACAGCCCTTGCCCTGAGCTCTGCCCCACCCCAGTCCTCTCTGGAATAAAAGGTTAAAATAAGAACTACATTTCTTGGAGCCAGGAATGACTAATTCTCTTCTGGGAGCAAGGAAATAATTACGGGTCTTTCCCAGGGAAGGGAGAGCCCTTAATTATGAGGCTGAGCAAACCTTTGGTGCGACCTTTGCAGTTTCTCTCCTCCTCTGATGAGCTCCTGGGCACCTCATTTCTCCATCCACGAAGTGGGAACGATCCCCCCTCTCCCACCTCACTGGCACACACAACCCTCTCTGGGGCACCTCTGTGGGATTAATTCTGTGGAATCATCCCATTTTTCTATTTTTATTTTGTTATTATGGTTGAATAAATTCTTAGGGAAACCCCAGAGGTGCTACGTGCCCACTCGTGCACAAACAGGGAAATTCGGCGTTTTCCCATCTACAAAAATCCAGGGAATCCTCTGTTTGCAGGCTGACAGTGCTCACCAGCCATGGAACTGGTGCTGCTCCATAAGAACCCACAAGATTTTGGGAGCCAGACATGCAAATGCTGCCTTTAATTTTAACCCCCCCAGATCTGTGGACTGTGGCTGGTTTGGGGGCACTGGAAAACTGAGACATGGAGGGATCATTCTCCCGGTGCAGGGGGAGACACACATGGGATCAAATGCCCATGGAGACACACGTGGGGTGTCCCAGCAAGCCCGGCTGGATCCCACACTTAAGAAAGGAGTTTTTAGGATGGATAACGGGAAAATGTCTCTTGGAGCTTGGCACGGGGGCAGACATCAGCTGCTGAACCGCCCCGGCAGCCCCGTGGGGCTCAGTCCCGCTCTGTGCTGCACCACGAGCCTCTTCCTGCCTTCCCACTCCTCCTCGTGCTGCTCCGGGAAGGATTTGCAGCCCCCGCGGGGCCGCGGGAGCTCTGAAAGCCCGTTTGAATTGTGCTCTCGCCGGGGACGGCGAAGGAAACGGGGCTGCAAATCCAGCAGAGCCTTTCCACGCCTCCCGCTGCCGGCAGGGAACGGGCAGCAAGGAACAGCCTGGGAAGCTGGACGGGGGACGGATCCTCCCGCGGCGGGAATCGGAGGAGCCGCGGGACGGGGATGTGCTGCGGGAATCAGCAGAGCCAAGGGACGGGCATGTCTTGGCGCCTTCCAAAGCGCGGGCGCTACCTTCCCTGCCTCTGCCCCGGGAATTTCTGGGATGCAGGGCCAGCAGGAGGAACCTGGGCTCTTCCCCGTGGCCGTACTGGTGGGACTGGTCCAGCGCCAGGGCTGTTCCGATGCAAACAAGAGGCTGCTAGTTGAAGATCCCTGGGAGAGGAGACAGGGAATGGTGGGTTTTGCTTTTCAGACGTGTTTCATCCCCACTCCTCCCCTTCAAAAACTCTTGATTTTTTTATTTTTTTTTTTGTCACCTGCTCCTCTTTAGATCCAAAACGGTGTCAAATTCCATCTGCAGCCTGGTGGGAGTCAGTCCTGACAGGGAGAAGCTGCCAGGGACAGAAAGGCAAAGAGGATTTTCCAGCCCTATTTTGCAGAAGAGGTTTGAAACACTTCTTTCTGCTTCGAGGGTGTGATTGCAGCCCTTGAGTCCCCACAAGAAGTGTCTTCAGGGGGTTGTGTTATGTTTTCTGCGAGCACCCCCGAGGAAAACTGCTTGGGAATGAGCAGGAGTACAGAGGGATTTGCAAGGACAGCCTTACCTGTGGGGAATTCATCCCTTTCAAGCCACACAGGTGGGTTGTGAGACCACTTGGTGCCCAAAGTGGGATACAAACCCTTTGACATCACCTCCTTGCTCAAGGGACTGAGCTGAGGGCCAAGCCTGGAGCAGGATTTTCATCCGTCCATCCATCCATCCATCCATCCATCCATCCATCCATCCATCCATCCATCCACCCACCCACCCATCCACCCATCCACGGGGTTTCTGACGTGCTCCAGAACGTCAGTGGGGCCCCAGCGTGTCCTCCCGCGTGCCGTTCAGACACGGAAGGAGGGAAAAACCCCTCTGCAATCAGGGCCAGGTTCATCTCCCCAAGCCCAGACTGTACCCGCTGTTTCCCCTGGCCAGCCCGAGACCCTTCCTTCCTGCCCACATTCCCAGCCCATCCCCTGACAGAGGAATCCTCCCCGCTGAGCACAACAGCCCCTGCCAAGATAAAAGCGAGGCTGTGAATAATTCATGGCTCAATCTTTTTTACCACCGTCTGCTGTAAATATTTAAATAGCTCCAAGATGTCTGAGCTGAACTTGGGGAGGACGAACCTGAGCAGAGCCTCCGGTTCGGGAAGCAGCACCACGGAGAGGGGGAGCTGGGAATGGGGCGTAGGGAGGGTGGAAGGTGCCATGGGGATGGAAGGGAATGTTCCCGTGTGCTCTGGGGCAGGGACCAGGGAGCCCCAGGGGGAAAACTGATTTATATCTCCACAAGGAACAAATATCCAAGCCTTTCTCCCCTTCCAAAAGCAGGGAAGTTCAGAAAGGGACGCGTTCCCACTGTAGGATACAGGAGAACACGGTTCAACTCTCTTCCCCTCTCCTCCGTTGCCTTCGCCTGGCGCAAAACCTCGGTGGAATTTCACTTGAGTTTCTGATTGCCAAAAAAAAAAAAAAAAAAGATCAGCAAATTCTCTTTCCTCTGGTCTGCAGCTCCCTGGGCTCTGCTCTCCACCTGGAAAACAACAAAAAAAGCAGCAATCTGACATTAAAACCACACATGACTCTGGGCCAGCTCCCAGCTCCCAGTGCAGCAATCCAGCCCAGACACGAGGGGGTTATTTACCGAATCCCAATGGACTGGGACCATCTGGGAGCTCACTGCAGGAATCAGGAAACCCTCCAGGGACGAACCCCCCTCCCAACAGCGAGCTAGTCTGATTTTCCTTTGGGGTGAGTGGGAGAACAGCACGTCCCCGGGAAGCTGCCTCCTCCTGCTCCAGAATCGCTGCGGTGTTTCCCAACCCTTCCCACAGGGAATGGCGTGGAGCAATTACTGCCACTGGGGCTGCAGAGATGGGGCCTCCTGGAGCTTTCCTTGATGTGTCTCATGCCCACCTTGTCCCCCACCTCCACCTCTCCCCAGGGCTCTGTTTCAAGTCCCCTTTGGGAATGTGCTCAGCTGCTGGAAGCAGAGAAGCTGTGGCTGCCCCATCCCTGGGAGTGTCCAAGGCCACGTTGGACGGGGCTTGGAGCAACCTGGGATAGTGGGAGGTGTCTCTGCCCATGGCAGGGGGAGAGCCTGGATGAGCTTCAAGGTTCCTTCCAACCCAAACCAGTCTGGGATTCTATGCAACAGCTTTCCCACCTCTGGAGGCTGTTCGTGGGGTGGGTTGGTTGGTTGGTTTTCCTCCCTGGAGTCGGAGTAAATGAAGAATTTGGGACACCAAAAACAACGTGCAGTTTGAATATTTGAATGTGTTGATCTTCAGCCAAACATTTAACTCAGTTTTAACCTTTTAAAAGCCTTTTCTCTACCAAATTAACATTTGAAACAAAAGCGATTTTGTTTTCTCCACGGGATGCTTTGATAACTTCAAACATCCTTTTTTTTCCCCCCCCTCATCTCCATCCCCCAAGCCAAGATATTAATCAAAACAATATGTTTCCCACAACAGCAACAACAGCAAAAGGCTTTGAGTCAATGAGTCATCATTTTTCTGTGAAAAAAAAAAATAAAAAGGGAACATTTCCCCCGGAATGGCACAAATCTCCACATCAACCCCTGCAGCTCTGGCAGGGGGGAATTGTCCTGGCCAGATGTGGAGGATTCCTGGGTGTAGGAGCAGGTTCAGGTTGTCTGGGCAGTGTTTTCTCCTCCCTCTGAGGCTGATGGTAAGATCTGCAACCTTTGGGATAGGGGTTGACTCATCTTCCCCATCCCCAGAGGTTTTGGAGCCTCCAAAGGGAAAGGAGAGCGTGCAGATGAACCAAGCACCAAAGTGCTGATCAGCTGGGGATGTTTTCCCAGCTCTTCCTTGTTCTTCCTACCTCAGGGGACGAGAACAGGGGGAAATGCCCGTGCACAGGAGACATTTTACCAGTTTGTAAGGATTGAAACACCCCACAGAAGGATCTCCACCCTCTTTCAGCCCAGGGGTTGCACCGAGTGCTGCAGAACCCACAGGCACCTCAGGTCCCACTCCAGGGGCTTTGGCCTCTGAGTGGGCTCAAAATGTCCCCAAAACACACCAAAAAAAAGGGGTTCAAAACCCTCTGGGTGGATGGACATCAGTTGTGGGTCTTTACACCTCTGCACAAGAGGTGGGATGGGATGGAGCCCCTGAGGTGCTGCTGCTGAGGGGGCCCGGGTGGCTTCAGAAAAACAGAGAAAAAGAAAGAAAGCGGCAAAAAAATTAGAATGAAATAAAAATAATCACGGAGCTGAAAGCCCTGGCTGATCAATTTTCCACAGAAGGCCATTGGAAGGCTGGAGGGTTCGCTCTGTACTAAGTGGTTTATAGATTTCCTCTAAATAGGAAGATGCAGCTGCCGGTGAACCACGTCAGGAGGGTACAAGTCTGGCATAGGGAGGCAGGGGACAGAGTTTGGAATTGCTAGAACTGGCCCCTTTCTCCTTTCTCCCCCCCAGAAAGCACAGTTAGCAGGGATTAATGGGGGGAGACACCCCAGGGAATTCTCCTTCCCCCTCTCTGCAGGGGCATGGGGTTTTAAAGCCCCACAGGACACCAAGCCCCTCTTTTTTTTTTTTGAGGATTTGTGTTAAAGAAACTTACACAAGGGCTTCTAGGGGGAGAAAACGGGTGGAATATCTTCCTGTGGGGCACAGGGCCAGGCTGAACTGTGGGCATGATCCTGCCTAAATGTACTCCCTACTTTGCCCCAGGGGTGATCCCAGAGTGGGCACATCCATCCCACTGACACCTCCTCCTCATCCCATTCCAGGGGTCTGGAGTGGATCCCACAGGTAAATGGGTGAGCAAGGATAAAACCAGTCCCATGCCTGAGACAAGGTGAGATCAGAGGTGAAGGAGAGGTGCTTAAACATCATCCCAGTGACACTCCGGGACCACCTGGAAGAGTGGAGAGGTTTCCATTTAAGCCAACAAATGGTTGGGGCTGAGAGGCCTGGAGGGCAGGGAAGGGGCTGATCAATCCACTCATCATTTATTCATGGAAACAGCAGATGGGAGCGAGAGCCACAGTCCTTGCAGGAGGATTTGGGAGGAAAAATGGACAACAGATAACTTTGGGAAGGAAAGTCTTATCTGGAGGGTCGGATCAATAGGGAGAAGGACCACATGAGACTTCCTGTCTCTGCCAAGGCCACTGGAAACCTGCCCATCCCTTCCAAAGCTTTTAAGAACTAAGGAAGTCCCCAAAAAAGGTGTGGCTTTGCTCCACCATGGGAACATCACCAGGACAAGCTGAGAAGGACATTCGTCACTCTGGAGAGAATTGGATTCAGCCTGATCTCCTTGCAGACGCCTCACCAGGTCCCTCGCAATGCCTTTTGCCCCTCTGTTGGAGGTGGAAATCCTCTTGTAGACAGATCTGGTGGAGGGGACTCATCTGCTTGGTCTGGGAACGAGGCAGAGCCCACGGGCAGAGCCTTCAGCCAAATATTAAGAGAGCAAGGAATAAGATACCTTGAGAAAGAACACCTGGTAGCTCCTACTCAGGAGTCAAAATATTCACCTCCAGGCAGAGGCTCTTCCATGGGACCCTAAGGGTTGAGCCTCCCCCATTCCATGGGATTTGGGCACCTACAGCCTCACCTTCCCTTCCCTGCAGCAAAACGTCACCCTCAGTGAAGCCGAGGAGGCAGGACCAGGATCTCCAGGCATTTTAAGGTCCATTAACTGGCAGCGTAAGACCTGAGCCTCACCAGGCATAAAACTGGAGTAAATCCAGGAACATGTGCAGGGTCAGGGCGCCAGAGCAGTGGCAGAAGGTGCTGAGCAACTCTGGGAACCAAAAGGCAGCCTGAGCTGTGCAGCTGGGGATGAACCAGCTCAGTCAGCCAGAAAATCCAGCACTGAGCCCTCCCAGAGCCCTGTGGGCATTTCCACTGCCACGGGTGGGACCTCCGTGCTCCTCTGGGTTACTCCTCAGACACCACTGCTGTGAGCAGGGATGACTCAAGGGCGTGAGAAGATGGATTCGATGCGGGGAGAGATGGCACCTTTGGGAACACGGAGCCCCTTGACTCATCTCCTCATCTCACACACGTGGGGACGTTCCCAGGGGAACTTCACGGGGCCCTGTTGCCCAGAGCACCATCAAGGTCAGCAAAGAGACATTCTTCACATCAACAACTCAGCTCAATTTAGATATCTGCCTAAAAATTCTCCTTTCCCTGCATTACCAGTGAAAGGATTCAGGGAAACCAGCTCAGCTGGGCCGTAGATGTCAGTGCAAGGGATGCCACCCCGCAGAGCCGCCCTGCTGACCCCAAAACCCCTCGCCTGTGCCATCACTAAGGTTTGTGGCACCCTCAGCCTTGTGTTGGTTGGACACTCAGCCCATCTTTGCTTGGCAGGGGCTTTTCTTGGAAAAGCGTGAGCGGGCACTGTTCCACCACAGCATATGGTGGGAGCACAGGCAGCCCGGGGAAGTACAGCCCAGCACAGCAAAGGAACCAAAAGAGCACCCAGAGGGGTCTCCTCTCTCCTCTGTAGACATGGAAGGCACCAGCTGAGAGAGCAGAGGGGGAAAGTTCCTTATGGCTCTGCTGTGGGAATAGGGATCCGGGCATGGAGCTGGTGGTGGGCAGTGGCTGCAGTCGTGGGAACCCCCACACCTCACAGCAAAGCCATCACATCCCACACAGCCTCTAACAGCTCTTAATAAGGGTCTTCCAGGTGGCCTGGAAATCCACGTGGCGCCTGGAAATGGAGCATCTGTGTTCCCTCCAGGCTCGTTTCCCTGCCTCTTTCCACCATAAATGCAGGAAGGCAGGTTGTTTACAGGCTCCCGTCTTCTTGTCCCAGGGCAAAGGGCTACATTAAGCTGGGTGGAACCCGTGGAGGAGTTTCTCTGCTGACCATAACGGGGCTCCCACCACCGAGGCCAAGTGGAGAGTCCTTCTGGGAACTCCTCCATGAGATACCCCCCAGGAGACCAGCCCACTGGGGTCCTGGCTCCAGAGCTGTTCATCCCTGAGGAGCACCAGCGGGGTGACAAATCCTCTGCTCCTGGCTACACTGTCAGCCCCTGGGGTCAGCACAGAGTGGGAGGAGGGCGGGGAGCGGGATGAGGACAGGGATCAATAGGACAGTCATCTCCCTGCACATCAGCAGCCTCTCAGAGTGCATTTAATCCACTAAAACACATTCCCCCAGTTTTCTATTTAAGGCAAAAGAAATGTCTAAACCCGGAGTTTGTGCTGAGCTGGCGGGTCTGCCTGTGCTGCTCCCACTGCAGGAGGGAGAGGACAAACTCCTGGGAGCCACATCCCACAGCAGAGCCCAGTGGAGACACCCCCCAGCCTCTGCCAGCGGAGAAACCACCTGAGCAAACTCCCTCCCTGCCATCCCACTTACCCTGCACAGCACCAAAGCAAGGCCTTGTCACGGCTAAAGGTGCCTTGGCTTCTCTTTTTGGAGCTTTCAGGGGTTGCTTCGTCCCCATGACGAGTCCCACCACGGCCACCGTGTCCCAAATCCCACCTGGAAACCCCTTGGACTAAACTCATGAGTTATGTTCCCCTACAGCACCATCACTGGGGGTGAACTGGGGGATGCAGGGGCCTCAGCCCAGCCCTCATGGGATTTTAAGGGTGTATTTGTGTGTCCATGCATGGGGGAGCGTGTCCATGGACATGTCCCATTGATGTGGACCGTCCTGGGGTACCCACCTGTCGACCAACGCGATTTTCCGGTGTTAAAGGAGCCAAATGGCAAAGGCAGCCATGAAGCTGAGTCCCCCCAGGCTCCAGAGGAGTTCTCTAGAGGGGTTCTAGGGCAAGGCCGAGCTCACTGCAAATGCCCCCAGAGAATCAGCAGCCCCTGTGCCGCCCCACTCAAACTCAGGCTCCTTCCAGTGCAGGATGAACATCAGCAGCGCCTGGGAACACACCAGTGTGGGTTTGGAGTGCACCCTGGGGGCCCAAAACTGAGGAACAAAATCGAGGCTACCTGCCCTTGGGCTGGGCTTCTGCCGCTTTGCCAGTAGTGTTGGCACCCAGACAGTGCATCAGTCCAGCTCCCCTTGAGCCTCCCTGCCCAGGGGTGCTGCAGGCAGCAGGAATGTAGGGAGGGACCTTCCCCGAGGAGGCTGCGAGGATGAAGCTGCTGCTGCTCCAGGGACAGTCCCAGGTGTCTGGAGCCTGAGTGATGGTGGAGGGCAGCTAATGTTACCTGCTGGCCCCCAGCCAGAGAAGGGGGGGGAAGGCAGAGGAGGATTTGTGCTGCAGAGCTGTGCCAGGGTGCTCTTCAGTGCCCTTCCTCTCTGTCCTTGTGCCTCCTGTGTGGTGCAAACCCCTCCAGGGTAGTACCACCAAGTGTCCTCCCTCAGGGACCTCCCATCTCTTCCTGCCCTGGGAAGGCTCCTGCTCACATGGCTGTCCGAATGATCCAAGGATGGGATTTTAGCATGTCTGCTGCATTCACTGGAACTGGAATGGGAATGTTGCAGGGGGGTGGAAGGGAGTGGGATACTCACGAAGAGGAACTTCTCAGGAACACAGCCCCTTGTGCAGCACAGGGAGACTTCCAGAAGCCAAAGAGTAACTAAAATGCCATTGGGAGCTGAGCAGAGGATGCCCTTGCCCTGCAACCAGTCAAGCTGCAGCAAGAGCTTCTGCACAAGACCATTGCCTGTTCTCCTCTCCTGGAATCACTGCAGACAGACCAGACAGCTGAATCTTCTCTTTCCTAAAGCACTTTAGAGCTCCTAATGAAAAGCACTGTGTGAGAGCCACGACACGGCAGCAACAGAATAATAATAGTTACTCTCCGTGCCTGCTGCTTGCCAGCCTTACTGGATGCCACAACCTTTTTTTTTCCTGTGTCTGTCTGCATGAAATGACGCCCTGTTACACCAAATGCTCTGTTGTTTTGGTTTGTTTTTTTTATCCTTAAGGGTTTCGGGGCATTACTGTAACTCGAACCCTTCAAAAACGTTCGTGAATAAAGTGCTTTGGGCTGCCTGGCTGGGAGATGCTATACCATCCTTCTTTCTCATTTGATGGAGGTCCTTCAGGGTTAAATCCTCCCTCTGCCTTTTGAAGAGTGGAAATAACCAGCTTGTGAATGTCCAAGAGCACGGATCAGACTAGTCTGGAAGTGGAAGAAGTTGCAGCCATCTGTGCAGTGGCTGGAGGGAAGCCAAGAGCCAAGGGGGACCTCATCCCTCCACCCCTTGGAGGTGCCAGTCTCTACACACAGCACACTGAGTGACCAGGTGACCCCAGCAGACCAAACTGCTTGGTTTGAGACTTCTGAAGCTGCAAAACCACCCCCTGCTCTTTTCCCCCGGGCCTGCCCAGCCCTCCCACGGGGATAAAACATGACATCTGGAGCAAGGCAGGGGTGGAAGTGGCTGCAGCAAAATGGGAGCCATCATCCCTCTTCCCTCCACCCTTTCCACCTTCCCAGCCTGGTTTTGGGCTTTCTAGAACCCAACATCAGGGACCTGGGACCGGCCTCCCTCACCTTCCTCTACAGCAACGGGAGCAGGGTGAGGCCCCTTCCAGGTGGGATCCAACTGCCTGCAAACATTTCCTTGGGAATGAGAGGCCTTGGATGTAGAACAAGCAAACACCTTTTGTTTGCTGGGACGTGATTCACTTGAGCTCTTCCCCACATCGTGCCCAGGGATTGGTGGGACCTCCCCACGGCCATGGATCACAGAACATGTGGGATCACAGAACTCTTTGGCTTGGCAGGAACTTTAAATATCCTCTTACTCCAACCCCTCCCACCAAGGGATCTCTGGTGTCCAGCTCAGGGAGGACTTGGGAACTGAGCTGATCCACCCAACTGATCCTTTTGTAAACTCGGGCAAAACGGGGCTGTATCTGCTGTCGCCTCCTCCTGCAACTCCGAAATTTTATTATCCCCGGAGCCAAAGCTGGTAAAGCCGTGAGATAAAAATGCTATTTCTGCCCAGGATTTCTGCAGCTGCCTCCAAGCGTTTGCAGCCACTTTCTAGTTATTAAAGCTCAGCTATGAAGAGCTGTGCTCCTTCAGCAGAGATTTGCCTTTAATTAGCCAAGGATAAAAAGGACAGTGGAAGACAACCCCTCTCCTAAGCAGAAAAGGCTCCGCTCTCAAACGCTGCGCCGTCGGCGTTTCTGCGGAGGCAGGGAGCAGGTGCCTGGCAGAAGGGATTTGTTCTGCTTCCCTTCCCCTCCCCAAACCTTCACCTCTCGCTGGGCGCAGAAAAGCACCCCCGGGGGCCGATCCTGCCCCGCTGCCCGCGGATCTGCGGGGAGTCACGCGCGGCAGGGAGGTCACGGCAGGCGCGGGGGCGGCTGGTGGATCGCGCCGAGCTCCGTCTGCGCGTGGATGAGACGAGCAGGGTGACCTTGGCATCTCCAGCTCCCCAAAGGCCAGTGCTGCTCCTGCCAGGAGCTGCTTTGGGCGGCGTTAAAAGAAGCGGCGAAAACAAACTCGGCGGTTGTCGGCGGCCCTGGGGCTCCGCTGCCAACACGGGGCTGTGGCTCCCGCCCCTCGGGTGCCTGTGGAATCCTCTAAACCAACAGCCTCCCAAAAAACTCCTCTGAGGACCGTCGTGGAATTCTGGTGGGTCAACACCCTCAGCTCCTGCGCCCACCCAGGGTGGCGAGAGAGCTTTGCCCCAACCACAGCAAGCCACAGAGGGCAGGGGTAGGGCACACCTCCTGCTGAGCCCTCAGGGAACTTCCCAGATTCCCCAGACCTGGATTTTCCCGCTGGATTTTTGTTTAGGATAAAAAGCTGAGGCAGCCTCACTGTGGCCCTTCCCCAGCACAGAAAGCTACAAGGTGTCTGAGCAGGACCTCAGCACTCCAGGATGAGAAAGATGCCTCCCCTGGCAAATCAGAATCAGAATCATTGGAACAAAGGGCCTAAACATTGGGATATATCTAAATGTTTGGGTAGAGCTGGCTTTAGTCCCTGGATCTTATTTGTCTGCCCTAATGCTCTGTAGATGTGAGGCCTCAGCAGACTCAGTTCTGACTCTGTAAAATTCAGATTCATGTTTAATACACCCAAATATTGCTTCATTTGCCTAGCCCTCCCCCCCTTTCTCCCACCCTGGACACCTTTCCAGGGTGCAGAGGAGAGCTCTGCTCCCAGAAATAGGTTTTTCAACACCCTGCACAAATGCAAAGGAGGGAGAAGAAGGATCAAGGAGGAAGTGGGAAGGAGAAAGAGAGACCTGGCCTGATTTCCAGAGCTTCAGGATAAATGTGCATCTCAAGAGCCGTGTGAGCTCCAAACCTTTGCCTAGAGGTTACCTAAAGATAGACTGTGGGGGCCCCGCTTCGCACACCCACCCTTGCGAATTTTGTGTTCCCAGCTGGCTGGTTAAGGCTCTTTGGAATCACCAGCACTGCAGCAGTGATGGTTCAACTCAGCTCCAGCTCCCACCCGAGTCCCACTATCCCAGGTACCCGCAGAGCATTACCAGGAGACCTGAGCAGCATATCCTGAGTGTGGGATCATTTTCCCTGTCCTGCTCTCACCACCCCCATTAATGGCTTCCTCACAGCTCCAGCCCGGGAGGTGCTTCCAGGATCC
Organism: Pseudotriccus pelzelni; assembly: GCA_035584735.1. Classification (NCBI taxonomy): domain Eukaryota; kingdom Metazoa; phylum Chordata; class Aves; order Passeriformes; family Tyrannidae; genus Pseudotriccus; species Pseudotriccus pelzelni. Next base: position 1,648,834 of record JAWMRA010000072.1, read on the forward strand.
GAGTGCCCACTTTGCCAAATGGAAGTGGCCTCGCTCACGGCTAAAAATTCCTGCTGCTCTCGGGGGACCAGCCCCCGGGGTTGGAGCATCCCAAGCTTTCCAGAAGTAACACAGGTAGTGCTTTCTCAGCACTTGAGTCCTTGCCTTCCTAGACAGAAGTGAGAGGGATTTGGAGGGATTCAGCCCTGCGGCAGGGAGAGGAGCTTCTGCAAAGGTGCGTGGTGTGGTCTCCCCACGACCGGGAGCATCGCTGCGCCACCTTGGAGGTCTCCGAGTTGTGAGCTCCGGAGCGGATCCGTGAGGAATTTTCATGGGGTTTTGGTCGGCAGAGGTGACACTCGGCAGAGAAGGTGGCAGAAAGTAGGTCAGTTAGCACAGGCAAGACCAGCCGGGCTGCGCTGGGTGGGATCAGCCGCCCTCTGCAGCCGGGAGGGCGGGCTGGGAGCCTCCAGCCTGGGCACGAAGGAGCTGCCCGCATGTGGGGAGGTCTTCCATCCTCTGCTGATCTCCTTGAAGGATGTCAAAGCACAAGCGTGTCGGCTGGAGGAGGAGGAGGCTGCGGCGGCGACACCCCGGCGACATTTCCCCCGTCCTCAGAGCGAGGCCGGGATGGCGCCACACGCTGGCATTCCGACAATTCCGACAATTTAAAACAATTACCGAGTCTGCCCCGCAGCCTCCTCCTGCCACAGCTCCGGAGAGCCCGTGCAGAGCAGACGGTTCTGCAAACTGCTTGTTCCACTTGGGTGTTCAGGTTATTTAGGAGCCCGCAGCCAGCAGGGCGCTGAGGAGGGAAGGGTTTGGCACCTGCCAGAGCCGGCTGGAGCGTCTGCTGGGCTTGGAAATGGGGCCGAGAAGCACGAACTGGTCCGGTTTGAGGGCTGCTTCCACTCGGCATTGTGGCAAACGCAGACATTTCGTTCGGGGTGCATTGCCCAGAAAAGCTTCTGCTGCTCTTTTTTTGCACTCAGATGTTTTCTGTTCTTAAATGCCTGTAATTGTCTGCTCTTAAACACTTTCTCTCCCTGTCGACAACATCCATCCGTGGGCTCAGCCACCCATTTATGTATTTTCACTGTCCTAGTATTACGATTTGCCATTTACTGGGTCCTTGGAGGCAGCTTGGGAAGGTGTAAAGGACGAGGAAACCGAGGCATGGAATGGGACACGACAGCCTTGGGTCACAGGGTGGCCACACTGGCACAAGTGACATTTGAACCCAAGACTCGGAGCCCACTTCCATCCCCTTCCCCTGCAGCTGGAATCTTTTTTGGAGCAAATCCCATGGGAATGCCCTACACACCCTGCAGGATGTCCTGGTGTCTATCACTGAGATACATCAGCTCTTCCCTGAGCATCTCCCCCTCCACCAGCCCCTGCAAACCGCTTGATGTTGGAGCCCAAACTGACTTTTCCACGGCTCCAACTGCTTCTCTCTCTCTTCTCACAGAAGGTTTTAGTTGCAGATCAAAACACCTCAAAAATACAACCGCTCGTCCTTTCCTCTCCCACCCTCCACAGAACTGATGTCAAAAATAACTCCTCAATAATATACATGTTTATTTCCTCTTAATTAGTGCCGATATTTACAAAAAAATCGTGAATACTCTGTGAAGAATAAATTATATGTACACTCATGAGAAACCAGACAGCAAAGAAATGCTCATTTGGAATATGTATGTACACAGATCTATATACCTATATACAACAGGCAGCCTTATTGACTCGGGGGCCCCTCTCCCCTTTCCACCCAACCCCCCCAGACACCCCCAGGCTGTCAATAAGAGCAGGAACGTCTATAAACACTGTGCAATTCAGGGACAGCTGGTGTCTAAATTCTCGCCTAGCAAACGCATGGTTAAATGACTTGAAATTCCTAACAGTTTATAGGCCTCTCTCCATTCCTGGTCCCATTTCTCCTGTAACCATGGAAACAAAAGGTTCAGCTCCAGCATCCTTAGGATGAGTCCTTCTTGGATTTCCTCTTCCTATTGATTCGCTTAAATTAGGCACCACATGCAGGGGTTGATCCGATACCCAGTGTATTTTTTTTTCCCCTTGCTCTTTGGGGGTGACATTGGAGGACAAGAGCGTGGCCTCAAGCAATGAGGGAGCGAGAGCAAACCGATAATTACAGGCTCATAGGCAGCAGAAGATATCAAAAAATAAAGATAATAATAATCATCATCATCGTCATCAAAAAAACCCCACCCCTCAAAGCCCGAAAGAACCAACCCCAAGCTCAGAACAGCCAGGCAGGGCTGGGGAGGGGACGTTGTCCCTCGTGTGTGGACCTTGCGTGGTTACAAAATGTGCAGCAGCTCTTACAAGCCAAACCATGCCCCCCCCCCCCGCATCCCTTCAGAAGAAAAACGTGGATGAGGAATTTCTCTCTCCTCACGCACAGCTGGGCTGGGGGATCTGGTCCCTGGGTATCAGTCAGTGCTGCACTTCCCAGGGGTGATTCCCATCTCTGGAAGCTGGGCCCTCTCCCCTCGGGCGGGATGTGGCAGGATCGGAGCGCTCGGTTCTGAGGCGGGGGGGTGAAATTTGGGCAGCGATATCACAGGGACACTGAGGCCACGGGGAAGGGCAGGGCTCTGGCCAGAGACCGGACCTGGGGGTTACCCTTGTCTCCCTTTTGGGCCTCCTGGCATCAGCAGCAGCCAGAGCCCAACAGGAGCGACCAAGGGATGTGGCAGATGTGGAGAAGGTCGGATGCTGCCAGGGGTGCAAGGAGGGAGCCACAGCCTTGTTTTGGGTGCACAACAAAATGGTTTGGGCTGACTCCTTCTTTTCTCAAGGCCTTTTTACCCTGGCAGAACGCTGACCAGCTCCCATGGATGACTACCATGGAAAACCACCATGGACAACCATGGATAAACTACACCCGCGGGTGCAGACCTTGAGAGAAGGTTTCAGGCCAGGGTGGAGGGGGCTCAGAGCAACCTGGTCTAGTGGAAAGTGTCCCTGCCCAGGGCAGGGGGTGGGAATGAGATGAGCTTTAAGGTCCCTTTCAACCCAAACCCTTCCACGATTCCATGATAAACCTATCTTGGCTCCAAATAGGAGCTACCACACGGGGGACCAAAATTTGCCACAGTTCAAGGGACTTAAAATCCACCCATTAAAAAAGATAACCCCAAAACCCCACCTAGTGCAGCACAGCACGTGCATCACCACCAAATCCCTTCAACTTCTCCTTGGCTTTCCCTGCACAGAAATGGTCATGATGGGCCCAAGACAGGGATTCAGGATCAGGAGCAGAGACTCTGCTTGCTTGCAGAGGGTTGCAAGGGGATGGAATGCCCCCAACCCCTTGGGAAACTCCTGCTTCCAAATCCATCCAGATCCATCTCTCCTTCACTTGGACCCGTCCCCAAGTTTTTTTGCAGGCTCTGGAAAAGCTACAAGACTTTGGCAGTGATTTCGAGGGCTGACCCAGGAATTATCTGATAACAAAGCAAGGCCCTTCCTGAAATACCTCCTCCTCCTCTGTCTTTTTCTCTCCTTCTGTGTATTTATGCACAAATATGCCCATATTTATACACCCACGTGCCACATTCTCATCATGCTAATCTAGAGATCCTCTTCTTCTTCTTATAGCTCACTATTCAAATCTGGAGGATTTGGACACAAAATTTCTCTGCAGAGATTAATTTTTTCCCAATAAAACACGGTGCCCCACACAGATAATTTTTTTCCCTAATCTCGTGGCAGCATCCAGCTGGTATTTGAGCCTCACCCATCACTCTTAGCAGAGATTTTGGAAGATATGAAAGGGTTGATGGGTTGCTTGCAGGCTTGGGCATGAGGCTGGGTGTAGAAGACAACACACGCTGCTTTCCATCTTTCCATCTCTCCAAAAGTGTTCCTGCTTTCCATCTTTCCGTCTCTCCAAAGCTTTCCCAGCTTTCCATCTCTCCAAAACTGGGGCACAAAGGATAATCTAAAAGAGACATGCTGTCTCCTCCAGGAGCACCTCCACAGACCAGAGAGCTCCAGTCCTCCATCCCAGCCCTGGAGAGAGGCAAATTTCTCCTCAGGAGGAGGAAAGTGAACCAGACCACCTCTGGTAAGTGGCCTCATGCAATCAGACATGGATGGTGGGACTCCCCCCTTGCCCTTCCCCACTCCCCAATTTCTCATCCTCAGTCTGAGCCATTTTGCAGCTCATTTTTGCACCCTTTCAGAGTCAAGAGGAGGTTGGGATGCTCCGCATCTCCACAGAAACAGGCCCAGAGCCTCTGCAAACAAATTCCTTGAGAAAAAAAAATAAGAAAAGGAAAAAAATATATCACATTCTCCTCCTGAAAAACTGGTTCAAGATCACATCAGTGAGTCAGAAGTAAAGCTAGAAATAGCACTGGAGCTCCGACCGCAGGCACAAATCCCATTAAAAGCGGTAGGAGAACCATTTCTCTGTGCAAGAGAGAAATCTGGACCCCTCTGCTTCGTGCAGACGGGCAGATCCCTTCCAGCCATCCCTTCCCGACCTTTCCCACCCTGAGCAAACACCTGAGCACCGATCTGGTTGTTTGCCCTGTTTCCCAAACAAGTGCAGAGCGGGTCCAATCCCCCACCAAGGCTGGTTTTCCCCGGTGCCAGGGGTGCAAGATCTGTCCCAAGGAAGGGACTGGCCGTGCTAGCCCGGCCGTGGGGACAGATGTCAGCTCACATTGGTGACAAAAGGAGAGTGGCCTCTCACTCTTTTGGCCCCTTTTATCCCTTCAATGCCCCTCTGGGGCTTCCAAAGGCAGCTGCGACCCACCAGCTTGGTGAGAAGGTTTGGATGTGGCTGATCCTACTCGTGGATCCAACTCTCCCCTCCTGCCTGGCCTGGGAGAGCCCACAGGAACACTATTCCCAAAACACCTCCCCAGAGGAAAACACAACCTTCTTCCTCACCAAACCACAAAGTGCACCTGAGGCTTTGGCCAACCGTCCCAACCCATCCCAAGCCCACGGCCAGGCACGTCGCAAAGTCTGACAGAATCCCTCCCAAAAAACCTGCGGCAGCTTTCCCTCAAGCTTGACCAGGAATGGGATCACCTGGTGTGGAGGCACCCAGAGGTGGGCAAGCAGCATCCCAGCCCCTCCAGCAGCTTCCCTGTGCACGTCTCCATGCTCATGCCTCCATGAACCCACCACGAGCCGGATCAATGGAAGCTGGCTGACTGCCCCGGGAATCGTGCCCGAGCTGGCAGCTCCTGCCAGCCCTGCCCCGTCCAACAGGATCAGCTTCAGGAGGTGAAATTTATTGCTTTTGGTTCTGTTGATCTTTTGGGGGGTGGAGGTGGGTGAATGGGTTGCAGAAGATCCCATTCCTGAGCTGCTGCAGGAAAGTGGGAGCAGAAGGCTCCCAATATAATGAGATTAAAGACAGGCTGGGTGCCCCTGAGCCCCAACCCCTGGCTGCTGCTGGTCCTTTGCCCCAAGCAGAAGGCAGGACTCTCATGCACAAACCATGGTATTGATTATAGCCAGACCGGAATCAATCAATCAATCAATCAATCAACCAATCCAACAAAACTGAGGAGCGTTTCCACCCGGCCGAGTGAAGCCACGTCAGCACAGGATGGATCCGGCCCCAGAGCACCCTTTGGAACCATTGCTGTTAGAATATGTTAGCACCGCTTGGTTTATTGTTATTTAGTAGGGTTTTCCTCTCTGAGCTCAGGAAGGGTCTCTGACCTCCCCCACATTCTCTGCCAGAAGGTTCCCTCCTTGTGCCCACACTTCATGCAGTGGTACAGCACTGACTGTGCCCCAGTTCAGCCCAAATTCACCCCAACTGGACCTTGTTCCGCAGCCCAGGGAGGGTGTCCCTGGGGATTGTCAGCAATGGGGGAGAGACAAGGAAATCCAGATGGGAATGGGGAAAGCAGACGAGATCCCCCTGAATCAACAGCTCCCATCCCCAAACACCAGCGGGGGTGAGGAAGCAGAGACAACCTCAGGCTCTCTGCATCCCAACTCACTGCCCTAAAAACCCTGGAAGAAGGCAAAGCAAAGGCTCAGAGGCACCACCTCAGATCCAACCCATCCTCAGCACATGCCCTCTCCATCATAAAGAAATAAACCCCCAGCCCTGGGGCTCTGTGTGCTTGAAAAGAAGTTTCCCAGCCCAAAATACGCCCTGCCCTGGTGATCCCATGGGCTCCATGGGGTGGGTCATCCTGCTCCAGCGTCTGTCCCACCATCCCAGCACCCCTAAATCAGGAAATCGCCAATGCCCCGAGAGCTCTGTTTGCTGAGGATTCGGCCCTGTAGTCGCTCTCTAAATATCTACATACACACACACACAAGAATTACATGGGAACGGCTGAAAACTGCTGAACCAACAAGCCGGGAGAGCCAGAACCTGCAATTCCACCTGCTCCTCGTGCCCTCTCTGATCTGCTGTGCTTTCTGCTCCCGACACCGAGATTAATGACTAATTACTCGCCCCATAATGAGTGCAGGTGTTTAACTTTCAGCTCACCTTCCCCTGCACTGGTTGGCTCTCGTTGTGTCTGAATGCTCGGACACTCAGGCTTTGCCTTGTTATCTGTCCAACTGTTGTCAGCACGCGCTTTCCCTGGCCTGTTTTCAACTACAGTTGAAGATTTTTGAACTCCCATGAATCTCCTTCGAGCCACCGGAGAATCTATAAACACTATAAACATGAATATTGTATAGTCTACTAAGAAAATATATATTTGTGTGTGTATTAAATATTCAGATTCATGCAACGAATATCCATGCAGCTGTACTGTATTACTGGTTAAATTTCACTGCAGTATAAATATATTATAGGCCACAGCATAGTTGCTCCAGTTTTATATATAGATGTAAAAAAAGATGCTTTTTCCAACTCATTTTCAATAGGTTAGTGGAGATGTCTTTGGTGAGCCTGGAAATGCTGAGGATGGAAGTGTTACCTAAAGAAATACTAAAATCCAAGCGCTTGATTTATTTACCCGACCCTCCTGATGCCTGGCATAGAAAATTTAAGACTTAATAAATAATGTGCTGTCACACTAATTATCCCTCCCCTGAGCCTCACACTGGCACACTGCAGTGGCTGAAACTATTGCAGCATGCAGCATTTTCAGTTATGAAACACGAGCCTGGGCGATGCGTCCGGGCTTGGCATTCCCAGGGTGGAAACCTGAGCCTTCCAGCGATCTGGACACTCGCTCACATCGGCCTTTCCTTAAGTCCTGCCTGACCTTTCCCAGCCGTTCCCTGGAAGGTGGTTGTCACCTAGGACAGGGAGCCGGCACAGCCTGGAGCTGCGCCTCGTATCCCCATCCTGCTGCTCGAAATCCCTTCCGTACCTCCGGAAACCCAAGAGCCTGGGGACGGGAGAAGGGCAACGAAATGGTTTGGGTTTGTTGTTGGGGGGGGGTGGTGTCTTTGTTTGTTTGTTTTGTTCGTTCGTTTGTTTTGCACGGATGCTTATTCAGTGTGGAAATCGAAGGTTAAAAGTCACTTACACAGCTATTGCTTCCCATGCAGAACCAAATATACACCGTAGAAAATACTGTGTTAACTACAATGCAGAGCAGCACTCAATATCTGCAATTGTTCCACTTCAGCTTTTAAATACATTACTAGATTTTAGCGAGATTAGACATCGGTTAGCATTTTGGTGATATTCACATAGTTTGTGTTAGCGAGGGTGCAATTGGCTGTCTTCAAGTTCTCCTCCCTGAAATCCTCATTGCTATTGTTTACGCCTTCCTGAATCTCCATATAATCAGACTTACTAATCGTAGAGGCACTTCTGCTTTTCTTTAGGTCAGGGGAAGAGGGGATCTTTGGGCAGCTGGTTACTTGCAGATATTGAGCCTGCTCCTCTCCCTCCGTCTCCCGGTGGTAGAAGTAGTTGAAGTTAGACACTATGACGGGCACTGGTAAGGCAATCGTTAATACGCCAGCTATGGCACACAAGGAACCCACTATTTTCCCCCCGATGGTTGTGGGGACCATGTCTCCGTAGCCAACAGTCGTCATGGAAACCACAGCCCACCAGAAGGCATCGGGGATGCTCGGGAACTGGGACTCGCTCTCATCGGCCTCGGCAAAATAGACGGCGCTGGAGAAGAGGATGACGCCGATGAAGAGGAAAAATATCAAGAGGCCCAGCTCCCGCATGCTGGCCTTGAGAGTCTGGCCCAGGATCTGCAGCCCCTTGGAGTGTCGGGAGAGCTTGAAGATCCTGAAGACCCGCACCAAGCGGATGACTCGGAGGATGGCCAAGGACATGGCTTGCTGGCCTTGCTGGCCATCCTCCGGCTTCTCGGCCAGCTCTGTCCCTAAGGTGATGAAGTAGGGGATGATGGCTACGATGTCTATAATGTTCATGATGTTGGTAAAAAATCCAGCCTTGCTGGGGCAGGCAAAGAACCTCACCAGGAACTCGAAGGAGAACCAGATGATGCAAAGTGTCTCCACGATGAAGAAGGGGTCTGTGAAGGAGGTGGACTGCTGGTACCCCATGCTGCTGTTGGAATAGGGGAGGTGGCTCAGCCCGCTGCCGTGCATGTCTTCGTTCTCATCCCGAAAAATGGGCAGTGTTTCCAGGCAAAAGCTGACGATGGAGATTAAAATCACCATGACGGAGACAATAGCTATAATCCTGGCAGGGCCTGAGCTCTCGGGGTACTCAAAGAGCAGCCACACTTGTCTCTGGAACTCGTTCTCAGGCAACGGCCTCTCCTCTTCTTTGATGTAGCCCTCGTCCTCTCGAAACATCTCCATCGCCTCTTCCCCCAGTTCATAGAATCGAATCTCTTCTGAGAAGATGTCTAAGGGCACATTAACCGGCCTCCTCAACCTCCCACCGGACTGGTAATAGTACAAAATCGCGTCAAAGCTGGGTCTGTTCCTGTCAAAGAAATACTCGTTCCGGAGAGGGTCAAAATATCTCATCCTCTTTTTAGGATCCCCTAACAAGGTCTCTGGAAACTGGGCAAGCGTCTTGAGCTGCGTCTCGAAGCGCAGCCCCGAGATGTTGATGACCACCCTCTCGCAGCACTCATGGTCGGTCTCGGGGTTATACGTGTCCTGCGGGTGACCGGGAAGAGCTGCAGCTTCATCTGCAGGATCTCCAGTAGCAACTGTCATATTGGGGTTTCAAAGAAATCCTTATGCTAAGTTCTTGCCAGGGCCCAGTGGTGGGATCAGGTTCAGGGCAGGGCTACTATCCTGCAGAAGGACAGGTATGTAGGGTTGGAAGAGTCTCATGAAAAGGCGAAGGGGTGAGATTAAAAAAAAAAAAAAAAAAGAGGAAATAAAAAATTATTAAAAAAAAAAAAAAGGAGAAAGAAAATCACCCCTGCTGAGAAAGAGAAAGATGGAATAAAGTTGGGGGGAGGAGAGCAGATCCCTTCACTAGCATGTCTATGCCCTTCCTTGGGGGGTTAATTTGCCTTCCGTGGGACAAAGTTCAACAACTCCCATCTAACCCCATTAGGTGGAACAGAGAAAACACCTGAGGAACCATCACCTGTTTCAAAACCAGCATAGAAAAACTGGCATTGGCAAAGCAGGGCTTATTTTTTGGTTAAAAATCAAAATTCCAATTAAAATAATAATAATAATATAAAAAAATGCGAAGAGGGAGAAGGGAAGAGAAAGGAAGGAAGAGAAATAACCCCATCCAGCCCTAAAGTGGCAAGGGGACCCCACGGGGTGCCGGGCTCAGCTCATTCCCAGGCATGCAGCGAAGGGTTAATTAACATTTAACCGTGCGATCTCAGGCAATCAACCCTCTAGAAAAATCCAACTCGGCTTTTAACACCTTCCCAATCCTCCTGCCCTAGCCACGAAGCGGAGGCTCGGCGACATGCTGCCCTCCCTGCCTGCAGCCGAGCTCTGGAATGCGGAGCCGGCGATTCCCCATGGACCACCGCAGTCCCCCTCCTCGGCCGCTGGTGTCCCGGCTCCTGTCATCCTCTGCAAACCACCATGGCACACAGAAAACAAATCACATTACCTGGAGAAGCCAAATCTTAGTGTCTCTTAGTAACACCGATTATCTGACCCTGGGGAAAATCCTAGAGAGAAATACAGGCTTCCAAGATCCCCATAATTTCCTCTCTCTTCAAAGTTAAAAATAATGGTGAGTCATCGTAGAAAAAGGAGAAGGGACATAAGAGGGGTTAAATTCCCAGATGGTGGAAGTCAGGTCTTGTAATGGTTTGGACTGGAGAGAGAGAGAAAAGAGAGACAGAGAGACAGAGAGACAGAGTCTTCCCGGGAGCTGTTGCAGATCTGCACTTCAGGGCAGATGAGCGTCTGTCTGATGCCTTCGGTACGACGGTGAAAAGCTGCTAAGCTCAGCAAAACCCGATGTCCCCAGTGTCCTCGGGAGGTGTGGCATCGCCTGGAAAAAACACCGAGAAGGTAACGAGCTGCTGGGGGTCCCAGAGGAGCATCTGCAAAGCCGCGACTCCTCCGGGCACCCCCTTTTTTCCTGTCTGCTCGCCCGCCCCGCACTGCAACGCGAGCCGAGGGCGAGAGTGCGCTAGAGCCAGGGCGGAAAAAGCCAGAGCCCCATCTCCCTGCGCTCCGCTCGGCACCGCGGGGCCGCTGCCCGGGGGAGCCGGTGCCAGGCGCAGGATGGGGGTGGGGGGAACGACGCAGAACCCCCCTCCCCGGCCAGAGCTCAGGCTCTGCAAAGCCGCTGAGGGTCCCCACCACCGCCAAGCCCCCAGGGAGCCGGTGGGACCCAGCGGGCACGGCACCCACCGGGCACGGCACTCCGAGTGCTGCGTCGGGTCTCCCGGTGATTCAGGAGGCTCCGGTTTCATTCACCAGATTGAACTCCCCACCGGTCCCTGCCTGTCCCCTTTCAAGGCCACCTGCCCCCCGCTGGTGGCTCCAAGGACCCAGCGTTGCAGGCCCCGACCCACGAGACCTCCATCCACCCTCCCCAGTCTCCCAAAAAGCCGGCACTTCCCCCCCCCCCGGCCGACCCACCCCCGTGGGAATTCGACTCCGCCGGGTGCAATTTCTCGTGGGGATGTTGAGGCTCGTGTCCCCGGTGGGTGCCGGATCCTCACATCCCTGCTCCCGGCGAGTGCTCCTTTGGATCATCCTGCATTGCCTTGCGCCACGGAGATGCTCAACCCGGAGAGGGACAACCAACCTCTCATTTTTGCTGCTTTTTTTCCGCCTTTTTTTCCCCACCCCTCCCAAATGAAATAAAAGCCCCTCTAACCTCCCTTCTTCAGCTCCAACTCGACTTGTCTACTTTGAGCCAGGATTACAGAAATGGGTAGGGGAGGCAAGTGGAAAATAACCCCGCGGTGCCAATCTCCTCGGCAAAGATTTCAGCCGTCTCCAGGCCATTTATGCCTGTTGGTTCCTCTCTTCATCCCCCGAGGTGCAGATATTGCCGCAGATCCCTCTTTTCTTGGAAATTTCCCTTTTCTGTGCAACCCTCCTCTCCCTTCTCCTTATGCACTAGAAAAAATAGTACAACCCTGACGAGGCTTGCAGCATTCAACCGCTTCTCTTAACCCTTTTCTGCCAGGCCCCGAGGAGGGGAGGTCGCGTTTGTCCCAGTTTTTTCTTCCTTTTCCCTGCATTTGCCTCCCCACCGCTCGCTCCCCAGCGACGGGCTCAGGAGTTTAGCTGGGTTTGACCTTCCCTGGCTCCTCCAAGCATCACACCACAAACACCATCTTTCTGCTGCTGCAGGAAAGGTCTGGCAGCCACAAATGCCCGTGTCACCAAGGAGAAAAAAAAAAAAATCAACCAACCTTCGGTTTTTGTTTGTTTTGTTTTGTTTTGTTTTGGGGTTTTTTTGTGGTTTTTTTTTTTTAATAAACATGGTTTTTCTCCTGTCCGTAAACTCTCTCCTCCCCTTCCTCCCTTCCCAAAACACCCCGAATTTGTTCAACGGCACAGAAATTTCCTGTTTTTAAAATTATTATTTAAACAGGTTGATTTTTTATTTGGCGTGGGCTCTGGGCTTCTTTCTGTGACTCCAAATGCAAGCAGTGATGCTCAGCGGAGAGGGTTGCGACATCATCTGAGTTGACATCACCTATCCCAGCACTCAGTTTCTCTCCTACTTTCTCCCCATCACCTGCCTTCCTGGCAAACAACCTCCGCCCCCCCCCCAAGCATTTTTAGGGTTAATTCATGCAAATTTGGGAGGGGGGAGGTGGTGAAGATTTGCCCAAAGCCCCCGAGCTCTCTCCCTGCCCGCACTGCAGGCAGGAGCCATGGCTGCGTCTCGGAGGGGTGAGATTTGGGGTCTTGTTTGCGTCTGAATCAAAAGTCCCTCCTTTTGCACCGCTCCCGGCCAGGATTATTTAAGCAAGGGAAGCAGCGGGAAGAGGGGAAGGATGCAGGGATGGGGGGGGGGGGTGAGGGGGGGGAGAGAAAAAGGCACCAACTTACACTCGGCTCTGCAGTCAGGCATGCGGCGAATGCACAAGCAGCTGCTCCGCGCCGCTGCCGGCACCTCTCACCCCCGGCCCCCCAAACTCTACCCCGGACTCAACCTCCAAAGCCGGCAAAGCTTCTCCATGAATATTCATAAGATTAATAGGAGCGTCCCCCCCCTTACCCACCCTCTCGCCCCCCCCTCACCCCCCGCATCCCTCCTCCCAAGCAAGAGACCTAGATTTCAACCACTGGGAAATAATCATATCCCTGGATACATGATGCTGCTTCACCATGCGTCTCCAATCCATACCATATCCTTGGGAATAGCCTGGATCTGCTAGGGGAGAACGGGGGGGGGTGTGGAGAAGAGCCGGCTCCCTGCAGCTCCGGGGAAGGAGACGGGGCAGGACCGGCCTCTTTGCTTTGCCCTCGGCTGGGGTGGGCGGTGTGAAAAGCGATTATTTTGTATCTCTCTGCCTTTTCTGAGGTCCCTTCGCGGGGAGGCTTTTCCCTCCCCAAAGGAAGGGCACGGCCAAGCTCCTACAAACATCCGAGACCTATGGATCAACCCCTGCCTTTGGGCCCAAGGGAGATGCATCTGCTTGGACCACTCTGCCATCCTTCACCCCGTGGTCCCACAAGGAGCATCGGGGAGTCCCACAAGGTTCCTGGCACCCAGAAACACGAGTGCTGGAGGAGGGAGAGGGGGGATATTTCTACTCCCAACCCACGGTGGTTAAATTTGTATGGAGCAATTTCAGGCAGTGATCACCCCAGAGACACCCCAGGGTGGGATGGGGGGCACGGACCCCCCCGAATACTCGAGAAAATCAGTGCTCGGTGAAGTGCCCCGTGATCCAGGGGGATGAGGGGACATGGCAGGGATAAACCACGTTATTGTAGCTCCCTGAAGGTCCCAGAGCAGCAGGAGGCACAGAGCGGGTGCAGTGCTGGGGGATGCAATCAGCCAGCACCCCTCTTCATCCTGAAACAACAGCAGTATTTCCACGAGCCCCAGCCAGATCCCAGGATCGAGAATTAATGTCTAGCCCTACGGAAAAACTGGGAATCCTTTGCAAACAGCCCTTGCACTACATGTTTCCCCCCTGCATGCATCCAGCTGGGGAAAAGGCTGCTCTGGGTGAGGGTTTTTAATGTCATCTGCACCATTTTAGCCTTTTCTGAAGGCGGATCTGCCAGAGCAGGGTAGGTTGAATCCAAAAACTGACTTGCCCCAGGCTAATCCTTATGCAATGTGCAGAAACTGAGGCCGGGCAGGGAACAGTTCCCGTGGAGCTGAAATTCCAGCACCAGCTCTGAACAAAGAGCCAAACTCCAGAAAATTAGGGGAATTTCTCTGGACTGGGGGACGTTCTCGCCTCGTTTGCTCTCCTAATTGTGAAGCTGTTGTTGTCTGTGTGTCTGCACTCACCTCCCCTAGCCACGCTCACCCCTCCAGAGGGATCCCAGCCCTTTGGAAAACTAGAGCTCTGCACCCACTTGGCCCTTTCACAAGGCTTTGATTTAACCAGCCGACGTCTTTGCATCAATATTATTATGAAATAATAATTTCCTTCTGGATCAGTTCAGTCTCAGTGGATTTTATAGACACCCAAACTGGAAATCTTACCCCCTTCTGTGTGTGTGGTGCTGGGAAAGGCACTTTGTGTCCTCCTGGGGACTCCATCCCACCTCCTGTAGAGCCAGAGGGACTTCAGGGCTGGAGCAGGTGCCAACAGTCACTCCAGAAGGAGGATCCCTGGTGTTCCAGGGACAGGACATTCAGTATCCAGGTCCCATCAGGAAACAGATGATCTGTCTTTGTTTTACTGCCTTTATTCCCAGGGATTTTTCCACCCTTTTTCCCCCCGGATCCTGCTGGTGGCAGGTTGGGAGATGCTCCGGGATGCGATGCTGTGAGGGGTGGATTAAAACCACAGGGCAGGGTTACCCTCAGGACTGGCCTCATCCAGAACAGCTGAATTCCAGTCCCAGTGTCATTGGACAGCCAGGCCCAGGCTCAGGACTCCCAGGGAGGGGTGGGAGGATGTCCCCAAAGAGGACAGACCCTGTCCCACTCCCTTCACCCCTGAGACGGTCACACCTCCCTGCGATGTCACCCCTGGGGACCCCAGCCCGGCCCCTGCAAAGCCTTGGAGGGCTGAGTGGATGCCAGCAGCCATTCCAGAAGGAGCATCCAGGCTGGACCAAGGCTTGCCCGTGGTGCCCGGCAGGGTCGGACAGGGCCAGTCCCTGAGCCCCTCTCCCTCCCAGCCGCGGCTTTCCAGGCGAAGGGCTTGACAGAACTGGGCCTCGTGTCATTTTAGGAGCTGTGAAAGCTGGGGGTGAGTTCCCAGGACTGTGAGTCACCTCCAGGGAAAGCAGCCGACTTCCCCATCCACTGCTGACATCAGAGGATGGAGCTCTTGGACCCCCCAGCAGCCCATCACCCCCTCCCCTCCGTGTGGTGACAGGAGGAGGGGACGCCAAGAGCCACCAGTGACCCCGATGTGGTGGCATCGTGTCTAAAAATGCACAGCCTGGGAACAAAGTGACACAGACCCACGGAACGGGGAGATCTTCCCCAGCAGATGCCGCTGGTGAATCCCAGGATACCACAATGAGAGAGGTCAGAGCAGCTTCCCCCGCCCTGGGGGGATGGGGGAAGGTTTGGGGCTTTGCCTGGAGTGATGTGGGAAAGGAGGAGCAAAGCAAAAAAAAAAAAAAAGAGATGCTGGGCAGGGCTCCTGGTTCCTGGGAGAATCCCCTGGATCCTGGGGAGTTCTCCTGGGGAATGCCCTGGATACTGGGAGCATCTTCTAGAGAATCTCCTGCTCCCTGGGAGAACCTCCTGGATACTAGGAGGAACTCCTAATCCCCTGGGAAAATCCCTTGGTTCCCGAGAAGGTCTTCTGGTCCCTGGGAAGGCACAAGAGCCAAAAGAAAACTGGGAAAAATCACCTATCTATGACGTTACCATTAAATGCCTTCTCCCTCTGCATTTCTCCAAGGGTTTTTTTAATAACAAAATATTTATTATTATTTAAAAATAGCTCCTTTTGGGGTCAGTCTGACCTCTCAGTTGGTCAAGGCCACTGAGGGCAACACTTGGCCTCCAACCAGCCTGGATGGAGCATCCTGGACTGGAGAGGAGCTGTGCACCATTCATTGAAAATAAAAAGTCTTTTAGCTCAGCCAGAACACGGCAAAGAACTGCAGCTCTCGAGCTGACTGTGAATATTTCATGCCATGGAGCAGCTTGCTCCAGCAGAACTAATGGATGTGGGCTGGCACAAGGCTGGGTGTCAGGCCTGGGGGGTGTCTCCCCCCCGAGCTGCTCCAGCCACTCCAGTTAAAAGGCTCTCCAAGCCACTTTATTTCACTTGCACAAACAAAAAAAGGGACAGGCCAGGCCAAGTTAAGGAACAGGAAAGGAACCGGTGGCCTCCTTCCAGGCAGCACCAGGACTTTCTGCTGTTTTTAGAGCCTGTGATTCTCAGCCCAAGTGTCTCCTGGTGCTGAGTGGGGGGCACCAAAGCTGCTGAAGGTCAGATCTGCACCGTGGGATGGGGTGAGACGTTTCCATCATCCCAGATCTTCATCCCTCCTGAGGAGCAGCAGGACCGCAAAAGGAGCTGGGAGGAAAAGCGGTTTGAGAGGAGGATTTCCCTCTTCTCTTCCCCCCTCTCAGAGGGTTGCAGGGAGGTGAAGCCAGCAGTTCTTGGGCTGGGGGGTGCCTTTCCCTCCGGGGTAGGGCACGATGGCACTGTGGGCAGGGGGCAGCTGCAGCCATGAGATGGCACTGAATGCAGTGGCACAAAGTGTCACTGAGCTTTCTTGAGCTGGGCCAAGTTTGGGCCATGGCAGCCCCACAACCATGACAAACCATGAGACAATTCATGGAAACCCAGAACGGTTTGGGCTGGAAGGAACCTTAAAGCTTATCCAGACCCACCCCCTGCCATGGGCAGGGTCACCTTCCACCAGCCCAGGTTGCTCCAAGCCCCGTCCAACCTGGCCTTGGACACTTCCAGGGATGGGGCAGCCACA
>JAWMRA010000072.1:1669608-1683863 GCA_035584735.1 Pseudotriccus pelzelni
GGGACACCTTCCACCAGCCCAGGTTGCTCCAAGCCCCGTCCAACCTGGCCTTGGACACTTCCAGGGATGGGGCAGCCCCAGCTTCTCTGGGTGTCAGAGAAGAGCAAAATTCCACATTTTTAAGGCAACCAATAATGCAGAACAAAAGCTTTGACACTGTTTGGCCAAGTTTGCTTTCAGGCAAAGCTTAGACAGGGTTTGAAGCCGAAGAACAAGGTTTTCAAATGAGCTTCAAACTTCACTTTGCAGGATTTCCATCTGTGATTGGAGCACATGGGTCATATCCCCAGTGGGCACCTCCACTTGCTTTTGCTTTGCCAAAGCAACATCAGTGACATTCCTTTTTGTGACACATCATCAAAATTTAAGGGCTTGCCTGGAGCTTCTTCAGCCCATGCAGAGTGCGCAGATCTCCAGATGGCTGCTTGGGATGCTGGAAATGCACAGATTTTACCCCCAGATTTCATTTGTCTAACACAATAAATTCTACTCCCAGGAATGGCATTAAATTTCAGGTTATTGCAGCCTGAGAAATGAGTTCATCACCTCAAACCTCATCCTCCTGCCATCCCTCCTATCCCCAGCATCTTCAGTCTGAAAACCGCTGTGTTTCAGCCATTTTATTGAAGTTTGCATATGAAATAACAGTTTCAAGTTCTAACGAGAGGAAAAAAAACCAACTCAAAAAACATTTAAAAAAATAAATTCAACATCAGGTTAAAAAAATAAAAATCACACAACAAAAAAAAAAAAAAAATCACTTTTTTTACTGGTAACTGAACACAAGGCCCACACCACGGTGGAGTCACCAGGACAACAGGAGGCAGCAGCTTGGTTTAGCATCAGGCTGGTATCAAAAAAAACCCCGAGTTTTAAACAATGGGAACACAGCTCACTGGCAAAACCAGGGTTTAAAATGAACTCAGAGCAATGAGACTGCGTTTAACACCTCCAGACCCAAATTGCATTGTTCCTGTGGCCCCAGGTTAGGCAGGATTCAGTGAGGGGTTTAGTTTTCCAGTCCCATACACTGAATTTCACTGCAAATACACCCAGTGTATGTCCCCACTTGAGACAGGCGTGGAAAGCAGCTCAGCATTACCCAGTTGCACGTGTGGAGGGAGGGAAAGCAAAGTCAAAATTCTATCCAGCCATCTCCATCTCAGGAAGATTCCATGAAAATAGGGTTGGGAAATAAAGAAACACGAGCAGCTGCCGTGCTGGAAGTCGATGCGACCCTTTGCCATGTTCTGGGGTCTCAGGTGATGAATTAAGAGCCTGTTCTCTTGGAAAGTTCTAAATTCCTCCTGACCTTCAGCAGAGAGGGGGATTTTCTCATAAAACCTGAGCAGTTTGGAAAACAAAGCCCAATTCCAGCACATCAACACAGCCCAAGGGACATGGCAGCAAACACGTCGTCCTGCATTAAAACCGAACAATTTCAACCATTTCCCGACTCCATTTCCCCTCAGTACCACTTGATTCACAATTCCAGTTCTATCAGTGACCTGTGCACCGCCAGGTGAATTGTCTTGCTCCAAACTCATCCTCTGGAATAAGAATGATGGACTTAAAAACCAGCATCGGTGCCTGGCCTGGTCAGAGCTGGCGTTTTGTGGGCAATACCAGGCAGTGCCACAGGTATTTCAGGCCATTCCCTTTAAAACCTGATGATGTAAACTTGGACAAAGCAGAAAAAATAGGGAAAACGACCCTGTAATGTACCTGTATCAGGGGCTGGTGGATGAAAACACTGGGATTAGAAACGTGTGATTGAATTCAACCAGGGCTGCTACGGGACTTGAACCTCGTGGTGAGGGATGAATCTGCACCTTCCAGCTGACTCTGTGAAAGCAAAAGAAAAGCAGGAGAGGGAGGAGCACTCTGTCTCAGAAATCCCTTAATTTTAGAAGGATTCAGCAGCATTTGAACACCCACCTCAGAAAACAGCCAAGTGTGTGTGGGAATGAAACTTCCAACTTGGTCTAGGGCTGTTTTCTGAGATGTCTGTCCTGTGGGGGGTTTGCCAGCACCTGTGGAAAGAGGCTGGAGCCTGGGATGGGACCGCCGGAATCATAACTTAATAGAATCCCAGGCTAGTTTTGTGTTGGAAGGGGCTTTAAATCCTGCCTCGTTCTACCCCCTGTCATATGGGCACAGACATTTTCCACTAGCCCAGATTGCTCCAAGATTCATCCAACCCGGCCTTGGACACTTCCAGGGATCCAGGGGCAGCCACAGCTTCTCTGGGCAACCTGTGGCAGGACCTCCCCATATCCTGACTTTTCCCCCCCAGATCTTTGGAGGCAAAGCAGCCTCACAGTTATTTCCTCGTGGCCTCTGACAGCCTGTTCCAGCCACTCCTCCGAGCCCCCTCCCTGTGCTGTGTCCCCAGAGCCTTCCTCAGCGCCCTTAAACACTCTTTCGGATCTTTCCCTTTCTAATTTTGCTGCCTTCTTAAAACAGCTTAAACCAAGGCATTAGAACAAGCCGCTGGTCATGACCCTCCAGCAGCCCCACACCCCGGCTCGGCTTTTCCTGCCTCTCCAGCAGCATGTGGAGCTGACAGCAGAGCTCTGCTTGCCCCCTAAAATGAAAGGGGCAAAGGCTTTGCTGCTCAGCCCTTGGGGCACAGAGGAGGAACATCTCTCTGTTCAGAGCCTGAAGAGCACATCCAAGGCACGACAGCTCCGAGATGCTCTCACGGCGTCTGGGAGCAGGGCTTTGAAGGACTATGAATAAAGATGAGCTGCCTGCCTTCGGATGATTATGGGAATCAAAGCACGCTATTTTTTGGATCTTCTCTTGATGTCAGCCATCATTAAATCGCTGCCTTTTTTTGTTTTGGTTTTTTTTTTTAATCGGCTGGATACATTTTTAATTTGCCTTCCCCCGCCAGATCCAGCTCTCCGCTCCCGGTGCCGTTTCCACGCGGCTGCCCCAGCTACGACGGTTATCTTTGGAACGCCCGAGGCTGGAGTCAGGGGGGTGGCAACGCACATCAACACACAGGACTGACAGTTAAGGGCTACCAAACCCCCCGTAACCGGGAGGAAAAGCACATCGACAAACCAGCCGGCTTGAGCAAAAAGGACCCGATGGGACGGCGCGACGTCAACGCCTGGATTGACAACACGGAGGAAAAGGTGGGAATTTTGGCAGGATTGTCATTGGTGTGAGAGGGCTGGGAGGTGGTTGGGACCCACCGTCCCAGCTGTGGGAAGGGATCTGGTTTTTCCCACCTCTTCAGTTGTCAAAACACTTTTACTTTTTTTTTTTCGGAGCCGTAACGGAGACACTTAAACAAGTGGTGGTTGAAAACAGACGAGGTATAATCACGTTACAGACACACACACACACACACATCCATCCCCCCCCCTAAAAAAGCTCAAAAATAAAAATAACTTTAGTACCGATACATTCTATCCCCCATTTTAAGGGCTACTAGATCATGTTCCAAAAGAAACTAAATATAACACCTTTGGGACCAGGGCTTCCCAAGATCCAGGCCTGTGCTGCAATCCAGAAGATCAATTCTCCCCCTAATGCATCATCGTCTCTGTGGCAAAGCCCCCCTTTATGGGGGCTTTGTCTGTTTGCAGCCCAAACCCATCAGCGTGGTAGAAAAGTGGTTTTTGGGATTGGTGTCTCGTGATTTCAGAGCTGCAGGAGCTTTTGTTCAGTCTCCTTTGCAGGTCAAGATCTCACTACAAACCCAGCACGCTGCAGGGAGGCTGCAAACAAATACGTTTTGCAGCCCCTTAGGAGTTCTGGAGGTGACATGTCCCCCAAAAAAGCTCAGCTCCCATCTGCCCCAGCTGCCAGCAGCTCCCTCTGGGGCAACTGGGAAGAGACATCTGTGGTTATTTGGGGTTCCCAGTGATGGAAACGGGCTCAGCTCTCACCATCCCCCCCAAACACTGGGCACTTTTTCTGGTCTTTTTTAAAGTTGTTTTTTTTTAAGGTCTCAGGGTTTTTATGGTCTGAACATTAATTAATTTTGGTGGTGGAGGGATGCAGGAAGCTGGGTGGACGGAGCTTCTCTCTGCAGTGACAGGGAGGGATGCGTGGGAGAGGGGTTTGGAAACCTTTGCAATCTACCTGCAGACCCTCCCAGATCCATGGGGAATTGCCAGCAGAGAAACTTGCTGGAGGATCCCATGTAGGAGCTCCGTCTCCCCATCACCCCTCAGGGAAGGACAGGGCCACACTGGATTTAATGAGACCCACTGCTCTAATCAGCTTTAGTTTGTGCAGGCAGATTAACTTCACACTGTGGGTTTTTTCACCTCTGTGATTCTCTGGCATCCCTGTCAAAGCTTCTCACCCTCAGCTCATCTCCCTGGGTTCAAGAACCTGCTCCATGGGCTCTTCCAGCATTTCTGCTCCCCATGCCAGCTCAGGGACCTGCTCCATGGGCTCTTCCAGCATTCCTTCTCCCCAACCCACCCTGTGCTGCTAAACCCCCAACAAATCCCTGTGCCAGCAGCACCAGCCCCTTCTCATCCATTTAGGGTTTGTATCCTGCTGGGAAGAGCAAGAGGAGCAAATGTCCCACTGAGAGCCAGGGCCGTATTTGCTCTTCATTCTCCAACTCATTGAATTGACTAAAACTGCTGCTTTGATCACTTTTTTCTTTCTTTTCTTGCCCTTTCAGCCCATTCTGTCCACCCTGCACCTACACACGGCCCCAGAGACTCCCGGTTTTGGGCCAGCCCCCCAGCCCTTCTCCCACGAACAAGGTCTCCACCAACAACGATGCCAGGACAGGAGGAGGAAACCGAGCCAAGACACCATCAGTGCTGAGGAAAACAAACAAAAGAAGTGCAGCCTCACCAAGATCGAGGCGTTTCTTTTAAGAACTACATCATTTCTCGACCTTAGGCCGGTTTCTCGACCTGAATTTCAGCTGCAGTTTGCATGTGAGGCTCAGACAGCCCAAAAAGGAAGGTGACTTCTTGTGCTGAGGCACAGACAAGTCCAGAGCAATCCCAGCCTGGACCTGCTTGGATCCCGTTTGTCTTCAAAGTTCTTCTGCAAGGAGAGACACGTGAGGCAGACAGTAGGTTGCTTTGCCATGAATATTACGAAGTTTTCCCACTTCAGAGCCTTTCTTCCAGTTAGGGTGTTTGTTTTTAAGTGCATCCCCACTAGAGTTGTGCCTCGAAGCCTTCCACAGATGCCTCCTGTGGATGTTCCTCATCCCCCTGCCCGGAATTTGGTGTGAAGTGCAGGCAAAGAGCTCTGCTGGGGGCAGGATTCAGGTTTTGGTGCTGCCTCCAGGCAGAGTGGTCCTTGTTGAACCTTCCAGGGACATGGTAGAAACCTCAAGGCTTGGCCTTGGACGCATCAGCACAAACTCAAGAGTCTGCTCCACATACATCATTTTGTCTCCTGTTACCTCCCCTTGAGCATTTTCTCCTTCAGAGGAGGCTCCAGCGTCCTTGGTTTCCATCCAGTCCAAATCAACATTCCCCAGACCATTCCCAAGGAATTATTGCACTGCAGACACAGAGGTTCCCATGCTCATCGGAGTCCCACCAGCATTATTTTCACCCTTAAATCCAACACTGCTGCAAGCATTTCCTTGCTTCTCTGACTGAGTATACGCTGGGCAGATTTCAGCCCCCAGGATGGAAGAGGCAGCATCAGGAGGTGGGATAAGGCTGGAGAGGGAGAGAGGGGGGAGCCAGAAGCAGGAGGGACAACAAACAATTTGCATTTATCCCTTGGCAGGTGATTTATCCCTTTGCAGGTGATTTACCCCTTTGCAGGTGATTTACCCCTTTGCAGACCACTTCTCCTGCTGCACCAGGATTATGTTGATCCATGCAGTTCCAGGAAATGCAGTGAGGTTGGAGAAAGCCCAGGTTTAACAACTTCCCAGCCCAGCACGGGCAACCCACAGCTCTCAACCTGCCACCCAAAACCTCGGTGTGCAAAATGAAATAGCAACTGGCAAAGGAGCCACAGGCTTCCCAAACTGAGGGAATACTCTAATATTCCCTGTGGAAGAGCAGAAAAGGGCACCCAGGCTCTCATGAAACAAAGCATGAGTGTGATCAGCCAAGGATTCGGGTTTTTATACCTTTTCTACCCCTAGAAATTTGATTTTTCCTTTGTTTTCCACGGAGTGATCCTGAAAACAAGGCACAACTTGTTGGCTGTTCGACACCATCTCCCTCAGCGTTGCTGGAGACGTCACTTTCTGAAGAAGGACTTAAAGTGAAATCACAGCCTTTGGTATGGCACAGAACTACTTATAAAGGGCATTTACGGGAAAGTGAGAAAACTGGAACAGAAATTCTTCAGGAAGAGCTAAGAACAGCCCATGGCCTTCACCAGGGAACAGGGAGAGCAACTGGATTCCCTCTCTCCCTCCCACCCCGAGCCAAACACTTGGACTGAGCTTTAGCAGCTCTGCTTAACGTTTCCTTTCTGGTTGCTTAACCTTTCAAAGGATTTCTTTAAAAAATAATAATGAAACCAGACTGAAATAATGTCCAAATTTCCATCTCCCCTCCTCCAGTTTCCTTGGCTTTGCTCAGTCTGGTTATATTGCACATGAGTTGGAGATGATCTTCCAGCTGCAGAGATGTTTCCTTCTACAGAAAGCACTTGTTGGAAAACACGGATAACATGGCAAATACTCCCTATGTATTCATGTATTTATGGAATATGGACTGGGTTTCACTGGGGAGGCCAGTCGGGTCCACAGCAGCATCAGTCACCGTGTCCAGGACGTTGGACTTTTCCTTGGAGATGTTTTATTTCTCAACACAGTCTTGAAGGTCCTGAATTTTGAAACTTCTTCTCTTATCTGTTGGGCAGAGCAAAAAAAAACAAAAAACACTTTTATGGCTTGGAAAACAAGCAACAGGCTATGTTTTTTATTTTTTTTTCAAAGTAAAGTAGAAGAGATATCTCACATTGGCCCCCTCAGGCAAACTCACATCTCCATTTCCCACGAATGGAAAGTGAAAATTTGCTAATTAAAATCCTTTAATGGACTAAATGCCACACAGTCTAAAGTGAGCTAAAGATAGAAAAGAAGATTCACTAAATAAATCCCGGTTATTAACTATTATCTGGCACTAATGGCAAGTTCCAAATTCAGAATAATTAGCACAAAGTGGGTTTTCCTCATCATGTTTTTATCTTCATCAAGCTGGGCCTGTTCCAAGTCGATCACACGATACTGTGCAACTAGTTCATCTTATAAATCCAATACCGAGGCTGATCCTACTCCCAGTGCTTGGACTGTGGAGTTGCTCCCACAGAGCTCAAACTTGAAACCCCATTTTGAAGCAGGGATGGAGCAAAGGGCCAGAAGATTGTCCCAACCCCTGCAGTGCTGGAGCCATGAGCTCTTGGACCCAGCTGGAATCGCAGCAGTAACTCAACAGCACCAAGGGACTCCTCCTGACTCCTATTTTGATACAGGGAGATGCTCTTCTCAGTCTTTAAGACACGGAAATTCCTACAAATTTCATGCAACCGTTTATACCCCTCTCATTTTACGGAAAAATCCCCATCCTGCCTTCTGAGCAGTCGGAGCATCCCCCTCCCCCTTCAGCTTCAATGAGCCGGGCGCTTCATTCCCAGCCAGTGACCAGGAAAGGGTTGGAAGGAGGTCAGAGCCCAGCCCAGAGCCCAGCCCAGAGCCCAGCCCAGAGCCCAGCCTAAGGCACCAGGACCTACCTGGTCCCAGCTCAGTGCCCAGATCAGCCTCTTTTCCATGGAGAGGCAGGATGGGATGGGCTGAGGGGGGAGAGGTCCACTCTGGGTGCTGCAGGGATGATGATACGGGGATGGTGATGTCGCAGGGATGATGGGGATGCAGGGATGATGTCACAGGGAGGATGTCACAGGGATGATGTCACAGGGATGATGTCACAGGGATGATGGGGATGCAGGGATGATGTCACAGGGATGATGTCACAGGGAGGATGGGGATGCAGGGATGGAGCTGAAGGGATGAGGACAGGGCAGGGATTATGAGGCTGCAGGGGTGAGGTGCAGGGATGATGAAGTTGCAGGGATGATGCTGCAGGGATGAGGATGTTGCAGCTGTGATGAAGTTTCGGGGATGAACTTGTAGGGATGATAAGGATGGAGGGATGAAGTCACAGGGATAATGGGGATGCAGGGATGATGTTACAGGGATGATGAGGTTGCAAGGATGATGAGGGTACAGGGATAGTGATGTTGCAGGGATGATGAGGGTGCAGTTGCAGGGATGAAGCTGGAGGGAGGATGATGGTGCAGGGGTGAGGACACAGCTGCAGGGATGATGGGGACGTAGGGATGGTGATGCTGCAGGGACGATGATACCACAGGGATGGTAAAAGCCAGCAGAGAAAGGGAAGAGGCAGTGCAACACTCAGGGAAATGAGTTCCAGAGGAGCTCAGTGCTCCTTACAAGGGGCTCAGACCAGCCAGTTGTTCAAGTACCAGCTTATCTTGAAGTGCCAGAAGGGACTATTCATGGACTTAAAGCTAACTGGGGTTTATGCTTTATTAGACTGGGCTTGCTGGGGGGATTACACCCCCTCCCACCTGCCAGCAGGGAAGGGCTCCTGTCTTCTCAGCAGAGCAGTGATCAAACTGCTGGATCTTCAAGCAGCACTGCAGTGTTCCACAATTTACCCAATAAATAAATAAATACACAAATAAAACCCAAATAGCACCTTCAGCCTGGGAAGTGTCACTGATTTGGCCAAGAAGGGGAAGGTGGAGCTGGAGCTCTGCAGATTAAGTGGTAAATAATGATTTTATCCCCACCAGACAAATAATCCTGTGCTTTGGGGTACCCTGGTGCCTTTCCAAGTGTATCCTTGTCCTTGTAGGAAGAAATCTCAAATCCTCAGCCTAATAATGATGTTATGAATCTGGTTAGAACAGCAGTAGGGATGAGAAGTCATGAGCATTGTGGGGATATCACTGCTCCAGCTCCTGAAGGGATCCAGATGTCTTTCCATCACACAGGGGTGATGAAATCCTCTCCACTCCAAGACAAACAGACAATATTAAACAGCAGCCACAAAAACTAGATGTTTTTCAGTAGTCTAAGCCAAATAACTTGTATCTGTGCACTCAGAGCTGCTGAAGCAGCTCCTGAGAGTGCAAGTATGGAGCAGTTCCTGAGTCCTCCCAGAGGACTGGAAAGTAGCTCCTGTTTGGGCCAGTTTTTTAAGGGATAAACAAAGTGACCATCTGCCACTGATCCCAAACAATGTGCTGAGTTTCAGCACAGAATTAAAGAGAAAGATATAACTGGTGCCAATCAACACGAGGTGAGGGAAACCAGATCTTGTCACATTAACTGCTATCCCTTCTTACCGAGCCCCAGGCTCGGCTGATAAAGGGGCTTGTGTCCTCAGAGAGAATTACACGGCAGTTTGGTTAAGAACACAAAGCAATAAATCCAAATTCCCAGGGGATATCACAGGTGAAACACCCAGCTGAACCCAGGCCACTCCTCCTCGTTCATGCTGTGCCTCCTGTGAGGGTGGGAGAGACATCCCTGAAAGTTTCCAGCCCCGGGAGGAAACAGCCCAGGCTCGTTTCTGATGCTGCAGAAAGATTCCCTCCTTTAACTCAGAGGGATTTGAGGTGCAGAATATTCAGGAGCCAGAACCTACTGATGCACACACAGAGGCAGGAAACCCCTCAAATCTGCAGTGCTGCACCCAACCCACACTAAACTCCTTCCACATCCCTCCTGCAAACTCAAATTTCAGAGCAGGCAAGTTCATTTTAAGCCCAAACTTCTGGCGGCTCATTTTTGACCTGCTGCAACAACTTGAGGTTGGAATTGTGACAAGGCCACTGCGGCAGCTCCAAGCAGAGAGCAGCAAGGAGGGAGAGGAGGGTTCTCAACCCCAAATGCACAGAGAATTCAGGAGAAATGGGCCTTCAGGGTAGAAAAGGAGAGGGGCAGAGAAGAAATTACAGGAGAGGAGGATGGTGCTGGAAAGAAGAACTGAAGGCAGAGCTGGCACCTTGGGAAGCTCAGTGAAACCTTGGACTTCCCTCCAGCCAGGGGAAACAACTGTGATTATTGGGGCACCCGGGAGGGTCTGCAGGCACTGCCAGCCTCAGGGGAGCTGTATTCCATAAAACCTTTGGAGGAGTCCCTGTTTCTCACTCTGTGCTTCGAAACTGCCTCCTCTTTCCAGAGGGGATTTCACTGCAAAACCTTTCCGAGGCTGCTCAGTGTCATTTACAGATGGGGAAACTGAGGCACAGAGGAGCCAGCCCAGCCAAAGCCAGGCAGAAAACACCACAGTTGCTCCTACCTTTGAGCTCTGGGTGCAGGGACACATTTCCATGGCCTAACAACCCAAATCCCCCCCCCAAGGGGCGCAGCATCACCCACCACCCCCATTGCACTCGGCTCTCTCCTTGCGCCAAACCCAAAACTCATTTCTCTGCAAAGGCAAAAGGCACTTCCGTCTCATCCGACCTCCATCCCAATCTGCAGCTTCCCATGAGAACAAGATCCCAAGACAGAACCTGCTTCCCCCACCACAACTGAGCCTTCAGGGCTTCCCTCACCGGCCAGACCAGACAAAAACCCCAAGGATTTTTCCATCTCTATCCCTGACGGTGCTTTGGAGGAAGCAAAGCAGAGTATCTGGTGCTGATCAGCAGCAAAATAAACTGGATTTCCTCCTGCAGCCTTGCTGGGGGAGAGAAGAGATGGCCACGGGCTTGTCTTGCCACACAGCCAAACCCAGCCTGCCCCCGTCTTAGTGATGCTAAAAGAGAAATGCAACCACTGTAGCAAAGCAACAGACGTGCCAGAGCTTAAACATGCTCAGAAAAGCCTTGGAATCACAAGTCTTAGGGAAGTGAATCATTCCTAAACAAACCCAGCAGCGCCTGCTGCCGTTGGAGGGACTGAGCCGGGGGCTCGAAATGAGTGTGAAGGAAACAGCTGTTCCTGCTGTGAGTAGGGGAAGAGCAGCGATCAGGGAGTATTTCAGCTCCTCCTGACTCCAGAGAGAAGCTGAAGGAGATTGGAGACATGTTTTAATTTACTTGAGCATGTCTGGGTTCATAAGAAGGAGAGAAGTGACGGTGCCCTGCGGGGAGGTTCACGCGGGAAGGTTTCCCTGCCCGGCTGCTGAGCGTCCTCAGCACGAAAAATTCGGGCTGTGAGCAGTAGTGAGACATGCACAGACCCTGAAACTTGTGGGTGTCAGACAGCAGCATCTTATTCTTGGAAGGAAAAGCAAGGAGGGGCTCACAGGGCTTGATTTTGTGCCCACTTATTTGTCAGCAACGGGGATAAAGGGGCTCCGGCTGCAAGGGCAGTGTGGGATCCTGCACACACCCCTCTCAGGGGAACCACCACACAGGGGACGGTTCTCGTGAGCAAAAACTGGGATTTGCTGCGTGGCAGAGAGCAGGAGCCCTGCTGCCTTCAGGTGGGATAAATATCCCTTTGACAGAGACATCATTACTCCTTTTCCTGTTTAGGAAGCCAAGTATGGGAGTGAAAGGTCTCAGTTGCATCTCAGGCCCAACCACAGAGGATCTGGGAGAGCTTTGGCTGGAGCAAGAGCCAGGAGGGACTGGGGGAAGTGGGGCTGGGGCTGCTCTGCAGGGACCCCCTGGCAGGGAATGAGTCCCCTCCATGGGATGGTTCTGCCTTACACGAGGGCTGGACCCCCCCCCTCATGCTCAGTCTCACTTCTGACCTAAGAACTCCCCAATCACCACTCCCAAAAAACGGAGTCAAGCCACTCCCCCTCCACCCCTGCCAGAGAAGTGATTCCCAGCTGGGATGAGGCACCTGGGGCACCCACCTCAAAACATCCTCATCAAAGCTGTGATGACCACATTCCTAGGACGGTTTCCAAAGAAAAGAAGGACATCACTCCATCATTCCCTGCTCAGTGCCCAGCTCCCACCTCTGGCTCAACAGCCAGCTACCACCCTGAACCCACAGCAGCCCCCACTGGGATAGCCCGGCCCTCTGCCATGCCAACAGCACCCAGAAAAACAGGAAAAAGGCAGGAATATCCCATTTTTAACACATCCTCCAGCTCTGCAACATCCTCAGAGTCAAGCCAAGCACCCTGTTCAGACCATGGGTGGCACCCAGAGCAGTTAAGGAGACAATTTATAGGATATTGCCCTGCCCACAGCACCCTGTAATTATAGAATCATGAATGTTTTGGGTTGGAAGGGCCTTAAAGATCATCTGTGACACAGATAATATAATATCCAGAAATCCCTGTGCCCACACAGCTGTCCTTGCACGAGGCTGCTGGTGCTCTGAGCTCCCCTTCCCAGTACAGACAGCAAACTGAAGGGCAATATAAAGTTACTTTTGAATCCTTTTTGCCCATTTGCACTCCCGGGTTTGATCTCCACCCGGACATCACTTGTTAAAGCGTTTAAAAATGGGGAAAACAAAGCCCTGCTTCCACCGGGCTGCGCTGGAGCCGCCGTGTGCTCTCACCAGGGTATGCATATTTTAAAAGCTTGGCAGGAGAGGGCTCCAAACTACACAATTAAACAGATTTTACACAGAACGGCTCTCCCGTACACACCAGCCGCTGCAAGAGACCCTTTCCCCGCGTTATCCCTGCAGGAGAGACCCCTCCGGAGCGGGTGACCCCGGATGGCTCCTTCCCCTCTGCCGGGGAAAGCACTTCTCTGCCCTTTGCCTTGCTTAATTGCCCATGAAGTGGGGGATTACAAACAAAAACCGACCTCTTTTGTCAAGGGATGGAGCGGGGACAATTGCCTGGGAGGAAATTTAACCCTCCCGGAGGAAAGAGATACCTCCAGCCCTTGTCCCTGTCCACGGGTACAGCGGGACAGACTCTGCTCTGCTCCTCGGCCACAGCCAAGCACCCAAAGGGCATCTATTGTGCTGGAGAACAACAGAACCCTTTTTAGGAGAGTTCAGGCCTGAACACACGCAAGAAGAAGCGGGCCGAGAAACAGGACAAAAAGGTGGCAGCGTCGAAGTACCCAGTGGAAGGGCCAGGGCTGGGGTTGCTGCGTGTCCCCTGCACCTCCCGACCGTCCCCGTGCCAAGGAGGTGTTTTGAGGTGGGATAAAGGGCTGAAAACGGGGAGTAAAATACAGTCAAAGGCAAAGGGAAAGGGAAGGGAGCCTGCCAAAACAGGAAGCAGGCTGTACAAGCCTCGAGAGCCCACAGTGCCTCTGTATTGGGGGTTGGAATGAGATGATCTTTAGGGTCCTTCCCAACCCAAACCACTCTGTGATTCCATGATAAACTGAAAGCATCCATGGAGGCAGCTCCAGCCTCCCAGGGCTGCATCCCTTGCTCCCATCCTGCAGTGCCAGCAGTGTAATTCGTCTCTCAGGTGACTGGTACAGAGAGCAGGGAGGGAGGAGGACGTTTCTGAGAGCATCCCTGGGGCCAAGACGGGGATTACCAGCGCTCCAGGGTGTCCCTGCTTCCCCGTGCTCACTGTCTGGGCACTGGGAAACGTCAGCCAGGAGTGGTGGTAATGCCCTTTCCTCCATTTAATGTAATAAGCTGAGGCTGGGCGAGCCCTTTGCCTTGCAGACAGCAGGCAGCAGCTCTGCTAACACTAATCCCCTAACGCTGCCCCTCTAAGCACATTAGGAGCAGTTGAGTCCAACG
The DNA here is from genome assembly GCA_035584735.1 of Pseudotriccus pelzelni. NCBI lineage: Eukaryota > Metazoa > Chordata > Aves > Passeriformes > Tyrannidae > Pseudotriccus > Pseudotriccus pelzelni. The sequence continues at coordinate 1,683,245 of JAWMRA010000072.1, forward strand.
CGCTATGAAGGCTGAGGCTCATCTTTAGCTCCCCAGGGACTGTAAAACACTCCCTGGTCCCCCAACAGGAGGCTCGTGGCAAGAGAGCGGAGCCAGTTTAATAACAGCTGGTGTGGAAAGAGCAGTTTTTCAGTGATCTCGGCAAGTCCTCCCACAGACCCGGGCAGCAGCCAGCCCCAGAGGAACCCCCAGACCACGGAACAGAAAGTATCTGCAGCAGAATCACAGAATGGTTTGGGTCGAAAGGGATCTTAAGGACCACACAGTTCCACCCCCCTGCCACAGGCAGGAACATCTTCCACTCTTCCAGGTGGCTCAGGTTGCTCAGTTTATCTCATGGAACCTACCAGACAGCAGAGAGGGAAAGATGCTGAAAGAAAAAGGGCAGAGCCTCAAAGTGATACCCCCAGTGCTCCACTCACAATTTTTTGGGGGTGTATCTAAAGAGCAGCAGTGATTTGATATTTTTCAGTGATACCGTTCAGTACTGAAAGGTATTTTTTTCAAACTGAAAGAGGGGACAATTAGGTTGGATATTATGAAAGGAATTCTTCCCTGTGAGGGTGGGGAGGCCCTGGCACAGGTTGCCCAGAGAAGCTGTGGCTGCCCCATCCCTGGA
>JAWMRA010000072.1:1683963-1699346 GCA_035584735.1 Pseudotriccus pelzelni
AGAGAAGCTGTGGCTGCCCCATCCCTGGAAGTGTCCAAGGCCAGGTTGGACAGGGCTTGGAGCAACCTGGGCTGGTGAAGGTGTCCCTGCTCATGGCAGGGGGTGCAATTGGGTCTCTAAGGTCCCTTCCAACACAAACCATTCAATGATTCTACTGGAGAAAAGCTGCCTTTTACTCCAGTGGGTGGTTTCCTTGCCACCTCTCCCATCCAGCAATATCTACCATCAATCAAACCCATCTGAAACCATTCTGCCCCTGCAAAATCAGGCAGGGAGGAGTCAGGAAAACAAATCAACAACCTGCAAGGTTTGTGCTTATTTTAGATGGCAGAGAAACTGAAAATTGTTGTGTGGCTTTTCCAGGAGCACGTGTGGTTTTCCGTATCCTGAGCAGCTGCCACGGGGAAAACAGAGACAACAAATTCATCTCCAAATGAGATGTTTCCACTCCTTTTAAACTCAAACTCTCCTTTTTAGGAATAGGCACTGTGGGAAAGCCTTAATAACAATAAAATTTGGTAACAATAAAAGTTAATCACAATAAAAAGGGAGAACTCTTAGGCAGAAATCATATTTTAGCCCACTGGCAGCCTAGGAAAAAGGCAGGTTGGGGTGTTCCCAGTTATCCCAGACAAGGAATTCCAGTTATCCTGCATAAGGTATCTCAGGGTTGTAACTTCCAGTGATGCTCCAGAGCATCTTTCTCATAAAGATCTTTTGTCTGACCCTCAGCTGATGAAAACTACAGAAGCTCCAATAAAACTATCACACACTGGGAGCCAAGAAGCTGCTGGGATGTTCTTCTTGGGGCTAAAGGAGGGTGTTACAAACAGTCCAGATCCTTTAAAGTTGGGATAAAGTCCCAGCTAAACTCTGATTTTGGCATGGCTGGCACCTCTCAGGACAAACCCCCCTCTCCACAGCCTTGGGAAAGGTGTGGCTTGCAACAGGTTGGGGCCAAATCTCCTCTCTTCTGAACACTTTTTCCATGTGCTACCCCAAAGGAATTTGGCTTTATTTAACCCAAAATCCAGCAAAACTGAGGAGAGTCAGAGCCTCAAGGTCCTCAAGGCTGAGCAGCCTGGAGCTGGAAGCATTAAACCACTGAAAGCCACTTTTTTTTTAGCACAGAATTGAAGGAATCCAGCTGCAGAGAAGCAGCAAGAGACTCCCTCCTACCACAGCACTAAAAAGTAAAGCAAGCAGCAAACATAATAAGAGGAGCTACAGGAAGTGATCCCACTTCATCTGACATGTCTGAAAACACCCAAGAGCAGCAGGACAGGCTGGAAAACAAAAAGCAAGCAGTGGAAACTGTTAAACTGCAAAGCTCACCTGATCCCTTCAGATGTCCCGTGGCCCCTGGTGCTCATGTGAAGATGAAGGCGGTAAAGTTTTCCCCGGTGGGGTTTTTTTGGTTGGTTTTGGTTTTTTGTTTTTTGTTTTTTTTCCAGTCCTGCTCTTTCCTGTCTCCCCCTCGTCTCCCAAAGCTGCCGAGGTTTCCCAGCCGAGCTTCCCGCTCGGGGCCATTTCCCGCCGGGCTTGGAGCCGTTCTTGGCGGAGCAGGATGAACCTCCAATGCCCAAATTTCCCTACCAAAGGAGCTCCTCAGCAAGGGACAGGTGGATTTGGAGGTGTTTATTGCCTGTGGGGGCTTTATTGGGCACGGGGGGGACGTGGCCCGGGAAGGGGGTGTGAAGCCACGATGTCCTGCGGGGTGACAAGGCTGGAACCATCTGGAAAGAAAGGCGTTTTCTGCAGGAAGAGCGAGGACCAAGGGGGATGGGAGCAGGGATGCCATGACAACCTTTTGGGGTTTCCCAGGAAACCAGGGTCGCCATGGCAACTGCATCACTCCTGGTCGGAATCAGTGACTTCCGCTGGAAGGCGTGTTCGCCGCTTTAATCTTCTCGGGATAAGCGGCCGCGTCCCTCCCGAAAGCGTTGCAAAAAAAAAAAGGCAGAAGCGTCCCTTTGTCTCTGGCTGGGTGGGTTTGGAGGCTGCCCAGAGATGATCCTGTGTCCCCTGCTCCTCCCGGCTCCTGAAACTATTGCATCGTGCCCTTCCCTTCCTCTCCTCCCTGCACACAGACCCCTCCGCGCAGATCGAACTGGATGGAATAATTCCATCAGGTTACAGGGGAAGGGAACTAAGAACAAAAAAACAAGGGCTCTGGGTTGGGCGGTTGGGGTTTTTTCTATTTAAATCAGCATTGATTGCACTTTTAGTCTCTGACCAGATTAGAATTTCATAAACAATATAATGGGGGGGGTGGGGGGGGAGGAACGTAATCTGTGATGTGCCCGTAATGGCACATCACAGGTTTCAACACAAAGCATTGCTTAACGATGTGGTAACAGAGACTCTCTGCAAAATCAAACGGTTATTTCCTCCCAACCTCCTCCCGGTACTCTCGGCTACATGTTTTCCTCATTCCCCCACCCAGTCCGGGGTTGTTAATCCAACAAGTGAGCTAATGTGATGGAAGGGAAATCGGCTACACGCTGCCTTCAAGGAAAGGAGGGGGGAAAATTCAGGAGCAAAGCGAGAGGATCCCCAAAACCCCACAAAGCAAAGCTGCCCTGCAACACGTTGCAGAGCAAACGGCTGTTTCAACAGTGAGTGTGGTGTGTCTTCATCTTCCTTGTCTTTTCACCCTTTAGCCGTCCTTTTCTCCGGAGAATTTTAAATCCTCTAATTTTTTGGATCTTTAGAAAGGAAGGATCTAAAAAAATAAACGTATCAAAACGAGGGCACACACAGACTGACGATGGTGCATGTTCCACACAACACCGACACACAGTCACTTTGCATTATTATTGTTGTCAGTATTACTGGTGTAATTTTACCGCATCCTCAGGTTTTTGTCGCTGTTTGTTTGGTTTGGGATTTTGTTTGTTTGTTTGTTTGTTTTGTTTAAACATCCGTAAAGATCTTTTTGATGTTCACACAGTTGGGATTGTTTGTGGTTGTGCAGTTGCCTGCTTTGAAGGCAGCCTGTTTGAATGCACTGTGGTTGATCCCCCCTTCCTCGATGACCATGTACTCGGACTTGCTGAGGGTGGAATTGCTGCGAGCCTTCTTCATCTCCTCGCTGGACGAGAGGTGCTGGCAGCTCCCGACATGCATGTACTGGGCTTGCTCCTCACCTTCCGTCTCCCGGTGGTAGAAATAATTGAAATTGGAGACTATCACGGGCACGGGGAGGGCGATGGTCAGCACCCCTGCGATAGCACAGAGAGACCCCACAATCTTGCCCCCGATGGTGATGGGGTGCATGTCCCCGTAGCCCACCGTGGTCATGGTCACCACGGCCCACCAGAAGGCGTCGGGGATGCTACTGAAACCCGAACTGGGGTCGTCTGCTTCAGCGAAGTAAACGGCGCTGGAGAAGAGGATGACACCGATGAAGAGGAAAAATATCAAGAGGCCCAGCTCCCGCATGCTGGCCTTGAGGGTCTGGCCCAGGATCTGCAGCCCCTTGGAGTGCCGGGACAGCTTGAAGATGCGGAAAACCCGGACGAGGCGGATGACTCTGAGGATGGCCAAGGACATGGCTTGCTGGCCGTTGCCTTGCCTCTCCGCCAGCTCGGTGCCCAGCGTGATGAAGTAGGGGATGATGGCCACGATGTCAATGATGTTCATGATGTTCTTGGAGAAGGTGGCCTTGCTGGGGCAGGCAAAGAAACGGACCAGCAGCTCGAAGGAGAACCAGATGATGCACAAAGTCTCCACCACGAAGAAAGGGTCGGTGAAGGATGACACCATGGAAGCAGCCGAGGACGAGGAGTTGGTGAACACTTCAGGTGGCAGAGGGCCACCGCCTGTCCCAAAGGTCCCCCCAGTTCCTTCATAGTCGTGGTCATCCCTGAATTCAGGCAGGGTCTCCAGACAGAAGATGACAATGGAGATAAGGATGACCAGGACGGAGACAATGGCGATGCCTCGGGCTGGCCCAGAGCTCTCGGGGTACTCGAAGAGGAGCCAAACTTGGCGCTGAAACTCCTTGTCGGGAAGCGGCCGCTGCTCCTCCCGAATGAAACCCTCGTCCTCCCGGAACTTCTCCATGGCCTCCTCCCCGAGCTGGTAGAAGCGGATCTCCTCGGAGAAGATGTCGATGGGGACATTGACGGGCCGCCGGATGCGCCCACCCGACTGGTAATAGTAGAGGATGGCGTCGAAGCTGGGCCGGTTACGGTCGAAGAAATACTCGTTGCGCAGGGGGTCGAAGTAGCGCATCCTCTTCCGTGGGTCGCCCAGCAGCGTCTCGGGAAACTGTGCCAGCGTCTTCAGCTGGGTCTCAAACCGCAGCCCCGAGATGTTGATCACCACCCGCTCGCAGCACTCGTGCTCCCCGGTGCCCGCGGGCTGCCCGGCGGGCACGGCCGGGGCCGGGGGCTGCTCGTAGCGCTCCCCCCCGAGCAGCGCGGGAGGAGGCTGCGGTTCTTCCAGCAAAGGGTCTCCTCCGCCGCCGCCTCCCACCACGGTCATGCTGCCTTCCTCCCCTTCTTCACCCTCCACCTCCTCCTGCTCGGGGACGGGCTGGGGGGCGGCGGGGGGCTCGGCGTAGCCCAGGTTGTGGTGGCTGCTGGTCGAGCCGCCCCGCGGGTGCCGACCGGCGGAGGAGGCAGCGGGAGAGTAGAGCAAGCTCCGGCGCTCGTCCATAAAGGTGTGGGGCGGAAAGGGAAGGGGGGGGGAGGGAGGGAGGATCGGAGAGGCGGCAGCTGAAGCCTCGTCTTCCTCCTCTTCCTCCTCCTCCGGGCGGAGAGGGAGAAACAGCCGGTCAACTCCTCCGGCGGCTGCCGCTCCTCTGAAGAGCCGAGGCTCTTCTCAAAAAATCCGCCCCCAGCCCTAGCACCGCCTCACTCAGTCACCGCTGCCGGAGACACCCACCAGCCCCCCGGCCCTGCCCCGCAGCCCCCCGCCAGCTGCGGACAGCCCCTCCCCCCGGCCCTGCCTGGGGGACCCCCATCCATCCCCCGAACAGCGCCGAGGGGCTTCACAGTGTCCTCCGAGTGCATCCTTTGATGCTCAGCGGGTGGCAAGCAGGAAGCGGGGTTTTTCGTGTTTTTTTTTTTTTTTTTTTTTCTGGCAGAATCGCTGCCTAGAAAGAGTTTTTCTGTCCTTCCCTATGTGAAATGTGATTTTTATTGCGGATTTCGGGGGTTGCCTGTTGATTTTCAGCCACGGTTTCAGGCGGTGGCGGGGCTGTGGGCAGGGGAAAGCCGACAGCACGGCCAGAGACAACAGTTGGTTTGAATCAGCGTCTGGGTTAGGCTGGGGATTGGTTTTTTTCTGTCTAGGAGAGCGTGTGCATATGTATGTGCACACACGTGTGTGTGTGCGTGTTCTGCTCCTCAAAATAAACAGAGAAGCAAAGCTGAGCCAGCCCTCGACCAGGGAGGTTTCAGGCTGGACCCAAATCTGTCTTTCAGACTTTCCAGCAGGAAAGCCAGAACCCTTCAATTTTTTTTGTTTGCTTGTTTGTTTTCTTTCTCCCTTCAATTGATCTTCTTACGCAAATAGTTCAATTCTGGGCAAAAGGGACTTTTTCAGGTGAAAAACCTCCTCTGCAGGAACTCAGGGCTGGAAAACACCCTGTCACCAGTGGATGTAGGTCAGGGACAACTTCTGATCTCTGCATCCCCATCAAACCCCCCCCCCCCTTCCAATTTTCACAACTCACCCCAAGAGCAGAAGCACTTTAATCCCCAATCATGTGACAAGTGGGGGTTATGCAGTTCAGGGAATTCCTGGCTTGGGAAAGAATCGTGGACGGAATGGTTTGGATTGGAAGGGACTCATCTCTCATCTCGTTCCACACCTGAGCCATGGGCAGGAACACCTTCCACTGGACCAGGAGCTCGACCATGAGGGCTTGGGAGAAGTTAGAAGGGAGGCCACTTTCCCTTCCAGGGCCAGACAGGTGGTCCCATCGTGATGGAGGCTAAAACCCCTCCACCATCCCCACTTGAGCTCATCTACCTGGTTATTTTTAACCAGCACAGCCTCCAGAAGATAAGGAGAACAAAAGATGAAAAGATTGAACTTATTTGTACTCAGAATCAGAAACAAGCTGTACAAAATACACAGATTTGGGAGGGGGAGGAACAACAATAACTATCAGTGTAAGAGCTGAGCCCGAGCTCTAAACGGCAGATGAACAGCGTGGATGGAGTCTGAGTGAGCCAAGCCCACCTTCTTCTTTGCTGGCAGAGGGGAAAACACCCTCCGCCACCAGAAATCAAGGAGTATTCTCACGGGAATGAGTCCCAGCAAGGTGTGGATGAAAATGTGGACACTGAATCCCAACCCTATGCAAGGACACTCATCTCTAGGTCATGTCACCTTGCCCGAGACTTGGACACAAATCCCTCTTCACCATGTCCCTCTGTGCCTTTTAAGACCTGTTTTCCTTGAGGGTCCAGATCTCCTGGAATGAGGGAATTGAAGCCCTGGATCCCCAGTACTGCTTCCCCATCATTCCTACAGCACTTCATGGTGTTAGTCAGCAACATGTAAGAGCATCCACCCCTCCTTTCCAACCCACAGCATCTTCCAGCCATCCCAAACCCTCAGATAAAAAGCAGAAAGCAAAGCCCTGGAACACCATTAACCCTTGAGCTCCCCTTGTTGCTTGCAGGTTGAGGAAAAAATCCTGGAAGCAAAAGTCCCCATCCAAGTCAGAGGCTTTATTTTCGTGAACATGAAATAACTATCATCCCCTCACCACAGTCGTGTGCAGCAGTTAAAAACTTCTCTGGCTCATCCCTTTTCCCTGCTAGGATTTCTGTCAATAAATCAGTGTCGTCTGGTCTAAGGCAAACAAACAAGGCTGCTCCAAAGCATAAACATTTATTGAGGACGCAAGGCTGGAGGCAACAAGGTGTAACTTCCATAATTGCCATAATTTACTCTGGATCTGTCAGGGGGCGAACTCATCAGGAATTAATGAGGGAGCCACAGACCTTTGGGATGCTGCTGGGAAAAGATTTCCCTTGAAACCAGAAGGATTAAGCCCTTACCCCCCACACAGACATTAACTCTTGAACTCCTGCAGCTTTGGTGGCTGTCTCAAAGGATTTCTCCAGGGGCTGGTGGCCCCAGGCCTGGTGTGGCCTCCTGGCCCTATTTACTCCTGGGCTGCTTCCCTGTAATCCTATCAAAGCCAATTAAGCTGTGCCAGGCAGCAACATAGCTGCAGGCAGGAGGGCAGCCAGAGGGACAGCTCACCTCCTCTCCAGCCACATCTCCTCAGCTCCTGCCTTCTCCTGGGGTCTCCAGCCCGGGTTTGGATCAGCATCAGGGATGCAGCAACAGCGTCACCTCCTCCATGAGCCTCCGCCAGTTCCCCGGAGAGGTTCGCACCCAGGAATTGCAGCAAACCCAAAATTTGTCAGGCAGCAACAGGGATGGTCTAGGTCAAGTCCCAGCTCCTGGATTTCTGAACACAGGGGCAGGAGAAGGGTCGTGTCTGTGGTGTCCAACCCAGACAGAGCTTTCCTGTGAGCTCAGAGCTCAGGGCAGCATCAAACCTGCTCCTCACGGTTGTGGTTTGCTGTAAAACGCGAGATGTCTCAGACCTCCCTCTGCAAATTTCCCTCTGCTTTTTCATCCATCTCCTCTGCTGCATCTGGTCTCCACAAATTTGATTTTATTCCTAATGTCCATTTAAGAAATCCCCCTGTGCACTGCCCTGCAGGCTGCCCTGGAACTGCAGATGCAGCTTCTATGAAGAAGCAGAGCAACCACGTTCCTTTTCCTCCCTTAACGCCCTTCTAGGGGCAGATTTTCAAGCAGAGGGGACACACAGCTTCCCTCTCCCCACAGCCAGACCCAAACCACGAGGGGAATCCACTCAGCGTCCCTCCCCAGGGGAAAAAGGGCTGCAAAAAACATCTCAGGATGCTCACCACGACCCTCAGTTACTCCCAGCCAGGGGGCTGCCCTAACATCCTTCTTTCAGCTTGAAATGTTCCCTCTTGATGAATCCCAGCACCTCCCAAGCAGCTTTTTGGGGTTGTTCTTCACCCACCAAACCCGCCCTTGTCGCTGTGGCAGCGAGCAGGACCTCACCCACCCTTCCCTCCCTCCCATTTCAGTGGGAACTCTGCTTCCATTGATAAATCTGGGACAAATCTGCTCGTCTTTATTTGGGAGGATCAGAAACCTTTCAGCCCGAACGTGGTTACGGTAATACCTTAATGCACTGCAAATGTATTGTCTCTCCTCCCCCAGCAAAGCCTCGACTGCTTCGTTAAGGCAGAGAAGCATTAACTCCCTGGCAAGGCTTCCCACCTCATCTGAGGAACATGAGCCCAACCTCTGCCGCTCATAGCACGGATCAGTGACAGGCAAAGGCTCGGGGTTGTCACTCAGGTCACCAGTCACAGCCTGAACCCTTTGCAGGCGGGACTGTTGGCACCAGACAGTTCCAGCATCAACCCCACCCCTCAGCATTAACTTGGATCAATCACGGAATCAAAGAATCGTGGACTTGTTCGGGTTGGAAAGGCCAGCTGTTCACCCAGCACGGCCAAGGCCACCACTGTCCCCAAGTGCCACATCAAGATGATTTTTAAATCCCTCCAGGCATGGGGACTCCAGCACTGCCCTGAGCAGCCTGTGCCAGGGCCTGACCATCGTTTTGGTAGAGAAATTTCCCCTCCTACCCAAACTGAACCTTGTCTGGCACAACTTGAGGCTGTTTCCTCTTGTCCTGTCACCCGACAACTGGGGAGTAAGTTGAACAACAGACCTTCTGGCTCCAGGCTGGCCTGTCCTGCCTCAGAGAGACAGGAGGTGGGAGCATCCCCACAGTCCCTGAGGCTCACACCCTTCCAGAAGGACTGTGGTGTATCCCAAAGTGGAGTCGCTGACCCCATTTCCAGAAATCATGGACCCCATTTCATCCTCTTGCGCCACAAAAGCATCCCATAAGTATTACCCCTTTGGGATAAGACACCATCCAGGGAGGCAGCAGGAGGGATGAGGGATGAATCTTCATTTCCCAGGATGGATTTAGTGCTCTAACTCTGGAGCACATAACCCCTATTCCTGTCTCTGTCTTAGTCAGACTCTGGGGATAGCTCAGTCATGGGGTGAATCCTTCAATCCCTCTGTGCCTCAGTTTCTTATCTGTACATTAAGGGAGTATTTCTCGCCTCCCACCTGAAGTCTGTTTAAATCCTACACCAGAAGCTTTTTTTTGCTGGGCTCACAGTTGCAGAAAATAAGATACTGAAATTTGGAAGAGGGAGGAAAAATCCAACGCTGCCCAAATCCTCAGTTTGCTCAGGTGAAGAGCATCACTGGGAGTTCTGTAGGGATAGCTGATGCCTCTTTAACAGGACATTTGGCACCAGGCAGAGCAGGACCCCAAACACTCTGAGTGTTGCAGCCCAGCTGCTGAAGGCAGAACCTCTTCAGGGAACAGTCGTTGCTGCAAATAGAAAGGGGAAGTGAAAATTGAAACTGATAACCCAAAATAACTGAGGGTGGACAAGAGCAATTTTTCATGGTTTTTTTTCCCCCACAAAGCTGTGGATTGAGCAAGAGTACCTCTTGGCCTGCGAGGAGCAAGTTCTGTGGGCAAAAGAGATCAGCCAAGTGGCTTTAACAGAGCTAAATTCCACCCAGCCTCTGGGAATCTGTGGGTTACAACTCGAGGATAGAGTTAGACCTATTTCAATATCCTAAAAACGTGATTGACTGGGCGGGATTTATGATGATGGCTGAACAATGTTAATGCTAATTCAGCTGTAATGGGGATCACATTCCAAGGCCTCCACAATGACAGCAAACGATACCTCCAGACGTCCTCCACGGCTCCTGTTGCACGGCATTGTTTGATCATTAAGATCTAAGATTACATTGACAAAGCAATTTAACCACAAATCCCAGGTCGTCCACAGGAGTGGAAGATGACCTGAGCTTCTGGGAGGGGAGGAGGAAAATTGGGGAACCTGTCAGGGATTAGGGGTGAAGCTGGGAGAGCATCAGCGTTAATCCAGGTGCAGCCTTGGTGTAAAAGATGTGAAAACAACATTTTCCGGCGGCAAAAAGCATGGTGTGGGCTTGGGGAGACTGTTCAGCCCCTGGATAATTTATTCACCTCTGGTTGTGGTCGGTGGCAGTCACTCTGTGAGGTGTCACAAGCCTACACAACCTCCCTAAGCAGCAAGTCAAAACAACATCTCACGGCAGGGAAAACTCCTGCAATCCCAAACCCAGCAACTGTTCCCTGTCCAAATGAATGTGCTCGGAGCAGTCTATGCCCTAAAATACGGGTTCTGTCTCTTCACACCAGTATTTTAAGGTGAATTATCAGAGGATGCTTAAGACACCCAGTGAGAATTGGTGCTTGACTCCAGCGGCATGAACAGCCCTGTTTTTAAGGAAAATGGTTTTGCTTTCCCCAGGAATACCAGCGAGTCTGTAAGTCACTGCTGTGCCACAAAGCATCCCTTGTGAAGGCTCAAGTGCTTATTTTCAAAACGTGCCTTCTCCACCTTCCTCCACTCTTTGGCCAGTTGTTATTGGAAAAATAAACTGGATCAGAGAAATGAAGGAATTTTCCCTATGTTGGGCAGCTGGGATTGAACCAGTCTTGACCCTCCTCTGCCCAGCACCAGGCACTGGAGCCTCCCAGGACTGGATCCGAGAGAGCTGGGCAAGGAGAAGAGGGATAGAGGGCACTGAGCTGTCTCACCCAAGCACAGGGTCCCCGTGACAGCCCCTGGGGTTGCCTGGCAAACTGCCAGGGACTTTCAGACTGTGTTTTGTCTCTTGGATTTTTCCACTTTCCCCCAATCCTCCCGATTTTTAGTGTGGCTTTTCATTTGCTTTTTCGGTGAACGTCGTGTCAGAGAGGAGGGAAATGGGAGATTGCAGGAGTTTGATTGATGCAGCCCAGGGGAAAAGAATGAGGGGGGAGGCTCTGCCAGCTTGTTGTGTTCCAGTGGGACATGATGTCCATCAGGGACATGCCAAGGGTGTTGATGGGAAAGAGCCACCGTTTACAGAATAATAGAATGGTTTGGGTTGGAAAGGACCTTAAAACTCATCTTGTCCCACACCCTCCCATGGACAGGGACGCCTTCAACTGTCCCAGGTTGCTCCAAGACCTGTCCAACCTGGCTTTGGACACTTCCAGGGATGGGGCAGCCACAGCTTCTCTGGGCAACCTGTGCATTGGTACAGCCTGAGGACAAACCGGCCCTTGGAGGGCAAGACTTGTCCCCCAGAGCATCCCAGTCCTCCAAGGGCTGGCAGGATTGGAGGAGCCCAGCCCAGCTCCGGGGATCCCCAGGCCTCGTGTAACTATGGTAACCCACAAAACCAAACTGAGGGGACTTCCTGGCTTCCACCAAAATCACACAGCAGCTCTTTTTTGCACAATGTGAAACTGGTGGTGGTTAAAACAAGGAGCATGCAGGGGAGCCGAGATAGGAGAGAAAATCCGCTTTCTTAGTTCATCTTTACGCCTTCTAGCAAACACAGGAGCAAACTCACTGTGTGGGAGAATTATCCTCAAGCCAACAAACTTCAGTTAGAGTTTGATAAAGTCTTGGAAAGAAAGAGGGTGACTATGCCTGGCTGAAATGAGAGAGCCAAGACACAGACACCAGGATGCTCCAGAGGGCTGGACCATCCTCAGGCTTTTGGCCTCAAAGGAAATGGCTAAATAGCAAATTAAAACCTGCGCAGGTCAGCAGGCAAAACACATCACTGCAGCCTCGGCTTCCTGGCCTCAGTTAATTAGTTCATGTTCGGGCAGCGCTTTGAGAGCAAAAAAACCTCACCCTGCATTAAGTGGTAATATTCATCATTCCCTTCCCAACTGGAAATCCAGGGGAAGTTCTTTTCTGCCTCCAGGCCCTTCTGTCTGTCCTTGCCATCCTCACCTTAACCCCTGCTCACCAGTGCTGCTTCGGTCTGTTAGAGAAATCCCTCCCTCAGGTTGTTGGGGGAGGTTGTTTTGTGCAGGGGAGATGAATTTGTTTGCAAACACAGGCCGGGAGTTCTTTTGGCTTCAGCTGCAACATCTGGACGCTGGCAGAGCTGCATTTACCTGTAACATCTGGACGCTGCTAGAGCTGCATTTAGCTGTGACATCTGGCAGTTGAAAGGTCTGCAGAGCCTGCAGGTACAGCTGAAGCTCCCTAAAGCTTCCCAGCCAGCAGGCAAAGGCTTCGTTTCTAGCTGGGGAAACCCAAACCAGCAAAAAACTCAGAGCAAAGGAATTTGTCTGCAAAGCCCTCGAAGATCCAAGCCCTGCAGCTCAACCCTGTGATTTAGTTTTAAGCAGATTTCCTGCTTTTTTAGCTTTGACAATTCTGGGGGATCCCCCTGAAGCCCGCTCAGAAATCCCCACGGGCTGTTGCAAGGAGGGATGGGCCAGAAACTGAGGGTGAGGAGGAGCAGATGAGTGGTTTTTTGTCTTCTTAAGTGCTCTCATCGGGACCAGGAGGTGTGAGGGGTGATGGTAACTGCCAGGAGGTCACCCGTGGGTGCCACGGGTCGGGCTCGTTTTGCTGACCCACACTCCCTTTGCCAAGCGGTAACAAATCAATTCCGCCCACAATTACCCCAAAATTACTTTTCTTACACAACCCCCGAAGCCACCACGTCCCTCTTTTCCATTTCCCCAAGCTACAGATGGCAACACGACCAGTTTGGGGGTTGTTTTCTTGGGGGAGGGAGCAGGGATTTCTGAAGGCTGCCCTCTGTTTGTGCTTTGATGGATTAGGAAAAACACGTCTCGGCTCAGCTCGGGGATGCTGGGAAGGCTGATCTGCTCTGTCACCTGTGACAGTAACCCCAGCAACAGCTCTGCTGGCAGCAGAGGCAGGAGAGGATGCTGACTCACTGCCTGCTTCGCTTTTGCAGCTCACCCTTCAGAAAAGACGAGCCTTGCCATTCCTTTCCTTTGGCCCTGCCCTGAAAAAAAGTAATTAAGATGCCTTAATTATAAATGAACAGACGAAAGGAAAAAAGTCAGCAGTGGCTATCAAGGAAAAGTTTCATTCCACCAAGGAATTCTTCCTGGTTCCAAAGGCCCATCATGAATCCACTGAAGTCACTGCAAACAGAAATGACTATGAGGCGGAAGGTTTTGGTGCAAATATAAAATCACTGAATTGTTAAAACCTGGAGATGGCAAGAAAGGGGAGGGAAACCTGAGAAGACCTTCTCAAAAGAGGAACTCTCCCCCAAAAGTCTCTTCTCCCCTTTGACCTTATTTCTGTCTGACACTTACTTTCCTCTTTCATGCAAATCTGGTGCTTTCTCTGCTGCTCTGTTCCCTTTCTTCTCTTGGGGAAGCACAAAATGAGACGCAGAACAGCTCAGAGAGAGGAAATCACTTGACTTTGCCTTTTCCCCCAGCTTTTGCTTACAGTAAGGTCATTTTGACTGTTCAGTGGCGGGCACAGAGTCGAGGCAGAGGGTGGAGATGCCAGTGGGAGCAGGACGAGGGATGGCTTCCAGCATCATGGGAAGGGAGAGGAGATTGTCATGGAATTCCCCACCAGGACATCCTTCTGCAGCTTTCCCCTCAGCACCAAAGTTTTGTGACACCCTCCTAACAAACAGGGACCTTGGCAAGGCTTTTTTAACTGCCAGGATTTGGTTCTGCTTTTGGTTCCTCCCTTTGGCCCATCACGAGGAGTATCCAGGTACCCCAACACACGGGGACGCTGCCCTGGCCAGATGTGGTCACAGCTGGGCTGGGTTCCCTCCCTGCTGACCCCAACTCCTGTCACCTAGCAGTGATGGAAACCCCTCCCTTTTCACTCAAACTTTGAATTTCCAGCCCTCTTGCAGCACAGAGAGAGACAAAACCCTGCCCAAGATGATATTGTTGCTATCTTCTAAAAATCTCATGAGGTGCCTGGAGATGTCAGGGAGGGGGAGAAGCATAGGATGAGTTGTGACTCACGGCTGGGAAATGCACGAGGGTGGCAGAGCCTGTTGAAGGAAAACCAACCCAAAAAAACCCCAAACCCCTCCTTGCTCAACAGTTGGCATGAGCCAAAATTCTGCAGGGAAATCCTGCTAAATCCTCTAGTTTCTGCAACACACACAACCACGTTGGGCACTGCTGGTCCACAGCGGTGCCAGAGCCCAGGGCAGGTGGATCATGTGTGTCTGGGGACATGGTGGACGCTGAAGAAGCTCTGCTGGCCATATGGACCCCGCACACACCCTACACACACCTTTCTTCTCAATCCACCCCCTTTCAGGTGACAACCATCACTCATAAACCTCCCCAGGAGCCCCTTTGCCTCCAGGCCAGGTCCCTCTGTTCCCAGCAAGAAGCCTCCACGTCATCACACACTGACAGAATCATTCAGGTTGGAAAAGCCCTCCAAGATCACCAAGTCCGACTTGTGGCCGATCCTCACCTTGTCCCCCAGCCCAGAGCACCGAGTGCCATGGCCAGCCTTTCCTTAAACACCTCCAGGAATGACGACTCCACCACCTCCCTGGGTGAACCTTCCAAAGCCCTTTCCACGAAGAAATTCCTCCTGAATGTCCAACCCCAGCCCCCCGGCACAGCTTGAGGCTGGGTCCTTTCATCTTGTCACTTATTGCCCGGGAGAAGAACCCGACCCCAAAACTTGCTACAAAATAATTTCGGTTGGAGAAATCATCTCCTTTTGCGGGGAGATGCACTCAGCAGGTCCAGTCCCCCTTTCTCCTGGCCCTGGAATTGGGAATGAGGGTAGAAAATGTGGGTTTTACACCCCTTGCCCTCTGCAACAGGGTCCCAGGCTGTACCTGCCTGTGCCCATCACCTGCTGCCTGCCTTTCACGGGAGCTTTTAATAGCTCTGTTGTGGCAGCAAAGAGGGTGAGAAGCCTCTCTGTGGTCTGAATTGAAACGCTTTTTAATGAGGATGACTCACGGTAGCTCCCAGCCCTGGTGTCAGCCACGGCACCAGCGACGTTTCATCACGAGGGAGCAAGAAAAGCTCCCGGCTACCGGAATGTGCAGCGTGGAGGAGACAGGGAGGTTTGGGGCCTGAGGCTGATCTCTGCTCCTCTGGATCTGATGCAAAGAGGTGAAAGGAGAGTTTGAGCTCCAAAGTTAGCAGGGTTGCCCCCAAAATGTGATGTGAGCAAGAATGTAACCACCTCCTCCTCCTGTCCGACTCAAGGACAGCGACAAAGCCACAGGAAGAGGTCCTGGACTGTATTTTGGAGGTTGTTTCGCCCTTTAAAGATACCTGGACTGCAAATCAGGGCCAGGGAAAAGCCAGAAGGTTTGACCCACGTTGCCCAGGGAAGCTGTGGCTGCCCATGGATCCCTGGAAGTGTCCAAGGCCAGGTTGGACAGGGCTTGGAGCAACCTGGGCTAGTGGAAGGTGTCCCTGCCCA
>JAWMRA010000072.1:1706766-1729441 GCA_035584735.1 Pseudotriccus pelzelni
CGGCCCCGCCACCGCCCCGCACCTGCCGCTGCCCGCCCGCAGCCGCGGCGCCGCGCCAGGACGGGCCGGAGCGAGCGGAACCGAGCGCGGAGCCCGCGGCGGGACCGGCTTAGCCCCGCACCGACCCGCCCTACCCTGCCGTGCCGTGCCGTGCCCCGCACCGACCTGCCCCGCTCCGCCGCTGCCGCCGCCGCCGCCGCGCCGCTCCGCTCCCCATCGGCCGCCCCGCCCCCCCGCCCCTCCCCTCCTTGATGGACGGCGCGCCCGCCAATCAGCGCAGCGGCCGCCGCGCCCCAGGGCCAATCCGCCGCGAGGGAGGCGGGGAGTGGGCGGGGCGCGGCGGGGACAGCCAATCACGCGGAGAGGGCGGGGTCGCGGAGGGCGGGGCGGAGGGTGAAAATCCCTTTTGTTCGCGGCGGAGCGAGCGGGCGGCCGTGATTGGCGCGTCACTTCCGCCGCGGGCGGGGCCGGGGGGCACCGCCCGAGCCACCGCCCCCGCGCTGAGGGGGCGGCCCGAGCGGGGACCCGAGAGCGGCGGGGACGGGGAGTGTGAAAACACAGCGAAAGGAGCCCCGCAGAGCCCCTGGTTGGGACAGCGGCGGTGCCCGAGCTGCAGGGGGCTCGGGGCAGGAGAGTGCCCCTCACAGCCCTGCGTGGTGCCCACGCAAGGGCGGTGCGTCTCAGAGTCCCTCGTGGTGCCTGTGGCAGACCGATGTCCCCTCACAGCGCCCGTGG
Source organism: Pseudotriccus pelzelni (assembly GCA_035584735.1). Taxonomy (NCBI): domain Eukaryota; kingdom Metazoa; phylum Chordata; class Aves; order Passeriformes; family Tyrannidae; genus Pseudotriccus; species Pseudotriccus pelzelni. The sequence continues at coordinate 1,707,502 of JAWMRA010000072.1, forward strand.
CAAAGCAGTGCCCGTCACAATGCCCCTCTGGCAGACCAGAGCCCCTCGTGCTGCCCAGTCCCACTGCCCTCACCCACAGCAGTTCCGAGCTGTGCTCCCCTCACGGTGCCCATTCCCCTCACACCTCCCGGTCCTGCCCCTCATGGCAGCCCAGCCCGGATTTGGCCTCACCCTCGAGGCTGATGGTTTGCCAGAGGGTGTTTGTAACGCTTGTGTTTTCTTTGGGAAGGGCCATTTTCGGCGTGACTCACCTGGGCACATCCCTTACAGCCTGTCACAACTTCCCTCCGACGAGCTTTCACAAGCGCTGAGCGACTCCCCTGCGCGGGGGTGCCGTGGAAAAAATCAGCGTTTAGATCTATTTACCTGCCGTCAGCTGTGGAAAGAGCCCTGAACGCGCTGGAAACGTTTGCTGGAAGGAATGTTGCCCGTGGATGCCTCAGCTGGAGCGGGGTCACCGACACTGTTGAGGGCAGCAGGATTTTCGCTGCCGGAGCTGCTTACCCAGCACTCTGCTAAGCCAGCACGAGAACCAGCCCTTTCTGTGGAGAACGCGGCAAATCATTCCACCCCCTGAGCTTCCACGAGATGTGCTCACTCGGCATCGCTGGTGTGCTCAGTTCTGTTGAGCTGAAAACGGTTTTTAATGGCTTGTCCCACTGCTGGGACCGTCTTAAACTGAGCCAGGGGAGGTTCAGGTTGGGCATTAGGAAGAATTTCTTCACAGAAAGGGTGGTTAGATACTGGAAGGGTGGTGGTGGTGGAGTCGCTGTCCCTGGAAGCATTTAAGGAAAGACTGGATGTGGCACTCAGTGCTCTGCTCCAGTGGACAAGGTGGTGTTTGGTCATAGGTTGGACCCGATGATCTCAGAGGTCTTTTCCAACCTCTCGGATTCCATGATTCTGTGAAGGTGACACGTGCAGCTGCAGCACAAGGCCTGTGAGACATGCCATGAAACCAGCAGCGTCCAAATCCACTGCAAAAAGGTGTCATGTGGTGACAGGGCTTTGCACAGAGGCAATGCCACCTCTAACCACTGCAGACTTGTGTGTAGTATGTTCAGGGGATGCTTTTGTCTAGCCAGGCTGTCTGAGCATTATTTCCCAGCCTTGATAAACACTGGAAGTTTTGCAGCGCCGCTGGTGTTGCAGTCTCAGAGCCCGGGGGGGGAAAAGCACATGGGTTACATCTCCTGAGCCGTGCCAGGCTGGAAGTGCCCTTGTGGCACTGCCACAAGCAGTTGGTATATTAAGACCTATAATTGTAATTACCTTTCTCTCACCCTGGGCTTCTCCTGTCTCTCTGCTTTTATCCTTGAAATATGGTTTTAGGGCAGACATTGTTTAATCATATAGGTGAAAAATGGTGATAGCTCATGTCACGGGCTTCTCTTTACTTCCTAAACACCGTTTTCACCCTTATTAGGACACGAGGGTGTTTGGTGAAGGCCTTGGAGGAGGGAGGATGGGCTGGGGAGGGTGTAAGAGGAGGGGGATGCTCTGGGAAGTCCGGGTCGAACCAGGGCAGGAGATGGCTGCTGGCAGAGGGAGATGGGCTGTCTGCTCAGAAAAGGGGAAGGGGGCTCATGGAGTGCCACAGATTAAGGAAGTCGGACAAAGCAAAATCTGACTTAACTCACCACATCCTGCGAGCGCAGGACGTGCAGCCTGCCAGGGAGATCTGTCAGCTGGCCGTGAACTGGCACAGCATCTTGTCTTCCTGGAAAAAATGGGCTTCAGGGGAAAAAGCGGGCAGGGACAAAGATCCACATCGAGTGGCGACGGTCAGTGAGGGATCCATGATCGCACATCACTGCAGGAACATCCATTCCCAGAACATTCCCAGAACACACAGCCTGTCCCCACCACCTGCCCTTCTGTGTTGGCTTTAAGGGGTCGATCACGGTTTGAAATCCAAACCGGTGGCGTGGCCCAGGTTTGCAGCCCCAAACCGCCCCGAGCCCTGGGAAATGCGGCGTGTGGAACGCGGGTGGGTGGGTGGGATCCGCTCCCTCGTTCGCGTGGCTGCAGCTCCCCCGCGTGTCCGCAGCACTCGCTGCTCAGCGGGAGCTCGGATTTTCCAAGAACTGCTGCGCTGGAGCTGTTTTTCCAAGTCCCACAAAATACAGCTGGAACGTTATTGACGTTTCCATCTCAAGCAGCAAGGGAGGGGTTGTGTTTCCTTGTATTTCCAGGTCGGCACGGCCCATCGGCGGGATCATCTGCTCGCTGGTCATTCCTGCTGCAAACATTCCTGACGCTGCCCGGTTCCACTCCTGGAAACACAGGAGAAAGGAGACCTTTGTGTGGAAAGAGCTTTGCGTGAGGCTGATTGACCGGTGATGAATTGAGCCTGGAAAGGTCACGGATACAGGAGTTACATCAAGGAACATCTGGCACCAAAAGCTTCTCTGTTCTGGGGCTTGGGGAGGACACTTGGTGAACCCAGAGCAGCTGAAGAGCAAACATCTGAAGGGACTGAGAGTTCTAAACGTCCTAGGTGGTCTCAGGGATGGCAAATAAACAACTGCAGCCTTGAAATCCAGAAAATTAGTGCAGATGAGGGAAAAACACGTTTTGTAGCTGAGCCCATACAGAAAACATATATTAAAAAATAAAGAATGTATTCAGGTGCCCACTGGTCTGCATTTGGGGGGCCAATAAATTAGCTGTACAGGAGAAGGAGGAGGCTTTCCAGGCCTGGAAGACATTCCTTTCCAGGCTGTTTGGTGGCTTTATATTTGTATATTTTTTTAACACACTGTGGAGGCCCTGGCATAGGCTGCCCAGAGAAGGTGTGGCTGCCCCGCTCCTGAAACTGTCCAAGGTTGGACGGGGCTTGGAGCAACCTGGGCTAGTGGGAGGTGTCCCTGCCCATGGCAGGGGGTGGAACTGGAGGATCTTTAAGGTCCCTTCCGACCCAAACCGTTCTATGATTCTGTGATCACCAGGTGTGTCAGACACAGGCAGGAAAAGGAGGTGCCTGGCTGTGACTGCCTGCAGGGTGGATTTCTGGTGTAAGGACACAACAGAGGCGTGCAAGGTGAGGGCAGGTCCCGATGGCTCCAACACCAGCACACCCATGAGGATCAGCACACGTGTGTGCAGCTGCTTCTGGTTCCCTGTGTCTGCTCACAGCGTGTGACACGAGTCACAGAGAAGAGCGAGGGGCTCTTGGGGGGCTGCAGGTCCTGCAGGGTGAGAGGTCTTGGCTCTTTGGGAGCCCAGAGGGTACAGCCCCCTCAGCAGCACCGGGCAGGCTCATGACCCTCTGGAGAGCATTAACCACCAAAAAAACCTTCTAGGAGGGAACACAGCAATAAGAGAGAGATTCCTCCTGATGTATCACAGAGATAAACCACAAACAATTAGAAAGAAGCACATCTGTCACGTTCTTGATGCTGTCGGAGCGAGAATCCATCTGGGAGAAGAGCTAGCCCTGCCTCCCTGGGAGTTATGTATTTTTTCTTTTTAAATATCGTATGACATCCATCTCTAGAGCTGCGTCTTGTTTGTGCTGGCAAGGGGTGGGTGTGGATTTCTGAAGGCTCCCCGTATTAACACAAGATCTATAGTCTCATTCTAGAAATTTTGTGGCTATAAAAATATATTCTGGGTTTGACGGAGTGGTTTTCCCTTCCCTCCTGAAACTCTGGAGCTGTGTAAAATAGCTTCATAAAACTTGTGGGGCTTTTTAAAGCACAAGTTACTGCCTTGCCTTGCTTTTAAAAATGCACCCTTGGTTTTAAGTGTTGGGGTATTGTTTGCTTTTAAACAAGTGAATGCTGAAGAGATGCTGTGAATTCCTTTTTTATTTTGTTGCTTATTGAGAAAAATCCAATTATACCTCAGGGAAATAGGAATAAAGCATTTTATAAAAATATATGGTAGGCAAGCAAAAAAAAAAAAAACAAAACACCTCAGTCTTCCAAAGTAAGCACGCAAAAAAGGGGGAAATCCTTTTAGCATTATTCCTGAAGTAAATACTCTCTCTTGGGAACACAACGGTGTCCAAATTATGAGTGCGAGCCCTTCCTCAGCACCAAAAAGTCCTTTGAGTGGTGCTGGTGTCTCAGGAAGGAGACTGTGGGAGCCTTGGATCAAGCCTGGGGTCCCTGCTTGTCTGGCTGCTGATTCCCAGCCCTTTCCTGGGCCAGAGGGGCCGCAGCTGAGGGACCTGCCATCAGTACAAATGACATTACAGAGCCACCCAGGAGCTCCTGGAGCCTCTCCCAACTGCTGTTCCCACCCTGAGGGAAAAGACAGTCGGCTCAGCAGGGAAGCGGCTCCTGGCTGAGGGTTCCCTGCCTCGCAGCCAGGCTATCACTCCTTCCATCTCTCTCAGTTACTTCGGGAAGTGCTGGAACGAGCATACTCCAGCGGCCAAGAAGCAGCTCCAGTTCAAAGGATGTCCGGAAAACCCTTATTCCAATCAGGCACTCCGTAATTTCAGTTGCTGAGTGTTTCCCTTTCATTCCTTGCCTCTCTAGCTCCGCCTGAATTGGCTTTCTCAGCACTTCAGGAAGGCTTGTGTTACATGATGTAAAATTTAACAGCCGTAACTTCTCCAAAGGTAACACAGAAAAGTTTGTTTTATGACACAAGAGGGAGATTTCTCATTTGGGAGGCTGATTCCTTGTTGTTATCAGATGACTGTTTCAGTGGCTCCTTTGGGCAACTTTATGAAAAAACTGAAAGAAATTCTGTTGATATATCTGATAAATGGAAGTACCTGCTGAGAGGAAATGAAATTTGCTTTTTTTATCTTTATACATGCGTATCATATGCATTTATGTGTCATATGTAGATAGAAAGACCTCTCGGGACACTGCCTGCACTTATAGAAGCGCAGAATGGGTCAGACTGGAAGAGACTCCAAGGGGAAAATCCAGCCTCATTCCTGCAATTCTGGAGCTGAACAAACTGGGCATTAAGTCTCCAGTAAGATCTTGTTCATGCCAGCTTTGCTCTGCATGTTCTGCCCAACAGGAGGCTGACAGATAATTCCTCCCCCAGTCCTGTCCCAGCCCCAGCCCAGGAACCACCCCAGGTTTTCGAATCCCTTCAGATGATTTCTCTTGTCTCCATGAGCATTTATTCATCCCTTGGTTCGTCCACACAGCCTTTGCTTCCCAGCAGGTGGCATTGACCTCCCTGGGCAGGGAGCTTCTTGCCACACCTAAAATATCAATTATAAGCAGCGAGAGGAAATCTTGCTTTGCTGTCCTGAAGCTCTTCAGCAATTTTCCAGGAAAAAGCACTCCAGGAGTGCTGGGCTGGTGACAACTTTCCTGACAGTGATTGAATGCTTTGATATGGAGCAGGAATTTGTTGCCACCTCATTTACCATGCTGGGCTCTTTCTCCAAAGCTCATAATACTGTTCTGGCCAGACCAGGGCGTAAAAGAAGTAGAAAACAGAAATATACTGGGAAATTACCCTCACCTGAGAGCACAGCCCGTGGTCTTGCTGTCTTTGAATTACCCTACACTCTGTGTGTTGGGAAATTGCTTTCCCTGATGGACAATTTCTTCCAAAAGCCCCGGGACCCTGATTGATTTCTGTGCCTCTGCAGCTGGGAGAGCAGAGAGAAGTGTGAAAACCAGCACAAGAAATGGGAAGGACAAGTTCTCCCTGAACTGGCTGGCTGATGTTTCCTAATTATCCCTTGAAGTGGGAAAGAGAGGGAATACAAGGAACTGTGTTAGGCTCACACAGCTTCATGGCAGCACAGTGTAAATTAATCCTCATTTTTGAGGGACATATTCCTGCATGGCACCCGGTCTTGCCATCAGTCCCAGGCTGTCTTTCTCCACAAGCCGCTTTGTTCTGTTTTATTTCTCCCTCCTGGAAACTCATTTATTATTTTACATGACTCTCTGAAGCCTTGAAGCCTCTCTTGCTGCATTTAAAAGAGGAGGAGAAACCTCCCTCTGTGACATTCCCGTGCAGGGTTGGCTCTCCCAGCCCCGCTGAACAGCTCTGAGCTTTGGGATGGGAAGCTTTGGTTAAACCAACCCACTGTAATGAGCAAAACATTTTAAATGGCATCTCATGAAAGATGCTGTAGGTGGGCTGGGAGCATCCTGATGCTTGATTAATTGCACTACAGCACCGTACAGGACAACAGCCCTAAACCAAACACAAACACATTCAAAAGGACAATAATAACTCAAAACCAGGCAGCTCGTAGCACTGCTGACCCTGCCCACAGTGAACAAACAGCTTTCAGCATGTGGGCAGGTTTGTTGTGCTTTGAACCTCGCCAGGGAGGAGCAAAATCCACAGAAAATGAGGTTTGGACCTGGGTTCTGAATGCCAGGAGAAGGATGGGGTGGAGGAATCCAGCTGCCTCCCTTCAACCCTTGCATGTCCCTGCCCTGAGTCTGTTGAGACCCACGTGCAAGGAGCTCTCAGGAGCCAACACCGAGAATGAACAGCTTTGCTGGACACTTCACGGGCACCAAATGGGATCACAGAGCAGGAAAGTTCCCAGGAGAGGAACTTGCTGCAATCCTGCCAGTGGTGGAACCAACACCACAAAGAGCTGAAAAGGTGGGGGAGCACGGGGGGAAGTTCTTCACCCACCAGACGTCCTGTGGTAACACCACAGACGGAGCAGCCACTGACCAAGGATGCAGAAATGAGGAGTTATGTTGCATCACAGGGTATAGGGGAAGTCAGCAGAAAACAGCTGTACCTTCTGTGGGTATTCTGTGAAAATAAGAAATGCTAATTGCTTCAGGAACGTGGTATCTTTAGGGCGAACTCTGTGCCTTTGGAGAGGAGGGAGCCCCTCCAGAGGAGGAGCAGACCTTGCAGCGATGGCTCTGGCTCCTTCCCCTGTGTCTGACTTGCTGTAGGAGCACAGGCGAGCTCTGCTGAACACCTCACTTCATCTGGGAAACAGAAAACGCTCCTGCAGACAGACTGCAAAGTGCACTGAGTCTATCACTGAAGGGAAAATGTAAATATGCTCATGCTAAGTCTTGGTTTATGCAGAGATACAACCAGATAAACCAACACCTGGAGCAGGAATTGCTCCCATTCCAGCCCCTGGTGCAATGCAGGGGCAGAGGTGAATTCTCTCACAGGACAGCAGCAGCCAGGAGTTTCCCTGCTTCACAGGGGTTGTTTTTATCAAAACAAGAGCATGAGCAGCTGGTTCCTACAACAGTAAACTAATGCTCCAGAGGCATTCCAGGGATTGCAGGGCTCCTGCACTGCCAAGTGCCATTCACACTGATGGTTAAGGAGGTCACAAGAATGTCCTCCAGGGGAGAAGCCAGCCCAGGACAGCCAGTTCTGGCACTGTGGGGCCCTGCCCTGGCCACCCACACCTGAGGAGGCCCCAGACTTGCTCCCCTCTGACTTTCTCTCCCTTTCCCATTCATTCCCTCTGATTTTTGAGCTCTTTGGAGCGGGGACAGCGCTGCACAGTCTGTTTGTGTGTTCATTGAGGGTTCCCCAGGCATTACTGTAATATAAATGTTAATTAATAATAGAGCCTCCTAAAGTCCCACATCCTTAATGATATATGTGGCCTGACTTTAAATTTGTCTTTAAAAACCACCTCACTGCAATACCACAAGAAAAGAACTCAGACCTCTCCTCTCAGCAGCAGGAGCTCCATAATCCCACACTTGCCCTTGGAGTCACATCTTCATCTGTCTGCTGAAAACATCCAGACCTTTCTCCAGCCCCTTCCAGAAATCAGTTTCTCCCATCCTTTCCTGCACGAGTCTTTGGGAAACCATTGTAACAAGGGGGGCAACAGTGGTGGGAAGAGCTTGGATCCGGCTCTGGAGGAAAACAAGAGCCTGGGATTTTCCTGGTTCTTCTCCCTTGGCCGCTGCTGTGCTTGTTCAGCTCTAAGGCCCTGCTGCAGCCCAGGATGGGAGTCCAGGCTCCCAAAGCTGCTCCCATGTATTGACTCTCAGATCACAGAATCCCAGATTGATTTGGGTTGGAAGGTTCTACGCCCAACTAGTGTCCCTTCCTAGTGGAACACCTTCCACTATCCCAGGTTGCTCCAAGCCCCGTCCAACCTGGCCTTGGACACTTCCAGGGATGGGGCAGCCACAGCTTCCCCGGACACTTGCCCTGCTTTGCTCCTGGAAGCTCAGCCCCGGGCTCATCCTCCTCCTTACCTGGAGAATTTTGCCGTAGGGCGCAAACGAATCCTCCAGGTACCGTGTGCCGAAGCCCATGATCCTGTTCACAGCCTGGCTGCGGATTCCAGCCAGCCTGGCGGTGAGGTGGACCGTGAAGGCAAACTGGATCTCCTGGGGGTTGGCATCGGCCCTGCTGGCCGTCATCTCCCGCTGGACGTAGGCGTCGGCCAAGCTCTTGAAGGAGCTGTAGGACATGTCCCTGAAGAAGAGCTGCAGCCGCGTGTCCTCCCTCATCTGGGGGAGAGGCAAGTGAGTACATGTTATGAGAGAGTGATTCCACGTGTCATCACCCCTGCTGGCGCCTTCCCTCCGCACCAGGCTGGCAGCTGAGGGAGGACACACAGACAGCCCCCGGCCACGCCCGGACGGGGAATTGAGATCTGTCATTTCCTTGATTTTACTGAGCCTTTCCCCGCCCCAGGGAAGCCAATGGCGTTGCTGCGTTTCGCAGCAGCTTGGCCCAAATCCCCTCAGCTCTCCTCTCACCTGCCTGTCCAGCTCATCTCCTGCGCTCCGGAGCAGGGCCACGATTCTCCTGATGGGTTCGTCTGCAGGCAGAGATCCCACATTACCTCCAGCCCTTCCTCCAAGCCTCCCACACCCCAGATGCTCTGTTCAGCCCCCAGAAAAAATTCCCTGAGCAACATTTATCCATCTCCATCCCTCCAAAAACCATTTCAGCCTGCTGCCAAGTGCCTTGTTACCCTCACCCAGCAAAACCACGCTCCTGGCTTTGAACTTTGCCCTTTGTGTGGTCTAGTGGAAGGAGGTGGGAACGAGATGATCTTTAAAGCCCTTTCCAACCCAAACCATTCTACGAATTTCACTCTCCCCCAGTCAAGGCCTGATGCTGAAAATCTCCACCAAAGCCTTTGTATTCCCTGGATCAGGACTGAAGCAGGATTTGGGTGCTGTGCAGGCTCTGCGTGGGGACAAGTCTTGTGTGCGTATGTTTTCTGTGGGGGCCAGCAAGAGCAACACTCACCAACCCCATCGGTGCCAGGGGGCTGTGGGGGCTCCTCAAATCCACTTGCTCTGCTCCCCTGGCTCTCACTGCCCTGCACGATCAGCCCGATCTCTTCTGAGACCTGTCTGTAGTAGCCGTCAGGCTGCTCCGCCTCTGCTGGAAGGAAAACACATGTTCAGAAGTGAGGATTATTTTTGTGGGTGATGGATTGAAAGGGAAAAGCAGCTGCAGCAGGGACTGGATGTGCTGGTGCCCACCCTGGATTAGCGCATTCCCGTGGTGGAGGATGTGGCTGCGCTTTCTGAGCCACAGCTGAGCGGCTGTGACTTGCCCCAAATCCTGCCAAAGCTGCTTTTAAATCCCCTCATCAGTGTCCTGGCACTGGAAGGGGTGGAATTGGGTGTCCCACGGGCTCTGCTGCACCAGCTGCCCACACCCATCCCCGTGGCAAATCTCAAACACCTCAACGTTGGCCCTGGAGTGCTTTAGGATTTAATCTCAGGTCTCAAACACAGGTTTAAACTAAACCACCGTGACCCTTGGTTGCCAAAAGGGGAGAAATCTTTTGCTTGGGTGGTTACTGCCAACACCAGGCTTGGGGTGATGTGTGCTCAAAGCACAGGCAGATCGACCCTTCCCTGGGGCAGCAGGTTGGGACTGGAGCCCCCAAAACCCATCCCAAACCCCAGAAAGCTCCGGGAGGGTGACACCTCATTAGAAACCAGCACCAAACACGATGGTTTTCCCAAAGGAAGCCCGGGGAGGTCCCGTTGGACGAAGGGGTGGGTCAGGGGTGGGTGTGTGGGGGGTCCCACCTGGCATGGCCGGTGCCAGGACGTGCCTCAGGGGAAGGCAGCTGGGGCGCTTGGTCCTCGCCCCGGATCCCATCTCTCCCCGCTCCTCCTCCCCGTGCTTCTTCAAGGAGAAAACCTTCTTGATGCTTGTTTTCCTCTTCAGGGCTCTGCCCGGCGTTGGGGATGTGCTTGAGTCTGCTCTGTGTTTTTTGGCCCCTTCTGGCTTGGAGCCCTGAGAAGCTTTGGCATCCTTCTGCTCCTCAGGGCTCCTCCTGAAGAAGAAATTCAAGAAGCTTTTCAACCAGGTTGGTTTTGAACCAGAATGCTGGGAAGAGTTTTTTGTGCTTTTCCTCTTGGGCTTCGGCCCCTCTTTAGGGTCCTCCTGAGGAGCTTTGCTGTCATCATCCAGAGCCTCTTCCAGGTCCAGCACTTTGAGTCCCTCCTCCTGGTCCTTCCTGGGGCTGGATTTGGCACATGCGTATGTACAGAAGTCGCTCTCTGACCGTTGCAGCCCGTCCATCTTCCTCCCTCGCCGTCCAGTTTTCTCCCGTGGGCTTTGTTTGGCCACTGGTGGGTTTTCCCGGCAGCTCAGCGAGCGCCTGACATAAAGCTCCAGGACTTTCTTGGCCCCTTGCCTGTCCAGGGAGAGGATCTTGCCCGACGGCTGCCTCCCGACATCCCAGCGAGGCATCTCCGCTGCCGGAGCCCGCACGTTCCTGGGGAGAAAAACAACATTTTTTTTTGCTTTTCCCCAGCTGGGTTGGGTTGGGCATGATGGAAATCCCCCCACACAGACCATTCTGGCACCCACAGGTGCCTGATTCTGTTAATGTTCCTGGTTAATGATCAGCCAGTTTTATAGTTGTTATCTGAGTGCTCCTGGTGTAGGCAGCCCAAGCTGGGTTTTATGATGGACTGTAAACACCACTGATAAAGGAACTGAAACTACAGAGAGCGGGAAACGGGCTGGGCATATCTCAGAGGAGAACCTGGTCATCATCCAGGGGGTTTCACCCAGCAAGGATACCATCCAGACACCCTCCTGTATCATCCCATCGCAACGCGTTCCCACATTAGGATGAAAAATGACACCCCAGGAGCACACAGTGAATGACACAATTTTTAAGTATTTCCCATTAAAGTATTGGCTGCTAAAAGAAAAAATCATCCCTCAGCACGGCTGGAGGGGTCAAGGGAAACGTGGGCTCTTGTACATCTCCTCAGTGACACAGTCCCTCTGAGCTCCCACCCTCACAGGGCTCCGACCACCCACTCCCTTCCTTTCCCATTGCCCTTTTTCTCTGTATTTGCAAGCAAAGTTAAACAGGAATGTTGCTATTGGAAAAACAGGAAGCCGTGAGGGTGCCTTGTGTTGGTTTTATCTTTGAAACCAATTTTGCCCTTCAAAGATCCAGACCCAAAACAGACTTTCTCCACCACTGAACAGCACAGAGGGAGCAAGCACAGAAACCTGGGAGGCTGGGCTGTACAATCCACCCTGGAGTTGGGCATCAGCCTCCCCTCAGACCCAGAGAACATCATCACAATGCCCAGCACGCCCACCCACCCCACCTTGGCCGGCTCTGGGGATCAAGAAGACAAGTTTCCTTCATCCAAGCCAACACCAAACCCCACCAACCGCCCGATAACAAATCACTCCACTAAATTTAATCACACTAAAGCCACAACCCCCATCCTACTTCGATGATTCCAGTGCATTGGCCACATCATTCTTTATTTTCTGGTTTGGTTTTTACCTTTCCATCAGTATCTCTGCCTGTTTGGGCAGAGGTGAAGACAAGCCACGGGTGCTGAGGGTTCTTCTCAGGCTCTCCTGGGAGCTGCCTTTTTATGCCCAAGCCGGTGGCTGGCTGAGATAATTCCTATTTTTAGCAGCCATTCAGGTAGGAGAGCGGCCAATGCTTCTGCGTGGGATGCCCGTTATCACCGCCCTCGTGGCGGAAACCAGTGGGCGTGGGTTTCACTGGAGGAGAAAACAATTTCCTTATGACAAGCAGCAGCAAAACAGCATAAAAATCACCTGCCACCTGGTGTGTACGAGCCGGCCTTTGAGACCAGCTATCTCAGGCAGCCTCTTGGCTTTGGGTTTGGCTTGTTTTGTTGTTTTTCACGGTGTGTGGCGCCTTGTATGGGCTTTTCTGGGTTGTTTTTGTAAAGGGAAGTCATAACTTTCTCAGACAAAAGGAGGAAGCAGATTGCCCTGCTCGTGTCCCAGGAGTTCCCAGAGACTGTTGGGGGACCACAGACACTCTGGGACACGGTGCTGTCAGGTTGTTGAGACACAGAATTAGAATCACAGAATATTCTGAGTTGGAAGGGACCCACGAGGACCATTGAGTCCAATTCTTAAGTGAATGATCCATAGAGGGATCAAACCCACAACCTTGGTGTTACTAACACTGGGCATGGCTGGGCTAAAATCCTCAAAACCCACCCTGGGGTCCTTGAGACAGCCCGTGCTCCCCCCCTAAAACATGAATCAGCACCAGCTCATGACCCAAATCCTTCACAGCCCCGTGGCTCCCACTCAGCCTCTCCCACCGGGCACATCCCAACACCTACGAACAGCCCCGAGCCAAGCAAATCTTGGCTTAAGATCCATCCTTGCTTACACCAAAGCTCCTTTTGGCCCCAAGGCCACCCCTGTGACCACCCTCCCGCAACCGTGACACCGCCGGCAGGTGCTTCCCGCATTCCCCATCGCTGTTTTGCCACCTGATGGCAAAATCCCGCACTGCACCTCGCGGGGATGGAGCCGGATGCTTTTGCCGGGCTGGCGGGATGCAGGCTTTGGGAAACTCGCTCCTGGAAAACCCCTGGGAAAGATTTCCAGCCGAGCAGCGATGCGTAGTCTCTGGTTTTCGGGTGGGATGATGTGCAGCCAAGGTTTCCCTTGGATAAAAACGGTCTATTCCCAATAATGGGTTCAGTTTGCAATCAGAAGAGCCTGGGATTATTTTCTTCCTTTCTATAAGCTCTCTGTGAAATAATTTCCTGTGACTGGGACAGATCCAGTCCACCTCCCTCTGTCTCTCCTGAGCCCACACTGATGAATCAGAGCCTAGTATTGATTAGGAATTACCTGGCTCGGTTTTTCAGCATCCCCATTTATTGATAAATAATTAAATCCCCTGTCAGGAGCTCTGTGCTGCTCCCCAGCCCATGGCCACATAAGCAGGTCGATTCTGGGGGAGGAGAAGGACTTTCACAATCAATTTTGTTGTTTGGGTTGTTTGGGTTTTTTTTCCCTCTGAAACATCCATAAAACAAAAAGCCACATCCACTCCAGCAGTTTGGCCACCTCCAGTCTGCTGGGGTGGGATGTGCTCGGGCTACCAGGCAGGTCTGCCTTGACTGACAGTCCAGCTACAGACCTTCAGTTCTGCCATGTGCCCTCAGCACAGGCCTTACCACGTTCCTGCAGGTCCAGGCCCAGCCCTTCCCCAAACACACACACACGGAGTGAGTCGATTCCGACCCATATCGATAATTCAGTGAGATTCGGATATAGGATCTCACACCTTCCCCGCCAGGAAAGAAAACCCTCACTGTCTGTCTCTCACGTGCAGCTGGTGTGCCACTCTTGGCTCTCCATAATCAGCAAGAGTTTTCTGTCCTGGCACGGGAATCTTCGTCCTGTATTGAAATTTGGGAGTCGGGCTGGCAATTTCAGCACAGGGCTCCTGCAGGCGAACAACAACCCTTTTTTCCATTAAAGAAAGCCTTTGGGTGTCAGGTGCCCTTGGACTTTCACCCTCCAAGATCGAGGAGGGTTGAGGGGTTTTGGCAGCTTCCCAGGCAGGGGTGGAAATCCCCCTCCGAGTCCAGAGTGATCTTTAGTCATCGCAGGGAAAACAAGGAGAGAGGTGACATCACAAACTGCCACCTGCTCCAGCAAAACACACACACAGGCTGGAGAAGCAATGGAATAACCATCGGGGCTGCTTCCATGGCAAGAAAGTGTAGGGATGTCTGGTTAAGAGAAGGTCATGAAAAATGCACTCATGGGTCTGTACTGAAGAAATGGCACAAGCCACAGCACAGGTGGGTGCTGGGTAACCTCCAGCCCCTCTCCCAGCAGGGATTTTGGCCTCCCTTCCTGGCCAGGATCTCCCACAGTCTGTGATCTTGCACTCATTTACTCAATTAGAGCTTCTCTTCCCTTCTCCTCTCTCACTTGAATTATCAAGCACCTCTCTTTTGCCGATGAGCTGGTGATTTTTTGTGGAAGTGAAACTTCTCAGGCGGTGTTTCCGGAGCTGTGGGTACTGCTGAAGCTTTGCCAATCAGCCACCACCCATCCCACCAGCATCTCCAGGCTCCAGTTGTAAAGTAGTTTTGGAGGAGCAACACCAGTTACAGCAAAAAGGAACTGTAATTTCAGGTTGGAAACGACCAGTTTTGGTGGAAACCTCGTGGTGCAAAACCCCCCATTGTTTGTGCTGTGTTCACCCATCAGCTCCTGAGCAGCTCGGACTGCTGCACGCTGGTGTAGGAGCTGCCCAAAGACCTTTGTCCTGGGGACAGGAACCGGTTTTAAATGAGAAAAGCTGGAATTTCCCAGTTTCAGACCTTTACCCAGCAAGGATTTGGATTTTCAACTTTACACAGTCACGGGATTTTATTTCCTCAATGAAAAGCAACATGAAAGTATTAGTGGGTATTTTTTATTTTCCAACACACACACACAAACACACTCTGTTCCCTCCAGGTATTCCTGCTTCAAACTCAAAGCAAATAATACTTTCCTTGTTTCTTTTCACATTATTTAATCAGCTAATTACAAAAAGGAAAGGAGTTAAAGTGATAACAAACTTAGGGCAACCCTGGAGCTTCAGCCAGGCCTGAGCCGGGCGGATTTTTCACCACGATCTCACCCTTAGTCACAGAGGAGCCACTGAGATTCCAGTGTGCACCATTTCTGCAATACCTGTCCATTTACAAGTCAGGAAAATGGCTCAGATTCAGAGCAGCACTCAGGGACACCACTCACTGCAAAAGATGCTCAACCCAGAGCACATGCTCTGGTCTGCTCAGCACATCTCGCTGTAAGAACAGAGGGGGATCTCTACCAGCAAGTTTGAGCCTTAAAGACAAGCACCAAAATTTTCAGAGCATAAATATCACATTCTCTCCCAGAGGGCAGGAGAGAAACAAGCAGAAGACCAGCCCGCACACATTCACGGGCACTGTTGGCGCTGGGGGATGGTTTCTGGGTGTGTTTTGCTATTGAAGCCCCAGAGATGTCCCAGCTTTGGCTCAGGGCAGGTTTTGAAATCCAGGGCCAGCTCTGTGGCCTTGTGTCCAGGAGATGCAAGACACACCAGCACTTCCCAGCAGAGCACAAGTCTCTCTGTGATGCATCTCCAAAGATTTTCTACAGTGAAACCTCCAGCGGGTCTTCTTTTGAATCTTCATGGTCCTCATTCTCCAGCTGCTCCAGTTTGCTGGATTTCTCATGGACAATCTCCCCAGGAGTCTTCAAAAACCTGCAAAACATTTCTGTCATGACTTTAGGGGTATGTCCAAACCCAGCCCCAAACCAGGCTGTAAATACTGGAGCCTTTGCCCTCAACAAGGCCAGGTTGGACAGGGCTTGGAGCAACCTGGTCTAGGTGGAAGATGTTCCTGCCCAGGGCAGGGGAGATGAGCTTTCAGGTCCCTTCCAAGCCATGATCAGCTGAGCTCTGGAGCTCACCAGAGGGGATCTGCCACCCTTGGGCATTGCTGAGCTCTTGCTTTTGGAACCCAGGAAGCACCATCAGATGGGACCTGGGTTCATTTCTCTGTTCTGCTTCATCTCACCTGAACAGCAGCTTCTGCCCTGGCTCCTTTTTGATGATGTTGAGTTTGTAGTAATGTCTGAGTGCTCGTGACATCTTCTCATAGGTCATGTTCATCCGGTTCTGGAAAGGGGGAGAGTCGTGGGGTGTTGAGTCAAAGCAAGTGTCAGTGCCTGGTCTGGGTCTGCTTGCAGCAGGGCCACATGCAGGACATTCTAGGTGGTTCCAGTGTGGGTCTCTAACCCAGACTGGCTTCACAATCATCGTTTTGCTTTCCAGGGGATGAGAAAGTCCCTCTTCCATCAGCAGCTTGGCATCTCAGCACCCGCCGTGTCCCCCCTTCCCTGTCCCTGTGCCATCAGCCCTGGGGAACAGGTCACGGAAAGGGACCCACAGAAGCCCAGGGGGGACAAATTTGTTCTCAGCTGCACTTACCTTGTGGTTCCCCCAGAGCTGGGCAAGTCCATTTGGGTTAACCACCCGGAAGACCTTGGCTTCCTTGTCTTCCCACCTGATGTAGGGCTCGTAGCGGCTGTCGGAGAGGAGCTGGTACACGTATTCCCACAGCAACCTGCAGTCTGGGCAGTGGGGAGGGATAAACGGTCACAGAGCTCCCACTGTGCTCCAGCGAGGGGGTATCAGCCACGGGACTGCACATGGCAGCAGTGACAATAAATAGAAGAAGAGCCCAGAGCACTTTTACAGCGAGATCTCGAAACACGAGCCTGAACTACAGGTTTTTTTGGGGATGGCAGGGTGGGAAACTGAGGTGGGGAAGCACCAAATAAAGGGGAGGGAGACAGCTGGGCAGACAGGACAAAGCATCTGTCATTGCTCCAAGGAGCCAGACTATAAGTTCATAATTACCTGCCATTTTCCCATCCACTGGGGCCGATGGGGTTGTAGGCAAGGAGCAGATGGCACCTGCCCTGCAGCCACTCTCTGAGCTGTGATGGGACAGGTTCAGTGGCTCCACGTGGCTGTGGAACACAGGCTGTTCTGCACAGCCCAGCCAGGAGGGAACAACAGCTGGGGCAGCCTCAGCACTGCAGTCTGTCCCTGGAAATAAATAAAAATTTAAAAAAAAAAAGCGCCAAATAAACACCCTGTGGCACATCAGGGCAGGTCCCAGAGTTTCCAGAGCCCTGAAACAGGAGGGGAGGGCCAGCCCAGGGTGGTTATCAGCCTGGTAGAGCCCAGGCAGAGGAGGAGGGTGCTGAGGAAAGCCTGGGATTTTCTGAAGGCAGGAGCAGCAGAAAGTCCAGGAGGGTCAGGGGAGATGCCAAGTAGGGTAAGGGTCAGGTACAGAGGAAAAACTGGAAGAGGAGGATGCACCAGAGCACAGGCACCCCCTGGCACATTGTTGTGGAGACTTAAGGTGTTCATTACTGTACACGAGCCAGCAGAAGTGCTCAGGATCCACCTCCACACACAGCCAATCACTGATACCAACCTCTCCCAACCCCTACCTGGCCCCCCTCCTCCAGGGCACTAATAAGCCTCACTGGCCCTCACAGGCTCACCTGGGGCCTCTCCCCAGTACCCCTTGGCCCAGAAGCCCTGTTTAAGCTCAGCCCTTTCCCAGCTATGCAGCAGGACCAGTCTCCAGCACGACAACCGACCCTCCCTGATCCAGATCTCACTCTGCAGGGAGATTTCTTCGGGCAGTCACAGACTTGCCTGGTCACTGCAGACCCCCCTGCTGCTGCTTGGGTCTGCTTCTGACCAGACCTGCTTCACCACTACAAACTTCCCAACTGGACTTCGCCGGACCTGGTTGCCTCTCTCAGGTGCTGTGGGATGGGTTCAGCTGGCTGAGCTCCAAACCCCAGGTGTGTGCAACCCACTGGAGCTGTGGGGCAGGTTCGGCTTGCTGGGCAGCTGCCGTTCTCCATCCTACCTTCCTCCGTGCTCCTGGCCTTCCCAAAGGGTGAGTTCAGCAAAGGGCTGCACACCAGAGCTCTTCTTTGAGTCTTAATGAAGCAGAGTATCTCATAAAGCACATCGCCTACAGGGAAGGAAACTCTGCTCAGAGGACTTTGGATAAATAGTCCCTCTCAAGGTGATGTTGCTGAGGTTATAACATAACATAATAACAAGGTTATTCCCCATCCCAAACCATCTGCAGTGCAGGTGGAGTAGAGGAAGGAAGAGGGTTGTCCTTGTCCCCAGCACCAAAGCGCTAAAGCCTGGTCTGCTGGGACCCACCCAGCCCCTCTCAGGTTCTGCTTGGATGATCCCTGAAAGCCCCTTGCACCGGGTCTAACCTGAGCTGGGAGCTCTGTGTCTGAAGTCCTCCTTGGTGAGGATGCACAGGGCTTTGCCGTTCATTTCGAACTTGCTCTCGTCGGTTTGCCGAAGGGAATATTCCTTCTCGGCCCATCTGAGCCAGTGGATCACATCATCCTTGCTCCACAGGGAGGGCTGGATTCCTGAAACCAGGAGCAACCTCTGAAACAACTCTACCTTCAGCCTCAAAACTGCTGAGGGGCAGGGTGGGATTTCTTCTCCATCACCAAATTCTCCCTCTGTCTTAAGCACTCACAGATCAAAAACACCCCAAAGAGAGAAAATGGACCCTGATGACACTTTGTCCCTCTTGCCAGCAGGGAATGGTCCCTGGGCGGGACACTAGGGCTGTACCCACCATATCCCACCCTGGCCTTTTGTAAGCAGCTTTGACTTGCTCAGCCTCTACTCACTCAGCCTGCCTGGAAGCTTGAAGATCTCCCCAGTGCTGATGAGTGGCTGCCTGGCCTGGGACGGGGATGGTAATGAAGCTGCCACAACAGGGCTGGAAGAGCTGATGGCCACTTTGCCCTGGGGAAAAGAGATCAGACGCATCAGTGGGGTCAATTCCCAGCTCTGGTCCTCCCTTTGCTCTGGAGACGCCTGTTCCAATATTTTCTAGCTGTTTTCTCATAGCAGCTCTTCCATACATCTTCCTCACATTCTTCCTCCTCATCCCAGCCCCAGAATGAGTCTCTGCTTGTCCAGCTCAGTGTTAGTAGCCAGAGATTCCCCTCTCCTTCCCCAGCTCTTGTCTTTAGCAGAGGAACCTGCTCTCATTCAGGCTCTGGAAGGAGGTTTTCCATCCCCACTGAGGATGCAGGGAAGCAGGGGATGGAGCCAAGATTGGCAGAGCCTGCAGTGCCCATTCTCCCAGTTCCTACAGGATCCTCAGATTCTCGCTGGATGACCAGGGTTTCAGGACAGCATTTCAATTATTTAGAGTTGAGAAATCAAGCTGGCAATAGTGCTTAGATTTTTGTCTTTAAAACACCGTATCAAGAGAGCTTTATCCCCAGTGATCATTTGGGCATGAGGGGAAATGGCCATCCCACCCCTCTTGTTGACCAGCCATTAAGTTCCAGCCCCTCAACAATTATTTTTCTCTCTCAGCCACAGCTCATGAGCCACAAGGGAACTCAGATCCTGCTTCCAGCCCCATCTAGATCTTGAATATTACTGGCAGTCAAGCAGATAATGTTTCCCCTTAAAAATCTATTGGTGTGAATCCCAGTAATTCCTCAGCTTCACCCACAGGAAAATTAACAATTTTGTTGGCAAATGGTATTTTCTAAAGCAGTTGCCAACTCTGAGCAGTTCAGGCTCAGGCAGGTTTTTGGAGGTGGTTAAAACAGCCGCCCCTCAACTGTGTGCGCTGGATAGAGGGGAAAATATCAGAGCTGAAGAATATCACAGTGGTGGGGGTTGGAAACATCTTAAATGCAAAGCTGATGTTCCCAAAACCAGGAGAATGGGAAACAGGAGGAATGCACCGCATCCCTCCAGGGACAAGTGCTTCCCTGGGAGCAGCAGCAGGTTGGTGAGGGCTTTTCCTCAGCAGAAGGACAATTTGGTGGCTGCTGGTTGTCTCTGCAAAGCACTCAGCTCCATGACACTGCACAAGGAAACCAGTGGGACTCCAGAATAAACTCTGAGCAGGCTTGGCAGCAATGCAAACTGTCTTTCAGATTCATTTTAAGCAATAAGCTACAGGGAAAATAAAAGTGAAAGAAATGAGCAGTATATTTTGTCTAGAACTATCTAAAAGTTCTTTTATTCTCCCATCAGTGCAACAAGATTTACAGTAAAAACAGAAAAAGACCTGGTATTTTTCTTGCTCCTAAAGATTTCCAGGACACGAGATACATTCTGAATTTTTATTACTTTATCCTCATTTTATATTCTCACTTCTATCCCCCCTTATCTGCTTCCACGCTTTTCCAAGACAGTTTTTCTTTGCTTCAAGAGGAAATACTGTCCTTTGGAGGGGTTGGAGTGGGAAAGCCAGAAAAAAAGGGGGGTGACAAGGAACCCCCAGATGTGCCCGAGCAGCTTTTGGCTCAGTCCCAAATGTTGGGGGACGAAGCCCCGCGGCTGCCCCGGGCCCTGTGAGGCCGTTTGGAGGTGGGGTGGGAGGGCTGGGGGGGGTCACCCTTCAGCCGGGGCATTGAGCTTCCACCTCGAACGGAGCGGGAGAAAGCCCGGGGGGACGGGGAGGAGGGAGGACGAGGGCCCGGGCAGGGGACGGGCGGTTCTTACCTGCATCCCCGGTGGCGATGAGCGGCCGCTGCCCGCCCCGGTGCCACCCGGAGCCCCGCGGTGTCCGGCACGCTCAGGGCCCGGCCCCGCGGCCGCTGCGGCTTCGGCGCGATCGTGGCGAGAAACGAAATCGAAACGGGTCGTAGTCCCGGGAGGCTGGAGAGCGGCGGGGAGCCGTGGCGTTCATCCACACACACACACTCCGCCTCTCCCGGGGCCGTGGACCCGAATCTCCTCCCGCTCCTCCTGGGGAATCCCGATCGGTTCGGGGGAGTCCCGCTCCGCCCGAGGCATCCCGATCCCGCCAGGGCATCCCGATCCTGCCAGGGCATCCCGATTCCGCCAGGGCATCCCGCTCCGTGCGGGGGATCCCGCACCTCCCGGTGCCGGCACCGGGACACCGCCGGGGAACCCTCTTCTCCCGGGGATCCCGTCCGGGAGATCTCCCCGGATCCCGCTGGAGCGCGGACACGCGGCCGGAGGAGAGAGGGATCCCGGGAAGCGCCGGGAGCACCTCCAGTACCGGGGCTCGCCCTTTCTCTCCGCCGGGCGGGGCGGGGGCACCCGGGGGAAGGGTCTGGGTGCAGCGGGAGGTGGGAGCACACCTGTAAGGTGCGCACCTGCCCGCCCGCACACCTCAGGTGTGGCGCGTAGGCACACGTCGTGGGGGTCTACCGGTAACTGGGAGGGGTTGGGAGGCACTGGGATAGACTGGAACGGGCTGAGACGAGACTAGATGAGGCTGGGAGGGACAAAAAGGGCACTTTTAGGAAGAAAAGGGGGGCTGGGAGCGACTGGGGAGCATTTGCGATAGACTGGGATAGAATTGGAGGGAATTGGATGAGAATGAGAAGGACCGGGAGGGACAAAAGGGGCACTTGGAATGGACGACGGGATTGGGTGGGACTGGGAGGGACAAAAGGGGCACTGGGAGGGGACTTGGAGCCGCTGGGGCCACTGTACTAGACGGGGATATACTGGGATGGACTGGGAGCCATTGGGAGGCGAGTTGGATAGCCTTGGCGGGGACTGGATGGGACTGGGGAGGACTGGACAGCACTTTTTGGAGACAAGAGAGGTGCTGGGACACACTGGGAGGACACTGGGATAGACTGGGAGGACTCCGCACTCCGGCCCTCTCACGCCCCGCCCCTTCCCCCTCCCTTGTTTTCCATTGGTCTGTCAGGGAAGTCAATCACGTAGTGAGGGCCAATCGCCTGTTAGAGTGGGCCGTGGGCGGGTCTCAGTGGCGGGGCCCCGCCCACCGCCCGCCTAAGGGAGCGGCCGCGGCGGGGACGCGGTGAGTGAGGCCTGGAATGGGGGCGAGGGGTCGGGGACCGTCTGGGGGCTCCTTCCCGGCTCCTTCTGAGCCTTAGGGGACCTTCGCGGCCCTCTCTGTGCTTTGGGGGCGGTTATGGGCCCGGGGGGGCGTCTGTGGTGTGCGGTGGGGTTGGGAAGGGGGGGGCCTTCCTTGCCCCGCGGCCGTGGAGCAAGGTGCGGGGCTGAGGGGGAATCTGGGAGTCACAGGGGACAGTGAGGGGGTCTGGGGATCACAGGGGACAGTGAGGGGGTCTGGGGATCACAGGGGACAGTGAGGGGGTTTGGGGATCACAGGGGACAGTGAGGGGGTCTGGGGATCACAGGGGACAGTGA
>JAWMRA010000072.1:1731332-1749100 GCA_035584735.1 Pseudotriccus pelzelni
AGATGGAAAGAGACTATTTAAAAGGGCATGGAGGGACAGGACAAGGGCAATGGCTTCCCACTGCCAGAGAGCAGGGTTAGATGGGATATCAGGGAGAAATGCTTCCCTGTGGGGGTAGGGAGGCACTGGCACAGGTTGCCCAGAGAAGCTGTGGCTGCCCCATCCCTGGAAGTGTCCCAGGCCACGTTGGATGGGGCTTGGAGAAGCCTGGGCTGGTGGAAGGTGTCCCTGCCCATGGCAGGGGATGGAACAATTTGAGCTTTAACATCTCTTCCAACCCAGTCCATTCTCTGGTTCTATAAACCTGGGAGGCTGAGAACCTCTGTAGGGAGAGGATTTCGAGTGACTTTGCCAGGGTTGCTGCAAACCCAAATCCTGTTTGTAGCAGTAGGTTATGGCTTTAAGGCAGAAAGTCCTCCCTGAATGTGCCTTATTCTCCCCTCAGTCCCAGTCCTTCCTGCTGGCAGTGGCACAGTCCCGAACAGTTCACTGGGAGTAGGGAATTTGTGTTTGGGAATCAATGGGCAGGCTCAGCTTTCCCTGTTAAGGTGTGTCCTTGTTTACCCCGTGCTGGGGCTATGAGGCTACACTGCTCACAGTCACCTGGATTTGAGGGCTATAAATACCTCAGTTCAGAGAAGTGTTATTTGTGATGTAAACATCAAAACAAGTGAATTACCGGGGTCACAGATTGTGGGTTAGCTTGTAGACAAAGCTGCTTGTGAGAGTTGTTATTATTCTTCAGGCTGGATTGCTACGTGCCTTTATTACTGTTCTATTTAGGGACAGTCACCTTTTACCAAAATAGACTGATGCTGTTTATAACCTCTGAGTAATTACATCACTAAAAAAAAATGCCCTTTTGCAAAGCAGCCTGTACAACAATTGTTTCATCCTGGCACAATCGTGATTATTTCCTATAATAACATCCACATAAAAGGGTCTTCTGTGCTCTGATCTTACAGCTGAAATGCAGCGGTTTATGTAGAAGAAGTGAAACCTGTGCAGAAGATGACTGTGTCTAGACTTATTTCAGCTTATCTTAAAGCAATTAAGAACAGGTTAAAGTAAGTTGTGCTGCCATGGAAATAGGGATGTGCTGAGTTATTTGTCTTGTTTCAAGACAGACCCATTTGCAGCACACCAAAAGCTTTTTGATCCCTTTCAGTGCTGTCTTTTGCTGGTAGAGTTGAAGGGAGTGAGTTTTCTGTTGGAAAGGAGTGATCTTTGTTAGCGGAGTTATCACATCATTTTATTTTCTGAAGCTCTCTGTTTTGTAGTAATTAAACTCTGTGCAAATGAGTGGAGTTCAGGGAGCCCAGTCAAGCTGCAGGTGCTGACCTGGAAGAAGTCGTAGTTGGAAGGACCAAACCGGTTATTTCTATTCTTCTCAACAGTGGTGAGAATCAAGTTATAGCAAAACCATTTGAGCTTTGATGAGAATTGCATGGACCTACAGGCAGAGAAAGTGGTTGGGCGTTTTTATTTTACTTTTTTGATGGGGTTTCTTGGGGTTGCTTTTTTTCTGGACAGGTTTTGAGACAGTTCTTTGAGTGAAAGGTGGTAAGACAGTCATTGCAGAAGCCTCATCACTGATCATCTTTGTGCAAACAGAACTGTATCATCTGAGATCCATCTCGGTTTGTTGGATGTCTTCAAAACCACTCAAAGTTACACTTTATTTTCCTGTGCTCCAGAGGACGCCTTACCTGAGCTATGCCTTTCCTTCCCCAATGCTGTCTTTCCTTCCCCAAAGTATTTTTAACCATCAGAATTGAGAAACCCTCTTACCTGAGCTGATTTGGTCATAAATCTGATCTTACTTCATGTCTTGGCATGTTCAATCTTTCCTTCTCAGAATCCAACAGGTTTCATAAGCACTTGCTTGGAGTTTTCTGTTCAGGATATTGTACCATTTTTTTTTGTGTGTGGTGACTCAGTCTGTCTCTGTAGGTCATGAGAAGTGAGAATCATCATCTTGCTTTATTGGTTGCTGCTTTCAGCACCCAGTTTGGACCATGCCAGGATGTGTTTGTCACTCGACCTCATCTTGAACTCGTTCCCTGTGCCAGTGTTTAGTTCACAGTGTAGCAGCACAGTCAAAGGAAGCAGAGTGTAATATTATTTAAAAATGTTGCTATTACCTCTAAACACCTGAAAACCCACAAGCAGAAAATCTTGGGTGCAGAGAAAGGTAAATAACACTTGACCCTTTGTAATGAATTTGCTCTAAGGCTCGAATGCTGTAGTTTGATACCACCTTTGTCCCCTTTTGCCAAAAGCTGGGATCATAAAAGGACGTTGGCCAAGCAGTGGGACTGGATTAATAATTGCATCAGAGTTGCAGAGTCCTGTTAGGAAAGTCACTGCAAAAGAGGCCAACTCAGCAGCCAAATAACTTGTGAAAGGCCTTGCAGGGCTCCCTGAAACTGCACAGCTTTGTGCACTCTCACTTCGTTACCTGTTCTTGCCAAAGCCACTGTCAGAGACACTTCCTCCTTCTAGAAAGTTTCATAAATACAAAGTGAGTCTCCCTAAAGCTTCAGCTTGGGGCAGACTCTGGAACTGCTGCATTCTGCTTCAGGATCCCAGGGGAGTGTGTTTCTTTACAAGAAAAATGCTGAGTTGGTGCCTGCTGATAAAGGTCACTTGAGCTGTCTAAAGGATCTCCTGATTTTTTAATGAGTTGCTTAATAAGAAGTGAATTTATCTAGAGGATCAGTTCATTACTGGCTAATTCAACCCACATCCAACAAGCAGCACAATAACCACCTTTCTGTGAGGGAATGTGAAAGGATGGGGAGCCACCAGCATTTTTTTCCATACTTTAGTCATAAGTAGCATAACCAGAGCTAATGCTGAGTTCAGAAATCACCAATTTGTTAAAATTAACATCCTCTGTAAAAGCAATGTGATTGACACATCTGGTTTTTGGGGAGAGCTGGCCAGACTGTTGATGAAAACCCCTGTGATTTTAGCTTTCTGATCCCAGGATTGGATCTCCAATTCCAGCATGACAATCAGCTAGAGCTTGTGCACCATCTTTTGCCAAGGTTAGTAAAATTTTGGGTCCCTTTGCTTTTGAATGGCTTTGCTGTGGGAATTCTTTACTGAACAGTCTCCCTGTTCTGAGCATTGACAGGAGAGGGAACCTGAGACTTGTAATCCAGGCAGCTGGAAGGGAATGTGTTTTGGGAGTCTGGGCCAGGGAAATAATGACAGTTGCTGTAAGTAAATAAAGTCCTGGGACCTGCCTTCCCTGCATCTCATTCCATCAGCTTTCACAGACCTTTCCCCTCCTGTGTGTTGCTCCAGTTCTAATTTGCAGTCACAGTGTGTCCTCTGACCTGGCGGAGGCGTCAGGCTGGCCTAGGTGGGTTTTGGCTCCACACAAAAGAGGACTAAGGACTTTTGAAGGGCAACACAGGCCTGAAGCTGAGAAGGCAAATCAATGGCTGTCAGCCTTGGGAGCAGCACTGAAGTGGGCTGTAATCACTGGAGCTCAACATTCGGTAATTTTCATCTGCAATTTGGGATTGTTTTTTCCCTCTTGCCCTCAGAACAACCTCAAATGTGTTATGTGCACCTATTAAAAAAATGGTGCTAATACCTGGATCGCTCCTGGGAGTAGGAATGTTCAGTCATTGCATCGGTTTTGCTCCCGAACACACAAATATAGTAATACCCTTGTGAACTATAAGTTGGAACAGGTTGTATTTATCCCACTGTCGGAGTGGCTGGAGGATTACTCAGCTATTGACTGTGAGAATAAAAATCTGCCTGAGATTCAATACTGAAATAGCCAAAAGAAGCAATAAAGAAAAGGGGTGATGGAAGTGGAGTGAATGTGGAGAAATGAGAGCACAGCTCTGCGTGTCAGGTTTGCCTCTGCAATTTGTGGACAAATAATACAGATTAGCCTTTATTAGTCATGCTTTCAGTAGCACCGGTGAGTATTACAGGAACTGGGAAATGAAATCATTTGCCTCTCATAAAACAGTGCTACGTCCTCAACTTGTGATGGGGTGTTGTAGTTTAGTCCATGGAACTGGGGAGTTTTCAGAAGGAAGCAGAGCTTGGCAGCCATAAACCCAGCAGAGCTGACCCTTGTGACAGCAGGGAGATGGTGTGTGACAGTTATTGATCGCTGCTGCCACGTGTCTGCTAGGCAAAGCTGTGGCTACGTAGCTTTGAAAAACAGATGGGGCGGGTGTAAATATAGCAAGGCCGTGTTTGATGAAAGGAGTTTTTTAATAAATGTAGTTCCTGGTCTAGGAAGCACAGCTGAGTCTCTTGGAACCCAACCATGTGCTGGGAGAGCAGCTATTCCATTTGCTGGAGTGGATTTCTGAGTCCCCATAATCCCATTGGATGTCCTGTGATCTGCCTGGATTAAACACCTGCCCCAATCTGAGCGATTTTTCTCAGTTTAATCGTCAGTGACGATCTTTTTCTCCAACTGTATCTGTTTTATAACTGAATGACTGGCAGTTCTCACTCAGGCTGTGCTGGTAACTCAGAGGAATCGGAGTGAGAGGTCCACAAAGGAGGTGAGTAGGGGAAAGGCAGGAAGGGAGAAACTTCCCAGCAGCAGCAGCAGAACTCCTGGTCGGACTGGAAATGAGCTGGGTGGATTTTCCAAGTCCCTCAGTTCATGTACTCCCAGAACATCTGCCAGTTCAACAGAACTGGAACAAACAATGGCGAAAAACAGAATAATGGAGCTTTAACCTACATGAAAGTGAGCTCATTTCTTCTTCCTCTGGGCGGGTGGATTAAAAACTGTGGTGTTACATAATCTCTACCCACAGAAAAGCTTCCAGCCTGCCTGGAATGTTATCTGCTGGGGCAGTAGGGAGTTATGAATGGGTTCCCTAATCCATTGACATAAACGTTCCAGCAGGCACTTGCAGACTTGCCTGTAGTCTAATGGTTTTTGAGAAGCCCTTGGTCAGGTGTCAGGGGCTGATACAGGCTCAGGAGATGGACATTAATGCAGCAAAGGCCTTTATACTGATAGGATTTACTGCCTGTATTGGGAAAGGAGTCTTTGGAGATTTTTAAAAAGTTTGCTTTGTTTCTGCTAACTTTAATTAGGAGACCAACTAAGGGATAGAAAATAAATACAGATTATCAGAATTTCAGTTTCTAATTTGCCGTTGCATTTTTGATTTCTGAAATCCATGGATTTTCTCTAATATATATTAGCACAGTCTGGCTCTCTTCTGTAGGATCTACTTCATTCTTTTCCATTCAGGCAGGCCAAGTTGCAACTATAAAAAAATCATCAGATTATTCGGTGATGGGTAAATCAGAAGATTCAGGTGTGTTTGACAAATGGTTCCGCTTTAATATAAAGCACCTCAAAACTGCAAGGTTTTGCTCATATCCAGTTGCTACGAGTGCCCGTCTAATGGTGTGTAAACTAGGTAATGTTTGAGTCTTTTGGGACTTGGTTTTAGCTTTTACCCTAAATGCTGCTGGTCTCTGGGTTCAGCTGTGCCGCAGAGCAATTTCCAACCTCCCTTTTGAGTGGGATGGAAACCATCGATTGGGATGCTGCACTAATGGAGAGAAATATTGATCGTGCACATTTCTTGGGCTTGTGGGAGAGGAGCTTTCACATTCCCAGCTTTCTCTCCCCCGTTTCACATCCTGTAACAGGGCCGGAGTGTGTCTGTCCCTGCCCCTTTCAGGTGGTCAGAGGTGCCGGTGAGTGGTGTGGGAAGGTGGCTGTGACAGCTCTGTCACTGCTCCCATCCCCTCATCCTGGAGAGGGAAGTCCCCTCACAGGGGGAATGATGTGGCTCTCAGGAAGACCTAAATGAATGTCTTTAATCCGAGGAGCTGCTTCCACGTGGGGGGTTCTGCTGAGGGCAGCGATGAACAAGCTGGGTTAGGGATGGTCCTCTGGGAATGTGCTGCAGGAAACACTGAGGTGAAACCAGTGCAGTGATTCCTGTTACCTTGTGCTGCCTGAGCAAGGGGGGAAACTGGGCTTGTGTTTATTGATAATTATAAACCCAGGGAGAGCTTAGTGCATCAGGGCTGTGCTATATTTAAATGGTGCCTTGCCTGCCAATGTCCCCTTTACAAAATGTTCCTTGCCAAGATCGTGGGCCTCTCCTTTTAAAAACTGGTTTTGAAACCCTCAGTTGTTTTCAGAAAATTGGTTAATGTCCATAGCTGGGGCATCTCTGGCTGTCTCCACTTTGTGCTGTTGTGTCATTCCAAGAGCATTTTAAAGGTGGTGTGAGCAGCTACGGGAAATGCCACTTCACCACTTGCAGAGTGGAATTATTGCATTTCTGAAAGATGAAACTGTTATTAAAGCAGAAAATAGAGTGTTCTCCAGCCTCTCACCCTGGGTGCTGCAGACACTCAGTGGTGTCTTTAATTAGGCTGTCACAGCTGAGGTAAAAACAGCAAAACAAAACCTCCTGTGGACCAGCTGTGAGGTTTAAAGGCTTTTACTCCTGCCCAGAGCAGGGAGCCCTGACAGGGAACATTCCAGCCCCTCGTGCTGCCCCAGCCACGTCCCAGCACAGGGTTTGGAGGAAACATTGACCTGCTGGTGTTGAGCCTGTTGGGATTTCTGCTCGTGTGAGAGGCAGTCCAGCTTTGCCACCAAGAGCTCATTTCTTGTGTCCTGAGTCAAATTGACAAAAGCCAACTCACTGCATGTTCTCCAGGTTAAAAGTTCTAAAATGTCACTGTTTTGGTCATGTCTGATCAGCAGTGAGTTGAAATTCTTGGGTTAGAGAGCTGCTTTGGACATGAACAGACCCTTTAATTAGCAGGCTCTGCACTAAAATCTATCTTCTTAAGGATTTATTAAAATCATGCATAAAGTGGAATATGCTTATTTATTTGTGAATCTCTGGGATTATTCAGCAGAGTTGAATATTCTTCCCAAGAGCAGCCTTTAAAGACCATTTCTTTGAAATAAATTAAATTTTTTAAGTCCTGGCCTTTCTTTTGCATGTTGGCTTGGATATAAACATGAAACCAGCTGCAGTTTTGGCAAGTATATTGATGGGTTCTTGCTTGTCAGATTAAAAACGAAGTGGAGTGGACTGTTCTGGAATACGCTTCAATTTTAGAACTTTCCTTTTTCAAGAGTGACCTTATTCAATGCCCAAATGAGCACCTTTCCTCTGCACCAACACCTCATTATGTGTGTTGAAACAGGCATCCTCTCTGCTTTTTTCCGATTCTGTATATTATTTTTTTTGGTGGTATTTTCCCTTTTTTAACCTCCCCCAAAATATGGCTCCAGTTCCTGGCTGATTTTGCTGTAACACTGCACTAGCCAAATATTTTTGTGGAAGAATTATTAGTCACAGGAGCAAGAATGTAACAGAATATTCTTAGAAAGCGTCAGAGCTACGCTTGACATGTAAAATATTTATCCAGACACGTAAGCAAATCGAGAGGTGTTTTGCCAGTGTCCCACGGTGAACTTTTGTTGGTTGGAAGTCCAGGAAGTGCTTTTCAGTTCTTGAAAATAAGGTATCGGGTTCTCTGCTGACATAAACTGGGAGTGCTCGTGGTTGGCCTCACCTGGCTGAAATTTTAGCCCCTGCTTTTGCCTCCCTAAAAATAAATCGAGATGTGTTTTCCAAAGAGCTGTAATTGTGCTAAATAAAGCTCCTGTGTTTATTTTGGGGTTGGATTACTCACTATTACTTTGTAGTTACTGATGTGGCTCCGCTCTATGAGGAGCCTTAGGTTTGTTTTGCTTTTTTGGTGTTATCAGTATCTTAGTGAGAATTAAACAACGTGTTTGATTCAGGGAAATCTGTTGTTTTTAAGGACAACACTGATAATCTTCCCTTTGTGCTTCTGCTCCCAAGGAGCATCTTGGCCCTTCAGCAGGAAAATTCAGCTGTGGCTTTATCTGAACTGGCTTCCAGGGGCTGATATGGTGAGATATGCCCCGTGGGGGTGCCACATAATCCCCCTGGCAGGGGTCCTGTCCCATCCCAAGGTTTGAGAAACATCTCCCATGCTGGGAGACGCCACCAGAGTTTTGCCAAGCCTGGTTCTGCCCTTCCACATCAGCCTTTGAGTCGTGAATCTTTCTCAGCACTATTTCAAATTCAGTTGCATTCCGTTGCAGCCTCCCCCCGTTTTGTTTCGGGTTTTATTATTATTAATTATTATTTTGAAATCTCTTGGGCAAACAACCCCTGTAGCTGCATTCAAATTTTCAAAACTATGCCATCTATTGTTCGTTTTCCAAACTGCTGCCATGGCATTGGGTAAAAATCAATGGCAGTTGGAGTTGTTGTAGGGCACGGGAATGAGGGAGCAGTTACTGGCTGGGATCCCTTCCAGAGCGGGAAGGTGGAGTTTTGAGCTGCTCACAGCCCTTCTAAAATAAGAGTCAAAGCAATTAAGTGCCTTTTTTTATGGGTGACACACCAGGTAGCTTTTTGTAGGAAACCAAAAGTACCATTAAATGATGAAAGAGTTTTGTTTTAGGCTGATTATTCTCTCTGCTGATACTGTGCTCTGAGATAATCCACTCATGTTAAAACTTGTGCACTTCAAAATACCCTGATGCCCCTCTCAAGGGACGCACAGTGGACAGTTGCTGTGCTAAAATTATATTTATATACTTATATATAATATAAGTATTATATATTATATGTATATAAATTATAAAAGCTTTTTTTCATACTCCTGTTGATCACCTGCTGTGGGACAACACACCTTGGTGATTAGAAACTGTTGCTCTTTTACATTTCCCCAACTTCTTTACCAGGCCACAGGTGCTTTATTGCACCTGAATCTAAACAGACAAGACAATTGGGCATTAAAGGAATAAAATGTTGCCCCCAAAGCAAAAGTATTAACAATGTAAAGGTCAGTGAATTAGGGACAACTTGGATTTTTTTATGTTGTATTGGTTGGTTGGTTTTTAAGTAAGATCTTTCTTAAGGCAACTTTCATTCATACTTTAAGACTTGTCAGGACATGTTTTGTCACTGACATTGGTCAGGATAAAAAGAGTTTCCTGCTTCTTCAGGCTCTATTTACATTTTTAAAAACTCTATATTATTGGTGGAATGTGATGTATTTAGTTCTGTTGTTCTGTGGGTTTGTGTTTGGAGCAGTCTGTGGGAAATCCCACTCTGTCTTAGGGGAAAGCAGTGAGAAAACCAGAATGGATTGATTTCATCTTTGAGCTGAGAGAGGGGAATATTTCCAGGTGACATAAAAATGTGACACCTCTGCCCTGCTGTGTGAAGGCACCTTGAGCACTGAGGGAAGGGGCTGGTACTTACTGGGCACTGGTGTATCAAAATATCTCATTTTATCCTCATTTACTCTAAATTGATTTGGGCCCAAGTTCAAGGTCTTCTGAACTTGGGAATCTGCATGGTTATGTACATATCCAAAAAATCTGGTAGGTAGTTCCTCTTGATAGTTAGTTAGGTAGTTCCCTTGCCACAGGGATATGTGGCAGGAGGGGCTTTAACAAAACTGGACCTTTTCTACTGCGCAATTCCTGTAAAAACAGGCTGAACCGGGAAACTGGGCAGAGAGAAAGATCTGGGGGGGACTTTTGCTGGAAAGAGAAGACTTAAAATAAAACAGTTTGTCCCAGCACAGATCGTTGTGTTCAAACGTTCCATGAATCAGCTGCAGGGGGGGGGTGAGGACTCTTAAACTGAAATATTCACATGAATCAGCCGCCTGGGCTTTGGGGGAGTGACCAGCGCTGCTCTAAGAGATGAAACTGAGCCTTGCTCGTGCCTTAGAGCTTCCCTGGGATCCAGCGGGATTTTGGGATACAGGTGCTGGCGGCACTGAGGACGGATGAGCCGGCAGTAAGTGAGGAGCTGGGAGGGGGTGCTGGGCACAGCGTTTGCTCCAGGAAAAGGGAGGGGGGGAATTAGTTCCCTCAGAGGTTCTGCTGGCTGCAGGTGGTTCAGATTCCCTCTAGAATTCCCTCAGAAATTCTCCTTATGCTTTTTTTTCTACGGCTTACAACGGAGAATGTGAGGGTTTGAAACAGACCTCAATTTAGCTGCCCAAGAGCAAAACTTGAGAAAGAAACCAGCATTTTAAAATCCAGAGGGATAAGGCAGCTCTTGCTGTTATGGTCTGTAGGAACACGTGGGTTTTTCTGAAAGCATTAGAAGTGCTTTGCAGAGAGTGGTAGAACAGAAAACACAGCAAAACTCTGTTTTCTGCAGCTCTTTCTCTTGTTGCAGCTTTTTACATAGGTATTTGCAGCTTAACCTAGCACAGATGAAGAGAAAGTGTAACTCATAGGTGTCACCTGCCTTAAAACTTTATTTAGCTCGGTGTTCTCTATTTTAGCAGAGGAACATTTGTTTTTCCCGTCTCTAGATAAAAATAACCTGCTTATACTTGCAACAGCTCATCTTTAGCCAGAGTTTTTCCCTTTACCCTCGTCAGATCTGCACGTTCCATCCTTTTGCCCAGGGAGCCCACTTTATTTGAATTGCTGAATTCAATCAGACAGCATTAGCAAAGCTGCCACTGCCCCAGTGGTAAAAAGCTCTTTATGAAGACCAAATATATATATATTTTTTTTTAACCTTTATTCCAGCAGTGTGAAGAGTAGAAACACCCATTATAGTTTGGTTGTGGCTCTTTAACACAAATACCTTGAGCCTCCCAGGGAGGGAAATAGAAAGGCATTAACCTGTTGGCTTGGTGAGGAATTTTGTTCCCTCCTGACCCTCCTCATGGTGGGACACTGCTGGATCCACGAGGCTGCCACGAGGACTCTCCTGTTTTGGACAAGTCTGTAATAGGTTACATCAAGTGAAATAAATCTCCATGATTTTTCTGCATGTGTTAATTTTAGTGATTATAAAAAGAAGCGATGCTCCTTTAAGAGAGCACTGGTGGTGACAGAAGGACCTGGTGAACTTTGGGTCTTAACCCAAGGTGTGCAAGTGCAGTGTTAAACCATAAAAGCAGACTGCCAGCTGCAGCTTTGAATTGCATTTGTTGAAACAGTGGATTTTTGTTAAGCCTCAAGTAAAGGAGTAAGTCAGTAAACTTTGCTAACAGTGCAGCTCTATGCACAGAATGGGAGGAACAATCCAGCATTTCATCAGCTTCCTTGCTGTCCCTCGCCAAAGTTTTCGGGCTGCCCTGTGTTGCATCAGTCCTGCTGGACGTTAGTTTCCATCTGTCATTTGGAGCCAAGGTGGAAAATGAATCCTCTGTATGTTGATGGAGTTATTTCATAACAAGGGAAAAGCTTTTTGTCCTGTGCCTGTGCCGGTTCAACCTATAAATCAGCTTTTATTGTCCTGCTGTGTTCGTGTCTGGGAAATGAAATGAGGATCATTGATAGGTATGTGAAGAGCATGAGGAGGCTCCAAGTAGGTGTTTTTCTCTCTGGTGCAATCCATGTGAATGCACTTCCATGTTTTTCCCCAGTGGTCCAGGTGTCTCCACAGGTGTCTCCACAGGTGCCAGGGAGTGGCAGCCTCGGACCTGCCAAGTCTCACCTTGTCCCGAGCATCTGGCTTGGTTCAGGCGCACAGGGCAGTGCCTGGGACTCTGCCTGGAAACTCCAACTTCCCTCCTTGGGGGACACCTGTGGAGCCAGGCTGGGAGAGCTGGGAATGTTCAGCCTGGAGCAGAGAAGGCTCCAGGGAGACCTCAGAGCCCCTTCCAGTGCTTAAAGGGGCTTTCCCTTTACAGAGTAGGAAATCAATCATTATGAGTTTGTTTCTCTGCTTTTATGCTCAAAGAAACTTCTGGCATGTTCCAAGGATATCTTTTGAGAAATTTATGCTGCTTTTGGCTGATACAGAGTTAGTTTTCTTCCTGGTAACGAGTAGGTGACTGTGGTTGGGATTTATGCTGGAAAAGGGGGTTGATAACACAGGGACGTTTTAGTTATTGCTGAGCAGGAATCACCCAGTGCCTTCCCAGGGAAGAATTCCCTTCCCAGGGAAGAATTTCTGCCAAATATCTATCTGCCCTCTGGCAGTAAGAAGCCTTCTCCCTTGTCCTATCAGCCCATTTCCTGACTAAGAGTCCCTCTCCACCTTCCTTGTAGCCCCTTCAGCTCCTGGAAGGGTGATGTCTCCACACAACCTTCTCTTCTCTTTCCCCATTAAAATGTCTTTATCTCAACTCCCCAGCTTCTGTTCCCGTTCTCTCCCCATCCCACCAGGGAACAGGAGCACGTGTGGAGCTTAGTTGCCCTCTTGGGGTTAAACCAGGACAGAAATTAAAGCCAGGCTTTAACCACTGTGGAAAGACGTGCAGTTCTGTTAGAAATCCCTCTTGTTCTGAAGGAGTGCATTGGAGAACTAGGTCAGGCACACCCTATGTACTCGTGTTTCCTGCTGGCTCGTGTTTCTGACAATAATTGTACATGGGAATGTTTTTGTGGACTTAAAGGAGTGTTGTCACCTTAAAAATTAGTTGTTTGCAGTTTTATTTCAGTCGTGGTGGTTACGCTGTGGCTTAGGAAGAGGGGGAGGGTTGCTCACCACCTGATTCACGCACTGCTTGTCCTTCCTTGCCATTTACAAACCGAATGGTGAATTACTCATTTCTACTATTTTTGCTCTCTTACAACCTCTCTGCTGCCATGCCAGATGACAGTGAAGCTGTGCAAAAGCTGTCAGATGTTACAGCAAGGGCTGTAATTCAATGGGTTTTGACAGCTCAGCTTTCCATTGTTTTCCTTTGAAGTTTCTGTGAAGTTCTTGATACCTAAAATGCTCTGTAGTGGCTCTTTAAATTAAAAATCCCAAGGATAAGGGGTTATAAATACAACAAAATATTGTATTTATATAATTAATAAAAGTAGAAACCAGCAGGTTTGTACTGATGCTTTTATTACCTTTTGTTTAATAAAGTGCTGCATCCAAACGGGTTTTCTCTGCTGGGTGTGTTGCTGTAATTCGATTTCTTTCCATGGCACACATCACCTTGCTTATGGTGATCTGTGCAGCTTAAGCCATTCAGCTCCTTCCAGCAGCTGAGTGAGAACTGGGAACCTTGGGAATGGCTTTGGATGTGCCTCAGATTTGTTGGGGTGGGGAAGGATAACGTGCTGAAGATCTTGCCAGCCTCTCAATGTTGCAGAACTCTTCCTTCTTAAGAATTGCACAGAGCAAGGATCACCCTCTTCATCTCTGCAAAGCATTTGCAGCATGAGAACACAAACTGCTCCTTACCTGCTCCTCCAGGATTTGAAAACACAAACTGCTCCTTACCTGCTCCTCCGGGATTTGAGAACACAAACTGCTCCTTACCTGCTCCTCCGGGATTTGAGAACACAAACTGCTCCTTACCTGATCCTCCAGGATTTCAGAACACAAGTCACAGAGAAGTGAGAAAGAGGTGCTTGTTCACTGCTCGTGATCCATTCTGTGGTCCCAGCCAACTGACACTTCCCAGAGGGTGGAAACGCGCATGGAAAGAGTCTTGGAAGGAAGGTGGTAACCTGGGAATTGCTGTTGCCTGGAGCTGAGTAGTGAACGTGCTACAAGTCAGAGTAGCACCCGGGTAGGCAGGCAGAGGATCTGATCCTCAGGATTGCGTCTCCTCCTCTGTGCCCCCGTTTTCCCCTCATAAAACACTTCCCTGCAGTGTTTCCCAGGGCTGTTGGGAGCAATGAGGAGGTAATATTTGTAAAAAGCTTTGAAGATGAATAGTGCTAATTATTATTTGTAGGTGTTCACTTCTTGATCCTGGGCATGAAAGAAAAGCAGGACATCTGTAAGCTGGTCAGGCAGGAGCTTGGCCTTGAAGTCTTTATGTCCTGATTTCCCCACTGTGTGTTTGCAATATGTTTGTCTCATTAAATGACCGCTTTGGGGTTTATTGTGCCAGCCAGATGTGCTGAAGGAACCTTACTCATTTTCCTCAATTCTGCTGACACCTGGTGTGCAGGATTTGGGAATGCCAAGAGGGGCCACAAGTCAGGGAATTGCCATCAGCCAGGCCCAGGCCGGATGATCAGCAGGGCTGGACATTCCACTTCCTGAAGATTCAATAAGGAAAGTCAGATCTGATGCTCGGAAGAGCCACCACATTGCAAGGAGCAGCTGTTTGTGACTCTGTTTTACAGAAGAGAACAAGGAGAAGGGTGTCCATCAGCTGGGGTTTTACTCCTAAAAATCCTGCTTAGCAGATTAAGCAGCAAAAGAATGGGAAATTATCAGGGAAAATTCATGTATTGTAGTTCCTGTGTATCTGGTGATAGTTCTATAAATAATTTCAGAGCTGTTGTAGTTGAAGGCGCTGCTGAGGGGTGTTCAGGGTCTCGTCACATGATGTGTAAGCAACAGATTTTCTAAAAATACACAGATACAGTAATGCTGGCAACCTAATATTGGCTTTACAGAACAAAGGGAAGGAATTGTTATTCCTTTTTTTGAATTCTCATTAAGAATTAAATAGTTCCACTGGCTGCCAGGAACGATGGGCTTGAAACCCACCACTGAACTGCTCATTAAGGCTTCACCCTCAGCAGGTCCTGCCCAGAAAACTCGCCAACTCTGCCTGGGCATTTTGTTGTTTTATTAGTCTGTGTTTTATCTGGTTTGTCTCTACCAGGCTGGGGTCGGAGATGGCCCTGGAGTCTTCATTCAGCCAAGGAAAAGACACAAGACAATTGTTCAGCAGGGGGGAAGTTGGGAAAATTCATTAATGAGGAAATTGGTGCTTTGTGTTTGAGGGAGTGGAAGGAAAACAGTTGAAGCCAAGAAAGAACTGGTTCTGGTCCAGGGCAAAACAAATGTCAGAGAGAATGAGGGAAAGAGAGCAAAGAGATCTGTTGGGAGATACAGAGAGTGAAGTGGGTCTTAAAGATACAAACAAAGATGAAGAATTTCACTTGGAAAAAATTTAAAAAAAAATGGAAGCTGTGTCTGCATATGCTGGAAGAACATTCCAGATTTGAGTGGCATTGGTAAAAGCATCGTGTGTGAGGCTTCACCAGTCATGGATGTTCTGCATCACACAAGTGGTTTTTTGTAGGACTGGTTTGGGTTGAATCCTGAGCTGAGCACTGTGTGACAGCAGGGGCATAAATCAAGCAGGAAAACCCAAAACCAAGGAGTGACTGGGAGCAGGGAACCTCCTGGTCAAACCTCAGAGTGGTTAAGTGGCAACTCCTGAGCTGTTAATTGGGAAAATATTTCAGGCTGTAGCCATGTTACAGAGCTCATTTTGCCAGGGCTGGGAATCAAGAGATATATAAATATTTTTAAAAGGCTCTAGAGGTCTGGAGGGGGCGGAATTGCCAGGAAGGTATTTGTAGGAACACACATGTGATCTAAAGACATCAGCGGCTTTAGCCTTAGCTTTAAAAAAACCAAATATTTATAGATTAAATATATTAAATATATTTAATAGACCCCTGGTTACTTTAAAAGCTTTTTTTCATTTTCCTGAGTGCAGGGGCATCATAAGCCTCTGAAACACAGTTAAATACCTGAAAAAAATGCCTTTAGAGCCTGAGGGACTTGGCTTGTGGTCCCAGATACAGGGATTTGAGCTTCATTGCTCTGGAGTTCCCTCCAAAAGTAACAACCTGGTGTTTTCTCTCCAGCTCTTCCCTCAGGAAACGCCACCAACTCCTCACAGCACGGAGGCCCAGCATGAATGTGAACTGTGCTGGGGGCACAGACTGGTCGAGGAGCCTGGAGTCCAGTTGCCCTGTGGAAAACAGAGCTGTGGCATCCCACGAGCCAGAAGAAAGTGCTGTGGTGGTAGGAGGTCACAGCCCTGCTGCAGTTCCCAGGCCCGAGGGTAAGGAAGGATAACGTCCTCCCCTCACAGTCTTTGAGGGAGGTTATTTTTTGTTCCCTGAGGGGTGTTCTGTTCGGGAAAAGGTTCCAGTGTCACAAGGCAGGCTGCACTGAGGAGTGTGTACCCTGCTCTAAAGGACAGCAGTTCACAGCAGAGTTCAGCAACTTGGCAGGATCATCCCATGGGAATGCCTGGCTGGCCAGCTCATGGCTCCTCCTGGGGCTGTCCCTGGACAGATTCCCTGGAAGCAGCTGGACAGTCCTGTGTGCCCATCACGGACCAGCAGCAAGAGCTGCTGACTTGCACCACCTGGTGAGGTGTGTGCTGCTGCTGCAGCTGCCTGGGAGGCTCTGTGTCTGTATTTCTGAGCTTGTTTAATTCCTGTGCCCCTGCCCTTTGCCACTGAAACTGTCATTGGGGTTCATTAGGAAATTTTTTTAATCCAAAATCCAACTGCTGATTCAATTCAAAAACACAGTCTCTAGTTGTGTCAGGGCAGGGTCAGGTTGGATCTCAGGAAAAAGCTCTTCCCCCAGAGGGTGGTCGGGCACTGAACAGACTCCCAGGGCAGTGGGCATGGCCCCAAGGCTGCCAGAGCTCCAGAAGTGTTTGGGATTTTTGGCTTGTCCTGTGCAGGGTCAGGAGTGTGACTGATAATTCTTGTGGGTTCCTTCCAACTCAGCATATTCCGTGATACAACATTACTCTGACAGTTATGTCTATTGGACTCCTTAATTGTATGACTCAGCTTTCTCGTTCCAGTGGGAGGTGTTACTGTGAAACGATGTTTTCCAAGAAATCATCTCTTACCCTGCGTTTTCACTTGCCTCCCTCAGGTTTGGATCCCGAATGCCGACACAACACCTGCCCAGGAAGTCCCCAGATCAGCTGCGTGCTCTCTGCTCCCGAAGACACTCACAACTGCCATTTCCCAGATGGAAATAAGAGACAGTCGGAGTATTTTAGTCCCCAGGAACGCCACGGGTGCTGCGCTTTGCCTTCGAGCAGCAGTTCGCAGACCGCGGCTCCCGAGAAAGTGACCCTTGTGGTGGACGGCACTCGCTTTGCAGTGAACCCCCAGATCTTCACTGCTCACCCCGACACCATGCTGGGAAGGTGGGTCACGTCCGTTGTTTTCAAGGTAACTCAGCTGGGTCAAATGTTTGTTAAAGCGGAGCAAACCCACAGTGTTTGTTTTGTGATCTCATCTGTGCGCACAAGCAAAGCAGGGGTGGCCTCAGTCAGAACTTGGCTCTGAGGGAGGCCCTGAAGACGTGACCAGATGGAGAGCTGGTAGTTCACTAGATAAGTCTCCTTTTGGTCCATTTCCATCAGCAAATGCACGCTTTCAGCCAAATGTGGTCTCGGTTTGCTTTCTCTCCAAGTGTTAGCCTGGTTTGTAAGCAGTACATCTGTCCACAGGTGATAACCTCCCTCCTGAATGGGCAGTATGATAATGCTCCATCCCCTCCTGCTGCCCTCTTTTGATACTCGCCCAAAAGAGAAGTTCCTCAGCTCTCTCTAAGAGGGCTGGAAGGTTGGAACCTGTTGCTGCAACAAGAAACACTCATGTTGTGTATTGCCAGCACTTCCCCCCTGTCTGACCAAAGGGAGAGAGTCCTGTCAGGTCACTGCCCCTTGCACTGGCCGTTGTGTAAAACACAAACAAAACAAGGGATCGGAAGACATGTGGAGTTACCTGGTGTAGATCAGTGAAAGGGCTTTATTGCCAGGGGATTTTCTGCCCCAGGGCTGAATGATCTGTTCCTTGACTTGTTCCTTACACAGTAGCTGTAGCAGCAGAGCCCTCCTGAGCCAACTCCTGTGCTTATTTACCATGGAACAGGTTGGAGCGTGGGTTTGTCACTGTATCTCTGTGTCAATGGCCTGGGTTGGAAGGGGCCTTAAAACCCATCGTGTTCCACCCCCTGCCATGGGCAGGGACACCTTCCACTAGCCCAGGTTGCTCCAAGCCCCGTCCAACCTGGCCTTGG
>JAWMRA010000072.1:1749423-1763177 GCA_035584735.1 Pseudotriccus pelzelni
CCAAGAAAGAAATAAACAATCTGTTTGTCACATGTGCAAAGCTGAGCCGTCTCCAGGCAGCTGCACTCCCTGGGACATTCTGTTTTTACACTTTGCATCGTGGTTTTTAAAGAAAAAAATGCAAGAGGCTTTGGTAGAATTCAGTTGCTCATCTCGCCTTTTTTACCTTTCCTGAGGCCTGTTGTTGGAATTCCTGAGCTGCGCCCTGACCTTGTGGTTGCATATAAATGTCTGTTGCACATGAGATATTATTAAACCCTGTGCCATGGGAAAAGTTTTAACTGGAGCTCATAATTTGTCAGACCCAAGAGGACCTGCAGAAGTCGCTTCTTGAACAATCAGGGTTGCTTTTACTGTTCACAGAGCTATGAGCAGCCTCTGTAACTCTCAAATGTAGATAAACAAAACCAAGAACTAATTAAGAATTATCGGAGTCCAAGACATTCTTAATTTTTCTCTCTAAAAACTGTCCTTATATTTGCAGGATTATTACAAAACTGGAGTCATTAACTGCCCTGATGGGATTTCCATCCCAGACCTTCGAGACACGTGTGATTACCTCTGCATAAACTTTGATTTCAACACAATCAAATGTCAAGACTTAAGTAAGTATGGAAAGGAATCAGCTCCTAGGAGATCGACTGCGTGGATCCTGATTCAGTGCAGCTCTTAATCACGTGCTTTAGTTTAGGCATGAACATGTGGATTCCACCAGGGCTCAAGTTGCATTTAAACAGCTTCTTTTTTGCTGCCTTAGTCAGAACTGAAGTGATTGAGTCCTGCAGAATGCAGACACCTGGGTCAAAAAGCAAATCATAAACATTCTGATCTGTCTTTGTAACAGAGGCCAAGCAGAGCTTGCTGTTATAGCCAGCAAAATGAAGGCTAAAAGCAGGGTTATGACTCCAGATGTTTCCAAAATCTACCAGAGAATCGTGAATAATTTAATCTAAAGGATGATGGGCAAAGCCTGAAACCAAGGATACCAGAGCTGGGAAGTAACAGAGTTCCTAGTCATGAAGGGATTTGATTGGGAGCAGCTTTTTGGTGGGCATGCTGGCAAAGAAAGTACTTTTAACACAGGCAAATCTGTGAAATGGGGTGTGTGGTACAGCAGCACAGGCTGTGGGTGGAATTTCCTGCCCTCTTCTCTAATGAGTGATCACAGAGAAGGCAACAAAATGTACTTTCAGGGGCAGAGGTTGTTGCTGGGAGTTCAAGTTAAGTATCAAAAGGAATTAATTATTCAGTCTGTTACTAGTTCACTGTATTGATTGGAGCTTGGTGTGGTTTTTTTTGTGGCCATGGAATGGTTCTGCAGTGTAATTTGCATCCCATTTGAAATGCAGACTGATTTTGCCAGCTCTGGAGCTGTTGATGCCTCTGAGCGTATGTTGAGCAGTTTGTCTAAGGAAGAATTCCCGCTGTGCTCTTGGATGGATCTGGAAGGGCAGAGCTGGGACCCATTTTCTGGGTGCAGAA
The DNA here is from genome assembly GCA_035584735.1 of Pseudotriccus pelzelni. Classification (NCBI taxonomy): domain Eukaryota; kingdom Metazoa; phylum Chordata; class Aves; order Passeriformes; family Tyrannidae; genus Pseudotriccus; species Pseudotriccus pelzelni. The sequence continues at coordinate 1,750,906 of JAWMRA010000072.1, forward strand.
CAGCTCACTGTCTGCTCTCTGCCTCCCCAGGTGCTCTGTTACACGAGCTCTCCAACGATGGGGCTCACAAGCAGTTTGACAGCTACCTGGAGGAGCTGATCCTGCCCATCATGGTGGACAGTGCCAGGAAAGGGGAGCGGGAGTGTCACATCGTCGTGCTGACAGATGAAGACACCGTGGACTGGGATGAAGACCATCCACCTCCCATGGGAGAGGAGTACTCACAAAGTAAGGGCTCTGCACTGGGGGCTCCTGGCTCTGTGTGCCAGACATCCAGCTGTAAGGAAAGGACCTGTTCCCAAACAACAGGCTTCCTCCAGGAGGAGGTGCTGGCACATGGAGCCCTGTTTTGTGCACTCCTTTTGAGCTGCTGCTGTTGCTGGAGGCAGGATACCTGGCTGGTTAGAACTGTGGTCTGATCCCTGTGTTGGGACTGACAGCACACACTGCAGCTTTTCCTTGTGTTCCTGCCTCCCCTTTGGCCTTTTCCTGGCTCTTTAGTGAGGGAATACTCTTTGCTTTCCACTCCCATCGCCTCCCAGTCCATCCTGACTGTGATGTGCACCACTGCCCTCCCACAAGGAAGTACAGCTAATCCCAGTGAGGAGAACAGACACCTTGAAAAGCACGCCTGGGTTTAGGTAGCCCCACAGCTGAGCGTGTCAAAACCAGGGAGAAGCTTCCTCTTTGTAGATTCTAATCACCTCTTTTATTTCCCAAGTCCTTTACAGTTCCAAGCTGTACAGATTCTTCAAGTACATCGAGAACAGGGATGTGGCAAAAGCCGTGTTAAAGGAGCGGGGCCTGAAAAACATTCGCATTGGCATTGAAGGTAAAGTGTTGCTTCAGCAGAGGAAATCCTGAAACAGGTGACTCCACAGCCAGTAGAGCCTGGTTTCCTCTCAACTCCAGGCATTTCCTGTTTTACTCTGTGTTCTACCTTTATTTTTATGGAACTGGTCAAAGCTGGGCATGTTCCTTCACCTTAGAGGAAGGTAAAAGATACATAAAATGTACCAGTGAGCCTTGTCTCCTTAGGAATGAGTAAATGGGAAACAGCAGTCAAATGCTTCCACCTGCTGATCCAAGCACTCCAGGAGTCCAGAGAAAGTTGTGCTCTGTTCTGGAAGACTGTCTTTTTATACTAGCTTGTGTTTGCTCACAGAATGGCTGGTGCTGTGCAGCTATTGATCCTATGACTGACTACACACAGTGCTGCACCCTCTTGTCAGAGAATCATGGAATCATTTAGGTTGGAAAATCCCTCTGAGGCCATTGAGTGCAACCATTAACCCAGCACTGCCAAGCCCACCACTAAACCATGTCCCCAATAAAACATGTCCCTCCGGGGATAGTGACTCCACCACCGCCCTGGGCAGCTGTGCCAGGGCTGGACAAACCTTTGATGAAGAAAATTTCCCTCATATCCAACCTAGACCTCCCCTGCTGCAACTTGAGGCCTTTTCCTCTTGTCCTGTCCTTGTTCCCTGGGAGCAGAACCCGACCCCCACCTGGCTCCCCACTCCTGTCAGGGAGCTGGAGTGAGAAGGTTCCCCCAAGCCTCCTTTTCTCCAGGCTGAGCCCCCCCAGCTTCCTCAGCTGCTCCTGCTGCTCCAGCCCCTTCCCCAGCTCCGTTCTCTTCCCTTGACATGCTCCAGCCCCTCAATGTCTGTCCTGTTCTGACCCCAGGATTCAAGATGTGGGCTCAGCAGTGGGACAGTCGCTGTCCTGGTCCTACTGGAACACTATTGCTGGTCCAGGCCAGGATGCCCTTGGCCTCCTTGCCCACCTGGGTACACCTGGCCTCATGTTTAGCCTTGGCCCTTCTGTTTTCTTCCCCTGCATAACCTCGTGACATTCTGAGTCCTCCTGATTTTTCTGCCCCTTCCTCCTGCTTTTCATCCCCATCTTTGGCACATGGGAATGTCCCTGCTCCTGCAGCTTCAAGTTTTCCTTCTTGAGGAATGTCCAGCCTCCCAGGGTTCCTTGGCAGGGGAAAAGAGAACAGTCTTTTGCAAGCCAGTAATGCAAAATGTGAGCATTTGTCTGCTGAGCAGTGTGTGTGTGTGTCCCACCCTGACCCCACAGTCACTCCCAACTGGCTCTTCTGGAATGCTGTTGTGAGTCAGGGGGGTGCAGTGCAGCTCAGGGACTGTCTGTGCTTCCAGGCTATCCCACCTGCAAAGAGAAGGTGAAGAGGAGGCCTGGTGGCCGCTCGGAGGTGATCTACAACTACGTCCAGCGGCCCTTCATCCAGATGTCCTGGGAGAAGGAAGAGGGCAAGAGCCGCCACGTGGATTTCCAGTGTGTTCGCAGCAAATCCCTCACGAACCTGGTCACGGTGGGGGATGACGTCTCAGAGGACCACGAGGTGATAATGCATCACCCCCCTCAAGTGGATGAGCTGGACAGGCTGAACGCCCCCTTCTCCCAGATGGTTTTTAACGATTTCCCGGATTAGCGGCGGAGGATCCCGCTGGACGTGGGAACAGCTCCGCGCGGTTTCATCCCCAGCGGTGGATCGCAGGCTCCTGCAAGGTGCTTTATCCTCGTTCGTGCTCTCGCTGCGTTCTCATATTACAAGCATGTTAATAAAGAGCCACACTCCATAGTCTTAATTGTGCAATCAAAAGCAACACCTCCTCAGACAAAGAAAGGAAATGATGCCGTTTGTTTCTACTACAAAGGCTTCCGGATTGGTGGGTGCTGAATATTTTATCTAAACTTCTAAAAGAAGAGCACAATTATGTAGAAACATCTTGTTTGACGTGAGAGAGGAAATTCTGGGCCTGTCAAGACAAAGCTTTCCTTTACCATTAGGCACTTAGCTTTGCTTTTGTGGGAATCAGTTGCAGAGGAGCAGAACATCAAAGCAGGACAGATGATGCTCTTTCCTCAACCAGCAGAAATGTAGCAGAGTTGTGACAGCAAAATCCTGAGCGTGGAGGAATCTGTTTGCACTGGATCCAGCATGCTGTACTGTCCTAGGATGAACCAGGTCCATAGGAAGCATATGCCTGCTCACAGGAATTTCCTATATTTACTTCTCCATGAGATGGAGTTGTTGTTTTTAGGGATGTGTTCTCTCAAGTTCAGTAAAACGAGTAGATGGTGCTGAAGGAAAACCCAAAAAAGAGACTGTAGCTGATGTTTTACCAACCAAGTAAATCTGTTCAGTAGCCATATAGATGTGAAGCTCTCTCGAGGTGACTGTGCATGCTACAGACTTTTCAGTTGTCTCCTCCATCCCCCTGCTAAGACAAAAAAAGCCAGTGGAGGAGCTCCCAGTACAAACCGTACCTGAGTAAAATCCTTGGTCTCATCCACCTTAGCCGGTCAGAATTCCTGTAGACTCTCCAAGGAACATTCTGCTGCTGCAGCTTTAAAAGACCAGCCTCTTCCCAGTTTGGAACTGAGGGGATTATTTTGTTGTCAGGTAAGAAATACCAATAGTAAACCAGCCCTCAGGAGAGAAAAATACACGTACCTGGGAACAACTCCTTTGCTGCTCTGAGTGTAGTGTCCTGGTCTGTGTAAGGCTCTGGGAATTTGGGGTTCAGGGCCAGCAAAGCTGTGACTGTGAGAACAGAAACTCCAGGCTGGTTTAGCACACATAAATTGGAGCTTGCTGGTCTTTTTCCTGCAGCAGGAGTTTCCTGTAGGAATTCTCTGTAGGACTTCCCTCTAGGCTGGCTTAACCACTGATGAGCACATGGGGAGTTGAGCTCTGCCCCAGCTGAGCTGAGGGCCCTCAGAACAGGGGCAGCCTCACAAAGCCATCCCTTCTGGTTGGAGGGGAGTTTAAATACTCCAGAACTGGAGTATCTGAACATGGTGCTGGTGCAAAGAAAAGGTGAAAGCGTTCAAGAAGAAAGAGAAGGACAGGGCTCCTTGCAGAGTTGTTCAGGTCAGTGCTGCTCTTGCAATGGTGCTGAAACCTGGACCATTTGGGCACTGAGTTACCTGGTCAGACTTGGCAGAGTAGAGGTCAGTATTATAATGTCTGCCCCTGGAAAGTTTAATCTTTTATTATCAGCCCTGCATCATCAAGGGAATTTGTATTATTCTCCCTCTGACTGCCACGTGCGTGGAGCATTTGTTGACCGGTGAAGATCGCTGCTGTTTGCTGCTGGGGATGGTTTGTGGTTTTCAGTGCAACATGACGAGATCAGGCAAAAGTTTTTAGTTCCAAGTAGCAAATCTCCGCCAAGACACCTATTGCTGATACCTTCAGTCCCCATTTGTGTGGATACAGGTTTCTGTTTCTATTCTTAGCCTTTTTTTTCCAAGTGCAGCAAATAGGTCTCTTCTTTTTAAAAGTGCCTATGGGAAGATTTCAGGTCCCAGGGGTTCAGATGCCCAAGTTCCACCTGAGTACTTTTGGAAACTCCTCCCTCCCTGTCATTGGGTCAGTACAAGAAGTGTCCTTCAGTGCCTGTGCACAGGGCTGGGGGGGTGTGCAGCCACTCCCTCTGTTGCTCCAGATGGATTTCTATTTTTGTAGTAGAGAAAGGAAGACTTATGGACCATTAACCTCCCACCAGGGGCCAGACCAAACCCGTTCCCAGCTTTGGTGACGAGCTGTTCCCTCAGGACAGACAGCAGCACTGGTGAGCCTGTGTGTGCCCAGCAGGGGCGGAGGTTGCCCCCAGGCCCTGTGATGATGTTTTTCAGTGTGTATTTATTTTTACCTCAGTGTCAGTTTTAATTATTTGAGTATTGGCATTGCCCAGCTGAGTTGGAGTTGGGAGCTTACACGTGTTCTGCTCTAAGGACTGGAGGGTGTGTGTTGTTGAAAGCTCCTGTTCAGGACTCTCTCAAGGCATCAGGTGCTGAGAATTGGACCTCCATGGCACCTTTTGGGATCTGACAGCAAAGTCCCATGGCCAGCCAAACCAAATCCCACCGTGTGTGTCCCTGAGCCCGAGGGTCAGCTCAGCCTCTTGAAGGATTCAGCCAGTTTGGTAGAAATAGTGGCCACAGGTTCAGGACTGTCACTGCCTGTTAGGAGCTTGTGGTTCCCCGTGTAAGCAGCTGGACCTTCACCATGGGATGGAGATAATCCAGCTCCCGTGATTTCCAGGCACTTTTTACCACTCACCCAGTGTAGTTTATTGGCTTTCCCAAGTAATTCAAGATGAATTTTGGATTTTAATTTTTGTTAGTAAAGTGAATTCCATTGGACCACTGAATAAAATTGGCAAAGTGTTTGCTTTTCCTCCTCTCATGGTCACCTACTTCAGGTACAAGGTCAACTCTTGTCTTACTCTAGATGTACTGAAGTGTTCCCCGTGCTGTGTATGAACTCCAGATGTATGGTTTCTGTATTAAAAATATAAATTATATGTGGCTCGTGTGGCTCTTTTCAAACTTGTTTTAGCTGTGGAGTAGAAGAACAGGCTGGGGATGGGGGGATAGAAGGTTTTGCTTCCTTGCTTCATCAGGTAGCTGTGGCTTGTGATCCCAAAGCCTCAGGAGTAGTGGAAGGTGTCTCTGCCCGTGGCAGGGGGTGGAACTGGATGTCTGAGGTCCCCTCCCAACCCACCCCAGTCTGGGATTCCACAACTCCGGTTTGTAAAACACAACATGCCAGCGACACTGTGTCTACTTAAGTGGATTTTATTTACACGACACAACGAGATCTATCCTTAAAAAGTTGACTACGCCTGCCAAATTTTACAGTGCAATTTTGGAACAGCTCTGAAATATTTACAAAATGCTTTCTCAGCTGACAAGGTTAAGGCAGAGTCAGGGCACAGTGATAAGAAACACTTAGTGCAGCTTTGTGCTAGGCATGATACAGAGATGAACTGGCAGCATAAAGGTGTTCAGATCCATTGGAAATTCAGACTGGAATTACTCCTGCAAGTCCAGCAACTGCAGGTTAATAAAAAGAAGAGCTAAAGATACAAACACAAGCAGCTAAGATGAAAATGTTTGGCTACCATGGGAGATGGAACAGGCATCCAAAATCCCAATTAGCAGTGAATTATGGATCCTGCGAAGGAGACACTGTAGGACACCCTTTTTTTCCCTAATGTTGGTGAAAAACCTGGAATAGGAAGCAGGCTTACAATGCCCCTGGGATACAGAAGCTACCAATGCAGGTGTGTCCAAAAGGACTGGATTCAAAGACATCCAACTTCTGCTGGAAGACAACAGGAACGAGGTACCCAACTGCTCCTCATGCCTTTGAAAAACCACCTCGAGCTCCGTGACCTGAGGGGTCACACTTCAAACACAGCACTAAAAATGCACAATACACAGTACTGGAGAGTTGGGGGGTTTTTTTCACAGCAAGTCATCACAACTTATAATTGTTTCGCTTCTTTGGTATTTATAAATAAAAACGCTGGTCCCTTTCAGTAAAGGGCTACGAATGCAGCTACTGTCTGAAAATCATTTGTTCCTAATCCACAGCAGCTTGAAAGGATTCTGATTTTTGTTTTAATTTCATTTTAAGGCAGTAACTAAGTTAGGAATTGGGGGGAAAACAAAAAAAAAAAAGAAGGTTTTATACTATTTCCAATGGGTTATAAGGCAACATTTTCAAATGGCTGGAAGAAACTGCAGGAGGAGTTGGTATCAGCCCTTCACACAAAATACAAAGGGAGCAGAAGGTGATCTTGGGGACAAGTTGGTAAAAGCCTGATCCTATAAATCATTCCTTCCTTTAGCCCTTATTCATCCAAGTAAGCCCTACTGACTACAGTGATCCTGGGATCACTTCTAATTAAGGCTATTTTGCATTTCAGCTTGGTGGGATCCAGCTGGTACCTAAACTGCTTATGGCAAGTCAAAGTCGTGGGACAAGTACAAAAAGCACGGGGGGGTGGTGAGGGAGAGGACACGAGTTATGTACAGTACTGGCAATCCCCCATCAGTCCTTCAGGATGGCACTCAGGAGACATGTAGGTAAAAATGCCCTAAAAGCACCTATTAAAAAAAAGTTCCACTACAAACCCATTATGTTTCATTTCCTAATCAAGAAATTCAGGACTAAACAGCCCTGGAAGCCTCTTTTTTTTTTTTTCCTTTGTTCCTGTGAAGCATCACTCAAGCTTTGTCTTGTCTGTACTCTGGGGTTAGTGTTCAGCACCAGTAGAAGTCTGCAGGAATCCAAGACAATTCAAACTGAGACATGCTTTTGGAAACCTCAGAAAGTTATAATTGTTATCAATCTGATTGCAGATGACAGACTGGAACCAGGCAGGCCCAAAGGGTTAATGCCACCTGCCCCTGGAAGTGCAGAGCTGACTACAAGCGGGCTCCATGTGGAGCTTGTGGTTAGAAAAAGGAACTGGGAAAAGCTCAACTGAGGCAGAAGCCTCCCTTCCCAAAATGCTGTCGTGTTCCCAGAGAGGCTTAGGCAAGGAAAGGCACTTTGGGGCTCTCCTGGAGAGAACCTGATCAGAACTTTGATAAATTACAGTAGGCAATAAGCTAAGAGTGGACATGGTGGGTTCCACTGCCCCAAAAGTGACCCCACTCTGTGGAAGACTCCAGGGACAGATGGTTCAGCCAGGACAGCAAGAGCAGCTCTGCAAGGAAACACCAGGCAGGCCTCCATCAGCAACATTCTGATCCCGTTCTGCTCAAAACCAAGAGCAAAAAAGGCCACAGAAGATGTTTTTTTGTCTTTAAACCCGTGGAGATGGAGCAGCGCTCAGGGACGGCCAAGAGATGGCACCAGCCAGCCAAGGGAGCCTCGGGCTGAGCCAGCTCTGCGCAACTTACCCACCAAGGATCAGGTTCAAGGAACTTCCCTCCCTCTCTGCTCTAATTCCAGATGCACAGTGTGACCAGCTGTAGTTTATTATCTGTGCTGTTTACAGATCCACCCTGGCACGCAGTAACCAGACCCGGCAGGAAATGGCCCAGGAAATTCTCCTCTATCCAGGGAAGGGAAAGTGTTGCACAATTTTTTTTTAATGCAGAAGAAGTATTAAATGGCTTGAGGGTCACTTAGTACCAAAAGTAAAGTGCACCAGGACTGGAGGCCACTGTGACAGAGCTGAGAAATGCTATAGAGAGGCTTCCAAGGAGCGTTATAAAAACAGCACTACAAACTAAGGTTAAGGCAATCCGAGCTGTGTCCTGCTCGACACTTTCCTGGAGAGTTGTCTGTCTCAAGCTTTAATTATTGCTTTGTTACTGGAGTCCTCAGTGCTGGCAGAATTGGCAGAGTGAGTTTGTCACTTAATGCAGGACTGGCAAACAATCCTCGAGAATCCTGTGCTTTGCAATGCCAAAGGGAAGGCTCCCATCTCCCAGCAATCTGGCAAAGGATTCAACAGAGGAAAAACTCTTGCTCCTGAAGCAGCAAAAGGTGCTGGCAGCAGAGATGATGCAAACATGTTGTGGAATTAAAAAAAAAAATATCCTTAGTAACAACCAGGTGTGTAACAAAACAAGGGTCCTGAAGTCTTCTCCAAGAGTTGACAGCCCTTGAGTTTTCTTTAAAAAAAACAAAAACAAAGTTCTTTTCTGGGTACAAACCCCAAGTACAGCAACAGAATTCCACGGCTCAGAAGTCCCAGGTAAAGCTGGTGTCACTTCCCTCCCTTCATGTAGGATGGGATTGCTCCTCGGGCCGTCAGGCCCTCGAAACGCTTGTAGGTGTAATTGATAAAAACCCAGTCTTTGTTCTTGTAGTCGGTCTCTGGGTGGTTGCTTGTTGCCACTGGGAAGACACAGAAGAAGTCAAATTACCCTTTGGAGACTGCCAAGTTTATTTTCCTACAAAACACTGGATGTGGAACAGGGCAGGAAAAAAAATATCATAAACCCTGGATTCAGCTTTGTGCTTCAAGCCCAGGAAAGCACTGCTGGAGAACAGGACGTAGCACAATGATTTCAAGCTGAAAGAGGGTAGATTCAGACAGATTTTACTGGAGAAGAGGAAGGATTGTTCACATGCAGAATCAAACAATCATTTACCTGTTGGCTTAAGGATATCAGATTCTGGAAATTCATCAAAGTTTGAGGTATCATCAATGCTTTTAATTTCTATGGAAATCGCAGCAGGCCTCTCTCTGCCAAGAAGAGCAGATGGAGCATTAAGATTTCAAAGGCAAAGCAGGATTCAGCCACTTTCCCTTTCTTAACAGAATCAAGACTGAAGGTGCCTAAACCTCAGCAAGCTTCAGGTAGGGAACAAAATACTTTCACCCACAGCTGGATATGATAAATTCCACTCAGCTGCTCCCTGCTGCTGAACAGGACTGGCCTGGACAGTCCCTAGAGAAGAGAAGCTTCCTTTTCTGCAAAGCATCTTACCTGATGTGCTCCCAATCAACCCCTTCAAAGAATGGGTTACTCTTTATTTCCTCCACACCAGATGCACCAATTCTGTGCTCCCATTCACAGCAAAATCTGGGATGGAAGGAAGAATGAAAATGAAGGGAGAATGAAAACGAAAGCATTCCATCCAGAAATGGAACAGCTTTCTGGACTGATACTGCTACAGTTTCTTAACACATAAATGGAGCAGACTAAGAACTCCCACAGCGAAACCAACACACAGAGTTATGTTCAGGAATGTCGTGTCCAGTGCCACAGTTAAGATGTGCTATTCCCTCACAACAGGATAATGTGGCCTTTATCCTCAGGACCAGGATAGAGCAGGAGAACATATAAAGCCTAAAAATGCAGACCTTTATATTTCTGTCCTAAGAACAGATAATGATTGGAAGTACAATGGGATACATTTGTATGCTCCACTGCATCCAATGGCAGAATCATTCCTGTTGTAAGAAGCCAGCTCTGGCAAAAGGATTAAAGTTGCTTCCACAAGAAGCTTGCAGGCAACATAAGGAGCAGAAACATTTTGCCAGAGCAGTCAGGGAACAACTAAATGACCTGAGAGACAAAAGCATTTGACGAGGGAGTTCAGCATTTGATGCGTGTGCACAACGGTTGGATCATCAGGGTTCTTCCAGGTGAAACAAGCCATGAGAGGCACAGAACACAGTTAGCAAGACAAGAAAATCAGTGCTATATTAACTGGCAACCCATGTGGCTGGCACCTTAAAATAAGATCCTTTGCTTTATCAGAGATTGGAACTTCTGGAGGAAATGTCAGGGTCTCTTTCCAGTTCATCACTTTCTTATACGTCTCTTGAGGGGTCTCAGAACAGAACGGTGGGTAACCTGAACAGAAACAAAAATACCACCTGGGATAAAGCAAAAACAGTTCCTGAAGTCTACAATGCGCTGGTCAGAGCACACCTCCCTGACCAGGGATGCTCTGAGCACATGAACAGGTTGCCCAGAGAAGCTGTGACTGCCCCATCCCTGGAAATGCCCAAGGCCAGGTTGGACGGGGCTTGGAGCAACCTGGGCTAGTGAAAAGTGTCCCTACCCATGGCAGGGAATAGGACTGGATGAGCTTTAAGGTCTCTCCTGGCCCAAACCAGTCTGGAATTCCATGATTCCATGAAATACAGCTGGTATCCTCCACCACAATCCCTGTTTACAACCCCCACGCCGCCCTTACCGATCAACATCTCGTACATGATGACCCCCAGGGACCACCAGTCACAAAGCTTGTTGTACCCAGTCTGCATGAAAACTTCAGGAGCAATGTAATCTGGAGTTCCCACAGTAGAAAAAGCCTGGAACAAACACCATCAGTCATGCATCTTTAGGGAAAACTGCCTGCCATGGAAGTGGGGACTTACACAACACTGGTCATTTTAAGGAAGACACCGGATTGTCCCTGAGATCCTTTAGCAAAGCTGGGTAAAGCCTTTATTTCATGATATATAGAGACAAAGTCAACATGTTCACGTGCAGGTGTCTTAAAAAACCATCAGGGATGTGGGGAAAGGTACCACTGTCCAGATACACCTTGGAATGGGGTCAGCAGCCCTCTGTTAGACTGGATGGCAAGAACCTTTAGTTTTGGCTGGGAACCATCAGATATCCATGCAAATAATTCTGGCAGTGCCATCTCAGGCTGTCACCAGCTGTTCAGCAGATGGGTGAAGGACAAATCAGAGTCATTCCTCTTTTTTTTTCAAGCAAAAATGCATCAGTCTTTTCCTTCTGGGATTGTTCAGAACTCTGGAGTGCATTAACCCCTTCCATGTCCACCCACGTGCCACTTGGATGCAACACCCCAGCAGGAACATTTCCAGCCAGGTGAGACCTACTTACCAACTGCCGTCGGTTCCTCTTCCAAGTCTCTGCTTTCCTTTTGGAATTCATGTTCTGAAAAGCTAAAGGAGATTCCATATCTGTGACTGAGTTCTCATAGTCACATTTTTACCCCCAAACCGTTACACTTTCAGGGTTTATTTAAACCCATGATCCAAGTTAGTCCCCGTGAGAAAATTCCTGAATATTCAAAGAGCCAGTCCTTGCTTATTAATTCAAATAACCCTTGAGATGCAGCCACCATCCTCTCATCCCAGGTTTGCTACACATGCAAAGGGCTACAGCAGGGTCTGTTTCAGAGACAAACTTCTGGAAGTGAAGGTGGGTTTGTACATTAAAGTAACTGAAACTATTTTTATCTTACAGAAAATCAAAATTACACCTCAGGATGTAATTTGATTATTAGACACACCCCCACCCCCCTGCAGCCTTCTACCCTCACAGTAAAATGAGTTATGTCAGGCACTGGGAACAACCACCCGGATACCCTTTGGAGCCAAAGAACTTACTGAAGTCGCTGGGCAGACTGTGGTTCAAGTTTCTGTAAAATTCTGTCCTGTGGGCTTTCTTCAGTCCAGTACACAGACCAAAGTCTGAGAGTTTCACGTGGCCCTAGAAATGAACCAACCAACCAAAAGACAGAACCGACACAAGGCATTATCAGAGCAAATCACAGAATCAGCAAGGATGGAAGAGAGCCCAGCACCATCCTCATCCCCCTAAAGTGTGTCCCCAAGTGCCACATCCAGATGCCTCTCAAACACTTCCAGAGATCGTGACTCCACCACTTCTTTGGGCAACTTACTGCAGTGTCTGATCATGCTTTCCAGGAAACAATCTTTTCTAATATCCAACCTCAGCCTCCCCTGGCACAGCTTGAGGCTGTTTCCTCTTGTCCTGTCCCTTGTACCCTGGGAGCAGAGTCCGACCCCTAACTGGCCACAACCTCCTGTCAGGAGTTGTAAAGAGTGAGAAGGTCCCCCCTGAGCCTCCTTTCCTCCAGGCTGAGCCCCCCCAGCTCCCTCAGCAGCTCCTGGTGCTCCAGACCCTTCCCCAACTCCGTTCCCTTCCCTGGACACACTCCAGGCCCTTCATGTCCTTTGTATTCCTTG
>JAWMRA010000072.1:1768961-1823139 GCA_035584735.1 Pseudotriccus pelzelni
GAAGTGTCCAAGGCCAGGTTGGACAGGGCTTGGAGCAACCTGGGATAGTGGAAGGTGTCCCTGCCCATGGCAGGGGGACAGAACGAGATGAGCTTTGAGGCCCCTTCCAACCCAAACCAACTTGTGATTTTTATGATTTTTGCTTTGGCTCAAGACAGCTAAATGCAGTCAGTATAAATCTGGGCTCTTACCCAGTTTGGAAAAGAAACAAGGAGGATCTTTACCTCATCTCTCTCTCCTCGTGCTGTGCGATGAGGTTGCTGTAGAAGTTTTCTAACGTCACCTTTGTCATCGTGACTCGCTCCTTGGTGTGGTTGCTCATGGACGAGCACGGCGTGGGGCCTGTCATTGCCATGGCTGCCAGGAGAGAAAAAGGGAGGGGAAAACTAAACATTAAAAATGCCAAATAACCTTCAAACAAGTGATGCTGAATCACAGAGTCCAGATTTTAACAACAAATCCCACCAGTCTAAACTAAGACCGAGTAGGGAAAAGTCTTACAAAAGAAAAGGTACAAGTCAAACTTCCTGTTTTGAACGTATTTGATCTGAAAATAAGAGGGAAGGAAACTTAAGAAACGTGGTGCCTCAAAAACCACAATTTCAGCCACTACTGCAAATGTTTGTTGCTCCCAACACATTCTGTCTTTAGTAAATGTTTAAAATTCAGGAATTATCACCCCAAAACACCTAATCCAGAAGTCGTGCTTCCTATAACCCCTGCAGAAATAACTCCATCAGTTGCCTCCTGCCTCTTCTGCTGTGACATTCATCAAAATCCTGAAAGTCACTGACAGAGAAACCACAGAAGGAACAAAAAAGGCATTTAGTTGCCTCTAAGCACTTTTCCTAGATGCCTTCACCCAGAAATTTGGCCAAATCCAGAGGATCACTGCCTTTGAACGCACTGTAATTTGAAAAATACCAAAAAAAACAAATCCTAGTGTAATCATCCTACCTATTTATTTCTGAGAAAAATGTATTTTTTCATATTTTCCTTTCTGCCTCTGTGAAGCCAACACGTAAATACTGGTGTGTGCCACTTCCAACCAGGAGCAGTTCCAGGGCGTATCTGACAAAACCCAGCTCTGCTTCCTAAAACGCATTAAAAGCAAAGATTTCGAGTGTGCAACTACCCCTTAACCTGCTTCTCCCGGGTATCACGTAACTCCCGGTGAGGTAACAAGACTTTTGCAACTATTACTAGAAGTTGCAGACAAACATAGGTGAGACACTTCCCCTTTGTACAACCCTGGGCGCTGCCAGAGAGCTCTGAGTGACTCTTTCTGTTCGCTTTTCGCAGCTGTTTACGAGGCGTCACCGCCGGGCCCCTGCAAACCACCTCCTCTACAGACACCAGCTCCTCGTGTGCTGCCTGCGCCGGATCCTCGCGGAAAAGCACCCTCAGCTGGATGTTTTTCGGACTGGTGCTATGTCTTTATGCGAGGTGCGCTTTATGGAGGAGCAGCTCAGAGTGACCCCACACAAAGGGGGGGTCACATTCTCCACGCACTCCAAGAGAGAGGTTTTTACACCCTGCAGAGATGGGGCTGTTACACCCCCAGAGATGGGGTGTCAAACCCTGCAGAGATGGGGTGTTACACCCCCAGAGATGGGGTGTCAAACCCTGCAGAGATGGGGTGTTACACCTCCGGACACGGGGCTGTTACACCTATGGCTCTAAGCGGGACATGTGAAAACCATGAGCGGTTCTCACTTCCTAGAGATCACACCAGGAAAATTATCCGACAGAAGGAGGTGCGGGGATAAAAAGGGAAGGGGAAGAGAAGGGAAAAGTATCGGTGTCAAACCACCTGCGGGTGGCGGCGGCCCCTTCCGCGGGGATGGGCGCTCAGAGCCCGCCGACCCCCTCGGGGGCGGGCGGGTCTGTGCGGGGCTGGATCCCCCCGCACTCGGCTCGGCCGGACAGGGGGCACCGGGGGCGGCGGCTCCGCGGCCCGGCGGGCGGAGGGGGCCCGGCAGCATCACCGCGAGCGGACAAAGGCGGCCCGAGCCCCCCACGCTCAGGGGAGGAGAGAGAACCCGCCGCTGGAGAGACCCCGGCCCGCAGCACCCCCGCTCCCCACCACACCCGGGAGGGGGTTTTTTTTGGAGGGGGGGGAGGCACACCCGCCCCGCTCCCCCGGCAGCGGCGAAGGGCCCGGGGGAAGGAGGAGAGGAGGGATCAGGAGGGCGGGGAGGCGATGCGGAGCAGCGGGCGGGGGGGGCGGCAGCGGTGCGGGAGCGGCTTACCGGAGCTGCCCGGGAGGGACGGGCTGCAGGCCAGGCGGGGTCTGGGCGAGGCGGGCGGGGGGCCCGGGAGGGACCGGGGGGGACCGAGGGGCACCGGAGCCCCCACGCCGCTACCGCCGCGTCCCCCCCCCCGCGCTCCGACGGCGACCCGGCCGGGACGGGCGGCCAAAGCACCGCTCGGGCAGCGCAGGCGCCCCGGCCCGGCCCGCCCCGCCCGGGCGGGACCAGCGGAGACCGCCCGGCCCGCCCGCCGCGCCTGCGCCGGGCCGCGAGCGGGGCCGGAGGGGCTGAGGGGCTGAGGGGCTGCGGCACCGGCACCGGCACCGCCTCGGGGTGGGGGCTCCGCCGTGGGGGCTCCAGGGTTGGGGTCCGTGCCGGGGGGCTCTGCGGTGCCGGTCCGGGCCCGGGGCTCGCAGGGCTGGTGCGGGCCCAGCGCTGGGGGCACCGGGCGCGCCCCCCCCCGCCCTTTGCACCGGGTGGCATCAGCCCGCGTTCCCTCCGCCGGGTGCGGGCAGAGGGACCAGCGCTGCGAGCCCTGGGGCGCCAGCCTTCCTCCTGCCCCTGGCAGTGCTCCCGGGACGGTCCCGCGGGACCGGGGAGCCCTGTCCTGCTGCCTCCCCCGCTTCCCACAGTGGTGCTGTGACCTGCAGGCTCCCAGCGTCGGGGGCTCAGCTCCCGGCACAGCCTCCGCTCCCCGCACACAGCCCGCTCTCGCCATCGAGGGGAGCTTGGCTTTCCCCGTCCCCGCACACGGGTGACACACCGGAGGGAGGCACAGCCAGGGACAGGTGCCACCAAGGTGCCCGTGGTCACCTCGCAGGGCTCAAGGGAGTCAGTCCCAGAGGAATCCACGTCTGCAGGGGCAGAGGGGCTGATCCGGGGTGTGCTGGGCAGGACACGGCCGGTTCTGGAGAGGTTTGAGCTGGTCACACATCAGGGGTTCCGCCCTGATGGGTTCCAGGGAGGAAGATCTCCCGCATCCCAGCTCAGCAAATTCATTGCTTGGGCAGTGAAACCTGGTTTTGTCTCGCCCCTCTCAGCTCTTCACGAATACCTGAAACCATCTGCTTCAGTAATGGTTTGATTGGCCTTGGGAATGTAACAGGGAGCTGTGAGGAGTGACACAACAAAAGAAATGTGACTCCACTCATCCCAAATGTGTGGACATATTGGCAAAAGGTGGTTTTGCTTCATTTTATTTACATTTCTACCAAAATAAAAGCAAGTACAGTTCAGAGGGTGAAAAGGGGGTTTATTAGCAGCATTTGAATCACTGAGAAATACATTCTGCGCAGTTGAAGTCTGTCAGCAACAGAGGGATTTCAGGATTTAAAACTGTGTGTAGAGTCCCTACATGATGGAAATGTAGATATATTTGTAACACACATGAGAGATTTCATTTCTGAAAGACTGATTTTACAATTAAACTGGACCTTGCTTTGCTTAGGCAGAGATAATCAGTTTGATGGCAAATGTGAACAGCAAAATCCTGTGGTACCTGTTCCAGGAAATGCAGGTGGCCTCATGAAGCTGGTTTTCTGCTGCTGTGGGAGCTCTTGGGAGAGGATTTCACATGAGGAAAGAAAAGAAAAGAATTGTTGGAACAAAAGGCTGAAATAGAGGCCCTGGAAGCTGGTTCTCATCCCTTCCACCTGCAGAACAACTTTTACCTGGCAAAAGGAAGTTAAAACTGAGGGATGAGGGGCTTAAAACATTCATTATGCTGGAGAAGCAGGGAAAAAACCCCTTTGGACTTACAGGATAAAAAAAGTCGTTACTAGACCAGGGCAGAACTGCAGGCAGGGGTGAAATGAAAGAGAACCTGTATTAGGAGATAACTTTCTTCAGGAATCAAAACATTAGGCTCCAGTGAGCCTCCAGATGTGCACGTTAATGACCCAAACTTCCTGCTGAGTGGGCTGCAGGAGCTCTAACAGGCTGCAGCATCCCTAAGATACCCAGGACAGACAGGGAGGGCCCTGATGTAAAAGAGAAGTGCCTGTTCTGTGACAGGTGACCCATCTCATAGTCACAGCACTCAGACAGCTGCTCAGGAGAGAACTTGGCTCCTTACAAGGGTCTCTATCAACATCTGGAGGAGTTAAAGCAATTAATGATCTTTATTTTGCCGTTCACCTTTGTGCTGGAGCTTTTCCCTACAGCAGCACATGTGGAAAGCAGGGACAGAGCAGGGTGGGTTGAGGCCTAACGGGAATACTCCTGTGGCTGCGTGCTGGGATTTCTCTTGCTGCCCATCTCTTTGCTTCGCAGCAGCTCGAAAAGGCCTTGTGGGTTCCAGTTACCCTTTGGGGTCTTCAAATCCAGCTGCTTTAACGGGAGGAACCCCTGTGCTTCCGTCAGCCCCAGCAGCAGCTGCTTCACCAGGCTGGAAGTCTCGTCTCCATCACTGCTGTTGTGGAGATCTGAGGGATCCTGGCTCTTCTGGGCACCCCACGTGGCGCGTGGGGGTGGAAGATCCCTGCTGCTGGCTGTGTGCACCGTGCCCAGGGCGCTGTGGAGCCACATCAGGCGCTTCAGCCCTTGGAACGCCCTCCCTTTGTCGTGCAGCAGCTGGTGCTCCGTCACTGCTCTCCTGCTGCAGGGGGAAAAGAGGCAATGAGGGAGCAGAGGTGCCGATTGGCACCCACCAATCCCAGGCAGGAGCATTTTGGTGGTGCCACAGCCCACCATTCCCGCTCAGGCTGGTCCAGCAGCCCATTCCTGAAGACAGGAAGCTGGAACCCTGTGCCATTCCCAAAGGTGTACCTTGAATCTCCCTCTTTTTTTTTTTTAAAAAAAAAGCAAACTGGGGAGACCAAGAAAATGACCTGAGCAGGTTTAAGGAGCTCTCACAGAGGTTTGGGCTTTCCCAGATTTAGATTCTTTTTGGAATAAAGTTCCCTTTCCTTCACCTCAGTGTTACAAGATTTTTGGGTTTGTTTCTCTCCTCCCAGAGCTGGAATCACTGGAATTTAGCTGGAATCAGTGATGTCCGTGAAATAAAAACAAACCCTTATTTTCTTCAGATACTTCAGATTCTTCAAAACTGTTGAGCCAAGTGTTGAGTGAGGAGGGGAGGCTAATTCTGGGGTGCAAATATTTCAGGATTTCAGGCTGTTCAGATAACATCTAACTGCAGCATTAGGCTCCTGCTGCAGATTTGAATCCAAATGGGAACCTAAATATGGACTTTTAGCATGTGCCATCTCCATGGCCTGTGTTGAACATCCTTACACGGTCTGTACACGGTGTTTAAAAGCATCAGCTGAAATGTGGTACATGTCACACATCTAAAAATGCAATTGGACTAATTTTATACTGCAGAGAGGGTGATGCAAAATGCTGCTGTATCAAATATATTGAATTTTCTTTCCCCCGTGCCTGGAGTTACTGACAGCAGTGCAGAACACAGCCTGTTAAATCAAAACCAAGCAGTTTTCTAATTATAATAATGAAGTAAAAGGATGATATTACTTACTTTTCAGTCTCTTGACACGTTGCAAAGCAGGCAAAAAAAAGAATTGCCAAAAATGTTACTGTCTGCAGAGACCTCTGGGGCAGGAACATTTTCTCTCTTCTTAAATCCACTCCACGGGACCAGCAGCTGATGGTGGGATCAGAAATCTTTCCCTCTCCCTTTTTCACCTGAGAAAATGAATTTCAGCCTTTAAGCACAGGTAAAAGTGGAGCATTGTGCTGTGGGAAATCATCCCAGGACCTCCCAGAACATCAGTCATGTGGATCTGAACACACAGCAGAAAAGATGAATAGGATTCACAGTATAGTTCTGTATTTCCCTGCTCAGAGTCCTAAATCTCCTCTCCCAGTGTTGCCTTTCAATATAACACTTCCCACTCCTGTGCATTTTGCAAGCACATTTCAGGACTGGGAAGAGACCTCCCTGATAAAAAACTTCACAGAAGTTTGTCCGGAAGATCAGGATTGCTGAAAATCACAAACCAGAAAGTATTTAAAAGTGGAGCAGGAACATCAAGTTAAAAGGTGTTCATAGCCCTGGGGTTTGGGCCTTTTCCACGAGCAGTACAAGTGCTGACATGCAAATATCCAGGACTTTATTAGACTGATGCCAGATTTCTTTTCAGTGAAGAAGTGGATTTCTGGCTTAGGGAGGGAACAACGAGATGATGTAATTGTGCAATGATTATTTTACTCTAAATTGTAACTTCATCCAGTTCTATATCTGCTTCTGGCATTGATACATTGATACCTCTTCCTACCCATTCCTTCAACCCACCATGACTTTATTGCCAGGTCTATCCCTAAAATCTCTGCATTTTTCACACTAATGACTGTACCCAGTCTGGCCCTTTAGTCATTTACCAGAAAATCCTCTGTTAATTGTTACATCAAAACCTGGGGGAGGACCACAAAACAAAAGCTGCAGCATTTAAATTGTTATGTAAGAATAGTAAAGATATGTTCCCATATAACTCTTTGAAGAAATACTTCTTTCTGTGCAGGAGAAGTTTGGCATAATAAAAAACTCAGCATCTCCTCAAATGACTTGTCTTTATACTGACTTGAATACTGAATTGTCAAGGGTTGGATAGAAAGGCAAATTATACATTAATATAATACAAATGAATTATATATTTGCTTGTAACAATTAAGCTTGTTCTTAACAAGTCTGCTCCACTAATTTAAGAGTGATTTCCTTGGGCAGCATGTTGAAATCAAACTAGGTATGAAATAACAACTGGGTATTAGTCCTGATTAAAAATACCTGTATTAAAAGCAGATACATGCACATAAATATACATAGGGATGTGTATATTTACTTGCTGAATGATATTTGAAATTATGCTAACGTAGAACTCCTGCTCATACACAAGAGAGAAGCAACACTGTTGTGATTAACAGTAAAATATATATTAATTAAAAAGCATCTTCCAGTTACAAAAGGAACATTACCTGCTTACTGATGGTGCTGTTGGATCCCAGAGAAGTCCTGACCTGCACAAGGTGTCTCCTGCCAGTCCTGTCGCAGTGACACTTCGCCTGCTTTTATACCAGCCCAGGGAGCACCGAAACAATAGGACTGATCTCTGTGACTAAAGCCTTTCCTCTCGTGTCAGTGAAATGAGACAGCTCCCTGTTCCCAGTGATAATAAATCCTGGATTTTAAAGTGCTCAGCTGTGACTAAGGAAAACATCACAACTCCATGGACAGTCTTTCTTGTCTCTCCTGTTCTGCGTGAACTTGATTTTGCCACGAGGTTCCTGTGCCCCATGGTGATGGTGAACCCTGTTGTTCCGGGGTTGATCAGGAAAAGGGTCTCTGGATGCAAAAGATCTCCCTCCTTTCCTGTCCTTGTGGACTCACATGTGGGATGCTGGAGTTGGGTAGGAGGAATCTGAATTATTGATGCTGGTGAGTTCGGCAATGCCGGTTGTCATAAAATCAGCAAAACGGGGTAGTTATTCACAAAAAATCTAACTCAGGGGTTGGTAAATCATAGAATCATGGAATTCCAGAATGACTTGGGTTGGAAGGAACCTTAGAGATCATCCAGCTCCACCCTCTGCCACGGGCAGGGACACCTTCCACTATCCCAGATTGCTCCAAGCCCCGTCCAACCTGGCCTTGGACACTTCCAGGGATGGGGCAGCCACAGCTGCTCTGGGCAACCTAAATAAGATCCCACTGGATTTTAATATTCAGTAGAAACTTCATTTAAATCTGCTGATTGTACACCAAAGAAATTTGTTTGAAGTCTTGGAAGCTGGAGGGAAACAGAGAAGACTTATCAAGTGACTAAACAATAAAAGTGCAAGTCGTGGCTCAGGCAAAAAGCCAAATTCTGATATGTTTTGAAACCCTGTGAGTTGGCACCACGTGAGGTTTGATACTCACTGTATGAGCTCTAGCAGGTAATTGGAGCAGAATTTGGGTACTCAGGATGTGGCTGGATCATTAGGCTGAAACTACTTAAGAGGACCGGCTCCTGTTTCTCAAAGTGAAAGACAACAAATGTATTTGTCATCTCCGAGGAGCAATTCCCTGGAAGGATTGAACAGATCGTTTACTCAGTTACCAGAAGCGATGGATTCCTTTCCCACAGGCACAGCTAAGCACAGGCTCAGGTGGATGCAGACACGTTGTCCTGCAGAGACGGGGCTCGCACAGCCTCGTGTGTTCCCGCAGCTTCCCTGGGCGCCAAATTGCTTTTCATTATATTCCTTACACTTATTTGCAGCCCTGCTTTTTCCGAGCGATCCCACAAGCGCTCCTGATTCCATCACCTGATTGTTGGGGAGCGTGTCAGCCGTTGAAGTGCCGCCAATTAAAAGATGACATTTGTTAAACGTTGGTAAATCAGGGCCTGGCTTCGCATCTGAGTCTCCAGGGCAGCAGCTGCGCCGCGGTTACACCGAATTACCCGCTGCGGGTCTGAGGCTCCTTGGTTACATCCTCAAGGATTAATAAGCCTTGGCCAAAGTCACGTCTGAAACTTCTGGTGCAATTCGTCCTTGAGCTTTTCGAGTCTCCAGCGTACAATGGGTTTTCTTTGGGTGCAGTTTTATCAGCACCTCTGCTGGAAGAGCGTTAATTGAGGGACCGCTGGCGATGTGGGATCGGTACGTGGGCACACGTGCTGATGGTCACACCACACTGCCGTGGCTACGCTCTGCCACTGGCCCTTCCCTTCACCCAAGGACTTGGAGAAGTCAAAATTAACTTGGTTGTGACCGAGAGAGCCAGACCTGTGCTGGAATTCCGGTGTATCCCTGAGAAGCACCCAGAGCAAGGAAGAGACACTGGCAGGGATGGATTCCCGGTTTATAATATTTCTAAAAATACATTAAATATGTCAATTGCACATTTATACACCAGCCACTTACACAGGAGGTAATGTTGTGAGCTATGATTTTGGGCTGAGGGAAGGGACAGCTAGAAGGTACAATTGTGCAGTGATTATTTTAATCTAAATTATAACTTCACTGAGCTCTAAATCTGCCCCTGGTGTCGGTACAGCTCTACCTACCCATCCCTTCAACCCCACCACGCACACAGTGCTAATGTCACAAGGGGAAACTGTGCCAGCAGCACAACCAGGTGATGTTTTTAGCTGAGATAAATTAACCCCTGCCAGAGGCCTGGATGGTGCAGAGCAGAGCAGGAGCCTGTTCCGCCATGGAATTATCTGGGATGACCGGAGTTTGGTCACCTCGGGGCTCCCTCAAAGCACTCTTGGAGTCATCAAAGGTTTTGAGCCTTGGCTTCAAAGCCTTCACTCCCTCTCTCCAGCTTTTCCTGGTCTGACTCCCCACGGGAGGGGCCTTTGCTGTTCCCTCACCTTCTCCAGTGGGAGTTTTGAAGTGAGGAGGGTTGTGCCAATTATAGTTTCCCAGCGAGTGATTCTTTTGTTTTGCTTTCCAGTCCTTTCCCCAGGGAGCCAGGTGGGGGAGGAAGGGAATATGGCTTTGCTGCAGAGCAAAGAAAAAGGGAAGAGAAAGCCTGGAGGCCCCGTTGAGGGGGGAAGAAGGAACTGGGGGAGGGAACAGAAAGCAAAGCAAATGTGCAAATAGCCTCGTTAGGGCAAGGGGGATCCTCTGGCCTGGGATTTGAAAACGTAATTAAACAAAGACTGTACTGCATCAAAGGGATCCTCTGTCTGCAGGGAGATGGGCAGACAAGATCTGAGGAATTTTTTCCATGTGCTGTTCTCTGTTACTCATCAACAGGAGTGTGGGCTCCAGAAGAGCTTCCCTGATGTGAAAATCAACTCGCTTTTTTGGGGATTGTTTTTGGGCTGTGGTGTGGTTTGGTATTTTTCCCTTACTGCTCTTACCCAACAGAGCAGAATTCCTGTGAGCTGCTGAGTGCCGCGTGTGGAAATCCAGACACCGCCCTGCCGAGAGGAAACGGTTTGACCACAGTCCTGGTAAATATAGTTCCCCTGAGCTGCTGGTGAAGCAGCAGCTGATGAAGGGCTGCTCTCCCTTCCTGGCCTCCCTCACTGCGAGATGGGAGGAAATGACACCTTGCAGCAAACCCCAAGGCCACAAAGACTTTGGCACCTCCACGCTTACACCTCGAGGTGCTTCAGGGGCATCACCAGCAGCCAGCGGCACCTTTGCTTCCATAACCATTTAAAGAGGTGGATTTCAGCCCCTAGGAGCAGGTTCCAGGCTTTTCCATCATGTTTTGGGTGCTTTGAACTCCTCTGTGTCACGTCCTTGTTGCTGGAGGCCAGTCCTGTGCCAGTAAACCCATTTGGGAGGGGGGTAAACTCCAGGAGCAGTTTGAAATCTTGGCCCCTAATCCATTGCATACTGCAACATTCCAGAGAGAACTCCCATCTTCCAGGGAATTAAAATTAGAGTTGAACAGCAGTGAGTCAGACTCTCTGTTTTCATTTCCCATTTTCTGATTTCAAGCCAGATCTACGGAAGCTCCTGGGACTCGCAGCTCTGTCAGAACACAGTAGCAAGGGCGAGTGTTTTGTCCTTCAAAACCTGCCCTGCAGCCAAGCCAGGGGTTGACTCTCTTTTTCCTTCCCCTCACAGTTTCCAGATGGGATATTTTCCGTGTGCACAACAAATTCAGGTGAAGCTGAGACAAAGCCTCAGGTCCCTTGTGCTGCTTCTGTAACACTCACTGGGCTCTCTGAGTTAATCCCTGGTTCCACAGCCTTGCAGTGCCTGGAGGTCTCCTGAGAGCCTCACCCGAGCAAACACAAAACACAAGGTGTGTCCCCCTATTCCATGGGGCCTGTCCCCCTGAAAAAGAGCTCTCTGGGATCTGCCCCTGCCAGAGAACGTCACCATCTGCCACCCATACCTTGGAGGTGGGACCCCAGCAGTGGCAGAAGGCTCACACCTGGAGAGGTGGTCTAAACTAAAGGTCTCCAAGGAACACGTCATTCAAATAAACGAACTTCTCGCTAATTAATCCCCAAGTGCTGAGTCTTGGGGATGTGCTGTGCCCCTGCACTGGGAGCTGAGTGTCTTAGTTTAGGTCTGTGATGTATAAATCACAGTTTGTTGTTTCACTCTCCCTTTAGATGAGGTCTGAGGTGCAACTAAAATCTTTCAGTGTAAAAAGATATGTGTTTTAAAAGTGAGGAAATAAGGGATAGGGACCTTATGCTGTAAACAGAAGAATTTGTGGGAATAAGCTCACTCAAGGTGGTTGTAATATATCTAAATATCTATCTATGTAATATATCTAAAGATCAAGTGTAAGTCGTCGTTTCAGTAGAAAATGGCCTTCACCAAGATTGGGCAGGATGTGAAAATGGGTTGAATCCACAGGAACCTCACGAGCAGCCTGAGCTGTGCCTGTGAGTGGTTGGTTTGTGATTGAAGACATGTCCCCTCCACCAGTTCCTGTCGGGTTCGTGCAATGACATTTCCCAGCAAGAGCCCTTTCTGCAGGCAGAGTCATGCCAGTAAATAAGTGTTTTTGTTAATGTCTAGTTTCGCCTGAGGAGCAGCTCTAGGAGATGCTCTTGCTGAAAGAAATGTTCTCCAGTCAGTACTGCCTGTCTCCTGAAGTATGCAGAGCTCACAGAGCATTTGGACAACGCCCCCAGGCACATGGTGGGATTGTTGGGATGTCCCGTGCCAGGTCAGGAGTTGGACTCGATGATCCTTGTGGGTCCCTTCCAGCTCAGGATATTTGTGGTCCCTTAAATTTGGCTCACACAGCTGAGGTTTCTTCCAAATCGTGTCTGGGATTTTCTTCTGTGGGATCGAAATCTCAGGAACCATGACGGCAGCTTGACTGGAACACCTCGCTCCAGGTCAGCGTGGTCATGGATCCTGGTCTGAAGTTTATCAAACTGTGCTCCACTGTCACTGTGAAGGTAATAAACACCTTTTCAATCTAGTCTTGACCCACCTGTTCACAGCAGGTCTGGTTTTGTCCGTGTGCCTGTGCTGGGACATCCGACAGATGCTAATTCCCACTGTGGGAATTAGGCTGAATATTCCAATAGGCCTTTAGGATTACAGGCTTGTCCAAGTTGCTCTCTAGCTCATATTTGGTTTGGGTTTGGGTTTTTTTTTTTTACATATTCGTTATTGCAAATCTTAAATCATGTTTGAAATGTGCATTCTGTGATGTGAGCAGGGTCTAGGAGTGTTGGTAAACCCCTTGGAGAAGGGAGGTGAGTCCTGGAAATCACTTCTCCAAGAAGTCACAAAGTGAAATGGCTGAAAAGCCCCAAGCTTCAAATTATTTCCTTTGTTTGTGTTGCCTCAGGAAATTAACCATCAGCTAATTTAGATTACAATGGATTAGATTTCCTTAATTAGAGGCAGGTAACTGTCAGATAACGGCACACATGATAAAGATACTGTAGAGCATCCGTTACCACAAAATCATTGTTGTTTTTCTGTCCCCTGGCCAGTTTTGACCCTTGGAGGATTTTACCGAGAAAAAGCTCGTAAAAATAATGGGGGGTGCTGCAAAAGATTTTGGAAAATTCTAAGGAATTATCTCAGCTGGTTGTTTTTAATTCCAGTCGGGTTTTAGTTACATGCTGGTAGAATTCCAGTAGACTGAGGACGCCCCATCCTCTGCACAGTTCCTGCTTGGAAAACAGTCATTAATTTGCACTCAGAATGGCTTATCTCATAAAATATGATTTAAACTGTTATTAATTCTACTTGTACAGCTACCCTTTGGAGCACGTTATTTGTTTAATTCATGTTAATACTCATGTTGCATGAATGTCGTGTGTGAGGGAGGGTTTAGTAAAGCACATCAGTAGCACTGTGTATCTGTAAATAAAATTCCTCAGCTCCCATACTGTTTTCTCAAGCGCTAAAAAAAAAAAAAATAGTTTCCCTCTTTTGTGGTTTATAACCCCATATAAAATTTATCAAAAACCTGTGAGTTTACAGCAGTTTGCTCCTATGAAGTATTTATACGTGTAAACCCCAGTGTTGAGGGGATGATGCTTAAGAACCACGGCCCGTGCGGGCCCGACCGGGCCAGAGACACAAGGAAATAAAACTTTATTTTTCCTTTTGGCCATTAAACCCCAACATTTTCGGGGGTGTTGCCGCCCCCTGATTTCAGGGCCCGGGCGGGGCCGGCTCAGCCGCCTCAGCGCTCCCGCCATTGGCGCCGACGCTCCGCCCACCCGCGCGCGCCGGCTGACGCACCTGTCAATCAGCTCAACGGCGCCCTCTGATTCGCTGCCGCGCCGCGTCACGTGGGAGAGCGCTGGTCATATATAAGCCGGGCGGGGTACGCGCCGACCGCCATTTTGTCCAGTGAGGAAAAGAGGAGCTGGGGTCTCGCTGAGGGGTCGAGTCGGCTGAGTTTAGCGCGGGGCTCCCTTCGCGCGCCCTCCCTCTGAGCACCGGTGAGGACCTTCTCCCCGGAGGGCTTGTGGGGGGAGGCGGCGGCACCCGCGGTCTCGGGCCCCGGCGGGGCGGATGGAGGCGGCATCGGCGGCAAACAAAGAGCGGCCGCCATTTTGTGAGGCCGGGCCGCGGGCGGCGGCCGCCGCGGCGCTGAGGGGAGGCGACGGGGAGGCGGCGGACTGCCCGGACGAGCCCGTGCTCAGCCCGCTTTCGGCGGTGTGCGAGGCGAGGCGGAGCGGGAGGTGCCGCGGAGGCGGGAGTGGCGCCGTTCTGTCCGCCCGCCCGCGGCAGCGCCGGTCCCTTACGCCGCACCGAGGAGCCGCTCCATGGGGATTCCCTGGGCGCTGCCGGCGAGGCTCGGCCGGGGATGGCGCTGCACGCCCCCCACCCCCGGGCTCCCCCCTTATGTGCGGATCCCCCTGATCCCGATCCTAATCCCCATCCGCGAACAATGGAGCCTCCCCCGCGCTGCGCCCCCTGCGGGCCCCCCCCGCGCTAAGCAGGGAAAGGGCGCAGGGATTCCCCCACCCCTCCCCTTCAAAGCTGTAAACCTTAAAAGTAACCGAAATTCCCCCAAACCGTGAATTTTAATCACGGTGCGGCATAACAACTCGGATTTACTTCGTTCGGTTTTAACCTCCCCGCCCGCCCCTTGCACACAGATTAATGTTTCCATCACATCAGGTTTTATCGCCGCTGACGTTTCAGGCGAAAGAAGCCAACAGAACGACTTTCTTGGAAGTGAACAAGTGCACGCTCTGTATTTAAATAGGCGTGAACTTCTTTTTTTCTCGTCCTAGCAATGCATCGCGACTCTTGTCCGCTGGACTGCAAGGTTTACGTGGGTAACCTTGGAAACAATGGCAACAAAACGGAATTAGAGCGAGCCTTTGGCTACTATGGACCACTGCGCAGTGTGTGGGTGGCAAGAAATCCTCCTGGTTTTGCCTTTGTGGAATTCGAAGATCCACGAGATGCTGCTGATGCAGTAAGAGAACTAGATGGAAGGTAAGATGTGCTGCTTGTATGTTTGGCTTGGCTGGTGAAAAAGAGAAATTTTGGGTAGTAATGCTGTTTAAATTGGAAAGTGTCAACTGCAGGGCCAAGGACTGGACGTGGTTGTTATGAAGTGTTTATTTGTGTGATCCCAGGGTTTTCTTAATAGCACAGAAGTAGAATCCCAGAACGGTTTGAGCTGGAAGGGACCTTAAAGTTCATCCAGTCCCGCCCCCAGCCATGGGCAGGGCACCTTCCACTGGCCTAGGGTGCTCCAAGCCCCGTCCAACCTGGCCTTGGACACTTCCAGGGATGGGGCAGTCACAGCTTCTCTAGGCAACCCCTGCCAGGGCCTCACCACCCTCACAGGAAAAAATTTCTTCCCAATATCCAATCAAAACCGTCATGATTCTATTCAGGAAGAAGGGCAGCTTAATTATGTACTTCAGAATTGGACTCTCAAGTTAGAAATTACTTGGATGTCTCTGTATGTGCTAAATTGAAAATGGTGTAATTATAAAGAGGCAAAACTTATTATAGAAACTCTCCTTGGTTCCTTCCCTGCCTCCTTTACTGGCACAGCAGCTTTCAGAAGCAGCCAAACCTTTAGTCTGCCCTGGGATCCCAGGCTGGTTTGTGGAGGATGGGACCTTAGCACACATCTGGTTCCACCCCTTGCCGTGGGCAGGGACACCTTACACTGGGCCGGGTTGCTCAGAGCTCCGTTTAGGCTGGCCTTGAACACTTGCAGGGGTGGTGCAGCCACTGCCATGCAGAAGTCATTCCTGAACACTTCACTTTTGCCTGTAGACAGAATGTTTTTACTTTGTCCGCTCCTTTTCGCTCTCCTGACTGTGCAGCTGTCATTCCACACTGACCCCTCCCTGGAAACACTAACCAGTGTCCGTGTCTCTCCCCAGAACGCTGTGTGGGTGCCGAGTCAGAGTGGAGCTCTCCAATGGGGAGAAGCGGAGTCGGAACCGCGGCCCCCCTCCCTCGTGGGGCCGGCGTCCCCGGGATGACTATCGCAGGAGGAGTCCTCCCCCTCGGCGCAGGTACCTGGGGGCACAGCACAGCCCTAGAGCTCTTGGCACTGTTACCACTGTAGCATCCTAGAAGCAGGCTTGTTAAAGGCATGTTGATGGATAACATTCATCTATCTGATCGTGATTTGGAGATGACAAATGCTAAAACAAAAAAAAAAAAAAAAGAAAAAAATCCCCAAATCAACCCCTCCACAAAATCGCGGTGAACTTTTAAGTTGTGTTGAATGTTGGCTTTTGTCCTTAGGTGACTGTGCAGTTGGTAGTCAGTGCCCTCTGTCCTGGGCTTATCCTCCTTCCTCCTAAAATCTGCTCATCTTCTAGTCACACTTTCCCTTTCTTCCCCATACTTCAACTTAGGCTGTTCCTTTCCTTTATTCCATAATGGCAGAACATGACATACAGCAGTGTAGCATTTCCATACCGATGGGTTTCTCCGCTTTGTTTGCAGAATTTAAATACTTCCCAAGCAGGCAGCTGTTTAATAATGGATCAAGTAACAGTTGCTTTAAACATCTGGAATCTTTACACTTTAGTGTTAGAATTAACGCATCGCGTGATGATCCTGTCAGTTGAGGTTTGCAACCCCACCTCTGATATATAGCAGGATTTTTGGGAACTGGCACGTCCTTGGACCCAGACTAGTTAGTCTGGCAGTTCAGATGTGCAGCGTGGTTTTTACAGGACTGAATTTACCTGTGGCAGGTGAGTGAAGTCCGCCCAAGTCAGGGTTTTCAAGCTTACCCTTTTGCTGTTGAAAAGAAAAAAAAAAATAACACATTAGGAGTATTGTTAGCTAATAGATGGTTGTACTGATGGCTTGTTTTTCATTTTTTTTATGCTTTTTGGTCCATCTATTAATAAAAATGAACCCGTTACAGAGTCACCATCATGTCTCTTCTCACCACCCTCTGAGTCTGCATTAGCCAGCCAACTAGCCCTTTCAGCGTCATGTGACCAGCGCGCCCCATGCAGCTTGGCTGGTGTCGTTTCACATGACCCAGGCATGGCCAGTCGTCAGGTTGCACCGCCCTTTGGTTCCCGAGCATGCTGTTTTCTCTCAGCCTTCTCTCCAACCTTAACCAAATCGGCAGCAGCCACCTCGACCGCCCACACATTCCCGGCCAATCAGCTCAGCTGTTTATTTACCAAATGTCTTCACAACAACTACAGCAGCAGCCTTCGGCTAACAAAAAAGCAGGAAAAATCCACAACACCCCCTTCGCCAACCAACTAAATACAACGCAACATCTGGCAAAACCTTTTCAGCAAATTCTTCTTGGCAGTCAGTCCGGCAGCCTCACCTCACCATTTCTAGCTTGTTGAAACCAAAGACTTGTAAGTTTTTCCTGCTTATACAGTTTACTGCTGGTTAAAATAAGGAGTAAGCGGCTTATAAGTAATTACTTTTCTCAATCAAAGGCTGGCTGTGCATAATTGAGTGGTAACGTACATATGTTGCTTGAGAAAACTTTTAAGGGTGATATGGAAGCTCTTACACTGTGAATAACGTAAAAACCAGGATATTTGCATGTGAGATGCCAAACTAAATTTTTAATAAAGCTCTAACAAATGTAGCTTTTCCTTGCCAGAAAAATCCTATCACCTTTAAATGGTTTTACTAACAGTTTTCAAAACTTAAAACAATTACTTTTTGGGATGAACTGGGCCGAGCTAAGGTTATATTTTTAATTTTTTAATTTTTTTATAAGAAAATAGTCTAAACACACTTGATGGCATTAAAAATGACAATCACAAATATGCAGTTCTAATGTAGCACTTAATGGCATTATCAAATTGACACTGAGCGCATTTTCACTTTTTTTTTTCCACTTGATATCTCTTATGCCTTGTTATGGACCTTTTTGGCTTGCATGGGTTCCAAAACATTTGCTCTGTGCTATTTTTTTTTTTTTTTTGGAACCACTTGTGGGACTTTGGTGTGGTGTTCTGGGCAGTGTCTTTAGTTGAAATGGAAAGTGTTGCATTGGACAACTCTGCTCTGACGCATTCTTAGTTAAAAGTGAATTCGTGGTTGGAAACGTGCTGTTCACACTGAGCTTGGTTTTACTGCCTAATCTTTCCATGCCTTTTACTGGATGATGGATGCCAGTTATTCTTGGCACGTTCCCTGGGCCCAACAGTGAGTTTGACAAGTTGGGAAATGCCTCACCCCGTTAATGCTCAAAGAATGGATGAAGTGCCTCACATCTGGTTTTCTGGTTTTAGATCACCACGAAGGAGAAGCTTCTCCCGGAGCCGCAGCAGGTACGAATCCCTTCCTTACCCCACGGACTGGAGGTTTGAAAAGGAGCAGCCCTATGTGCTGTGTGCACATTCAGACTGTAGTTTGGTAAAAAGGAAACAAGTTTGCTTCTCCAGTGTTGTTTCCCTGGAATTACTCAGCTGTTTGAGATTCCAGAGCTAGCAGTGGAAGGATATTAAGAATAGAAGTATTTTCCCTTCTTTAGCTGCCCTGTGGTGTTCTGCCAATTTTTCACAAAGGTTGTGTTAATGTGCTGCTCTTTGCCAGAAGTGTAGAATCATAGAGCCATTTGGGTGGGAAAAGACCTTCAGGATTGAATCACAGGACAGTGATGAGGTTGGTCCTTTTGCGAAGGACTAGATGTTCATCATAAGCTGTTGGCTCAAGCTGATCCTGCTTCCCTGAAGGGAAGGTTAATGGCATCCTCTGCAACAGGTTTCCTCTGGTTGAATAGTTAAAAAATTGACTCCTGAAGGGAAGCTCCAGGAGTCTTGCTGGCCTAATTGGGCTTTGCTCTGATCATCTGGTGTTGTGATCTGTACCAGGTCCCTCTCCAGAGACAGAAGAAGAGAGAGGTCACTCTCACGGGAGAGGAACCACAAGCCTTCTCGCTCCTTTTCCAGGTCTCGCAGGTAAGAATCTTCCACTGCTTGTGTTCGGAGTAAACATGTAAAAATGGCTTTCTGTGCCTTGGTAATACTGACTGGTGGTGGTGGAGAAACACCTCTAGTATCTTACAAGGTTCTTCACCTTGAAGATTTAAATACTCAGTTTTATGAAACGGTATTTTTTAAATGCTTTAATATCTGCTGATTGGGGCTGGGGGGGTTTAAAGGAAAATGGGCTGCTCTTGGCACCTGGATCTTAACCAAACCCAACCTGTCTGTTGTCCTTCAGTCGCTCCAGGTCAAATGAGAGGAAATAGGACTGTGGGAAGGAGCTGTGTACAGGAAGTCATGAGATCCGAGGCCAGGAGTATGTACAGAACATTGTTTTGTTTTGAAACTTCATAAAGCTTGGTGCATTTTTAAAATGTTTTAGCTGTTGAACTTGCTTTGTTCCTTGTATCTTGTAACAGGTGGCAAATGTAAAGATGTGAATCTGTATATGGTTCTGAGCAGATCCTATGATTTGTATTATTAATGGTTTTCCAATGTACCATTAGACATGGTTTGTGTGTGTGTGGAATGGTAAATGGTCTGTGTCCGTAGCTGGGGGAGTTTGCTGGGGCTCAGCTCTCAAGGAAGCGTGCAGGGATGGTGTGTTCCTTGTGGGATCGTGGCCTGGAGCAGAGCGGGATGTGGGTGCTCCATAGCCCAGTCCTGGGGAGGAGTCAGAGCAGTGAGCCAGGGGCATGGGGAGGGAAGGGCTGAGGGCTGGGCTGCAGCTTCATCCAGCTCCAGTTCTGACTGCATTACCTAGAACTGAGCTGCTTTATATTCCATGAACTACACGTTTTTAGCTGTAGGATCAGTTAATTTTGTACTTGGTGTGAGTAGAGTCCTTAATTAGCCGATTGTTGATTGACCATCTATTCCAGAACCTCTGAATAGACCAAATCCACAGCAGAACTGACACCTGGAGTGGATGCGTTGAGTGTCTAATGGTACATTGTAAACTTTAGGAGTTAAACATTTCTTTACTGTACAAGACTTTTCATGTCACTTGTAAAATGTCTTTTGTGAGATCCTTGGGATTAAAGTTTTGGTTACAACTCGTTGTTCGGTATTTAACTCGTACCTGACTGACAGTCACCCCACCTGGCTGTAGCTCACCTGAACTATCCAACAAGGCTGTACTTCCTGGTCTCTGCTCACCTTTGCTCCTTGGGAAGGTGCAGGGCCTCGCTCTTCCATGGGAATCCAATCCCTGCGGCCAAGGGTGGATTCAGGAGCTGATGGTGCATCTTGCCTAACAGGAATCACAGTAATGCTTCCTTGGAAAACCAGCTGGAGATGCAAAGGTTCGCTGGCTTTGCATCTTGGGTGTGGGTTGGGCACAGCACTGAAGGTGTTTTTCCTTTGTCAGTTTGGGAATTGCTGGTCTGAAAACCAGATCTTTGCATGAAGATTCACTCCTTGTAAAACTGGCACAACTGGAGAGCAAGTGGATATCGCACACTGCCCTGCTCCCTTGGTCCTGTATCCAAGAGAAGATGTGCTTCGTTGGTTCACTTGTGTGGTTTAGATTAAATCCCTCACTCAACAGTCTGATGATGGAATTTCTTTCACTGGTGCTGTCCAGACAAGGACAAGGTGATGGTGAAGCTGTAAGGGAAGGACCTGCCGCCCCTTGGCTGCTGAGTTCAGTGTCTGGATTGATTTATTTTTTTAATGACTCAGTGCTGTTTGTGATTGGACTTGATCTTGAAGGTCTTTTCTAACCAAAATGATTCTCTGAGCAGTTAACGCTGTGTGCTGTGGTGTGTCACTGAAATGCAGGAGAGCTGCAGGTGCTGCGAGAGGCACTCACAGCCCTGACTCACCTGCAGCGGGTTTCAGCAGTGGGCTGGTAAGGCCCAGGCAGGTTCCCTGGCTCTTCCCAGACCCCATTTTCCCTGAGGAGTACCCTGTTCCCCCAAGGAGGGTGCGGGAGCACTGGCTGGAGCGGGCCCGGGCCGTGCACTGCCGCGGGCCCCCGGCAGAGGTCAGAGCGGGCCCGGCCGGGCGGCTCCTCCGCATCGGGGCTGGGCTGTGTTTGCTCCCAAAGCACCACATCCAACTGTGCTGGTGCTGCCCAGGGGCGTGCACAGCTCTGTCCCCTTTCCCTACGTGCTTCTGGCAGTGTCCGAGGTGTGGAAGTGTCACAGCTTGTGGTGTCTCACGGCTGTTCCTCATGTGGTTACGTGGGGGGACAAGGAGCCTTCAGTTGTTTCAGCTGCTGCAGGGAGAGAAATCTGAAGGGCCAGCAGAGAAGCAGGCTGTGGTTTTCATACCCAACAGGCTGTGGAACTGGAAGTATTTCAGCTTCAGTTTTCTGACTAATTTTACTCCTCAGCTGAATAAGGAAGTTGCCTCTTTGATCAGAATTGTGCTGGTTTTATGTAATGGGGGATTGAAGGGAAACTGAGTTTCTAGAGAAAGATAGGAAATACGTAAATATGTATAAATGCTGACTGATCAGCCCTTCCCCCAGGGTGTAATTACCAAGAGTTATTTTTTATGCAGCAACACATTCATGGATTTCAGGCTTCCCATTCCTGTCTGTGAGGGAGTGACTGGCCTGGGAGTGTGATTTACAGGTAGAGCCTTGTGGCTTGTGTTTAATACTCTGAAACTAAATGTACAAGGAAGTGTTGCTGTTGCAGGACCAGGGACATCCCTTGCCTCTCCCCAAAGATTCTCAAACCAGAAAGAGCCACCAAGCAGTGTGTCCTGGCCAGCAGATTTCACCTTCCAAATTGTCTCAACGTCCTTCATGGTGTTGACAGTGATTTCAGCTGTATTTCTAATTTGAGGAGAGGTTTAGCTGCCCCTGCTTTCAGGCAGGAGCATCCTGGGGTTAATCCTGAGTTCCTCTCAGGCTCCTCAGCAGAGCCTGAGCCCATCCCAGCAGTTCTTTTCTCGCACTGTCCCTGGGGAGATTGTGTGCAAATGGGTTTGCGAAGAAAAGGATCTTGTTTGTCTCTTTTTATGTCCATGCTGCTCCTTGTTTATGACAGAAGATCATGTTAAGAATGTGCCTTACACTTAGAAAAGGGAGAGGTTAAGGATGTTCTTGGTTTTGTTGGGATTTGTTCCACTGACCTTTGGGCAGGGTCGTGTTTGGGTGAGGAGTTAAGGTGACCGTCCCCAACAATGACAGTGCTTTTGGTTAAAAAAAACTGTTTCAGCTACTCTGGGGAGCTGCTGCAGTTCAGTGTGCAGGATGACATGTCCACATCCACGTGGTAGTTGTGACTGAAAACTGGAGAAAAGGAATGCTGGCAGACAGTGTTAGAAAAGCATGGTAAAAAAATTCCCTTGAAAAACAAAGTTAAGTGTTTGCAACATTAGTTTTTGTCTGTTCCACTCAAATTCACCAGGTCTTGGGCTACAAGTGACGCTCTTCAGAAAGCTGAGTGTAGGTCATATTCAGTGTTAATGCCAAAGTTGAGCCTTGGGAAGAGTTGCAGCCAAAGCCCCATTTAGGGGGAGAGCCGGGCAATTTCTGCTTTCTCCTCTGTTAAACTGGTTTGCCCCCTTGCTAAAAGAGCAGAAAAGAACTTCTGAAGTCCAGAGCCAAATGTAGTAGCTTTTATTTTTTCCTTGGACAAGCAGGTGTGCTGTGTTATCCCCACTCTTCCTCCAAACCCAACCTGGCTATGGAGCTCTGTCCTTTTTGTCCTCCAGCCGTACCAGGAACTAAAATACGTTACTGGTGGAAGATCCTTGTGTTTCATCCTTTCTCTGCCTTTGCATTTTCTTTGTTTGAAGGCAGAGGGGATCAGAGAGAACCACACAGTGCCTGTGGATGTTCTGTGCCTGCCTGGAGCAGGTTACAGGTTCTTATGTCTGAACTTCTTCGTGCTTCCGTGGGGACCTGCCAGCAGAACCCACCTCTGGATCTGACCAGTTCCTGAGCAGTTCTGCAGCCTTTTTCTGCTGTTAACACCTCTTTTCAGCTTCCAGTTTTACTTTCATGTGCCATTATCTCATCACCATCAGATACCCCAATGTCTCCTGACATAAAGAGTGTCTGAACATTTGACAAACTTTCCAGCTTCTGGCTGATTTAATCCCTGTCCTGTACCCGCATTCAAATCCTACACCAGAAATGCCACCCAGAACCTGCAGTGCCCACCACGAATCCCTGTGCTCTGGTGCTGTTGTAGCGCAGAGTCTCTTGGCTGGAAAAGGAAAAACACTGAAAAAACCGGGGCATCAACCCCTTTTGCAAACAGAAGGCTGAAGGGCAGGAGTGCAATTCCAGTTGCTCCGGTTCGACCTTAGCTCCCACACATGAGGCGCTGGCACAGGGCCCTACAGGGGCAGGTCTGCATTTCCCTGGTGCTGGAATGCAGCTGGCTCCCATTTCACACCTCAACCTGCCAAAGAGAGGCAAAATAAAGCCAATTTTCGCTTTGGCAGCATTTACAGTCAGTTGGTGAAGCAGCTGCCGGAGCTGAAGCCACATCCCCTCTCCGTGAGGAGTGTTCTGGCTTCCTAGAAACAGTCGCCGTCTGGGGTTGCTCTTTCGTTTCTGCAGCTTCACTGGGGCACGGCCACAAGTTCCCTCCATTAGTGCCCTTCAAACAAACACTGTTGGGGACTAAAATAAACACGAGATCCAGACAAATATAAAGTAGACGATGCAAGAGGAACGCTATGTTCGTTCCCAAGTGATTCATCCGGCTATTATTTAATAATTTAGTGGCTGACATAACTTGGGAGTTGAACAAATCTTCACATCGATTTGGGCGGTGTTTGTGCTCGGACCTCTAAGTAAGATTTTCTGTGGGAGTGATCCCAGTCAGGAAAGGGAAGTGTGTGTCCTTCCCAGATAGATTTTGTCACTGATGTGTTCCTCCCTGACTACCAGAGGGTTCATCCAGCTACAGCCCGATTGTTGTCCGTGGGCACTTTGCTGGACAGCACAGACACAGACGGGCTGTGATGGGCTGATGGCACGTGCAGACATGGCACCACTGCCTGACGCCACCCCAAAACAGCGAGGACATGGTGTGACAGGCCCTGGCAGCCCCAGCCCTCCGTGCTATCAGGGTGGGGCAGTGGTATCAGGGTGGGGCACTGTGTCACCCTGGGTGTCACTTGGGAAAATCACCCCTGCCAGCTGTGAGACAGGCATTATCTCCCTGTGGGCAGAGGCTGCTTAGAACATGAATATTCAACAATATTCATCAGGAAGACCCACCACTGCCCAGCCTTCCCCACTGACTGACAGCTCAATGTCAGTGTTTGATATAAAGTGTTTGGAGTCACTTTCATAAAATCCCAGACTGGTTTGCTTTGGAAGGGACCTTAAAGTTCATCTCATTTCACAGCCCTTCCACTGGGAAGCTGTTCCTCCTTGTCCCCTCCCTCCAGTTCTTGATGAATCCCCCTTCCTTGTAGCCCTTCAGGCACTGGAAGGTGCTGTGAGGTCTCCCTGTCTTTCTGACTAACACCGGTGGTTTTGCTCTGCCTGCGCTGGGGCCGCGCCTTCCTGGTGCTGGATTGATCGGCTTTTCATGCACTTGTACTATAAACTTTGTGGGAGGAGGCTGCCCCAGCTGGGGAGATAGGCCGGCTCCAGGCGTGTCCACCGCAGCTCCTGGCGAGCTGTCCCTCCGCTGCCTGGCTGCCACGTGCCGCTCGGAAACTCGTGGATGAAAGTTCACCACGTTTGGACTCGGGAGTTCCCCCGCGCAGGGGACGTTTGGCAGGGACCCGCGGGGTATTTTTTGACCTATAGACGTGTTTTTCAGGGTTTCAGGTTTCATAGAATCGTGGAGTCATTTGGGTTGGAAAAGCCCTCTAAGTTCAAGTCCAGCCATTCCCCCACTGCCCTGTTCACCACTAACCTGTGTCCCCAAGTGCCACATCCACTCTTCTTTAGCACCTCCAAGGATGGTGACTCCAGCACTGCCCTGGACAGCCTGTTCCAGTGCCTGGCCACCCTTCTGGGGAAGAAATTTTCCCTGATGGCCAACCTGAACTTCCCTGGCACAGCTTGAGGCCATTTCCTCTTGTCCTGTCCCTTGTTCCCTGGGAGCAGAGCCCAACCCCCACCCAGCTCCACCCTCCTGTCAGGGAGTTGCAGAGAGTGAGAAGGAGCCTCCTTTCCTCCAGGCTGAGCCCCCCCAGCTCCCTGAGCCGCTTCTGGTGCTCCAGACCCTTCCCTTGCTTCGTTCTCATCTCCGGACACGCTCCAGCCCCTCAGTGTCTTTCCTGTCATAAGGAGTCCAGAACTGAGCCCAGGATTTGAGGTGCCTTAGCAGTGCCCAGCACAGAGGGACAGTCCCCAGTTTCATGACCTCCCTCTTTGTCTTCCTCCTGCTCCCTTTGTGGATTTACAGTTGATCAATTATAAACTTTTCGGTGTTCTGCAAAGCCCAGGTTTGTTACGGAGGTGGGAAGGGCTCTGGTACAGCACCACTGCTGGTGGGTGAAGTACAGGACATTTTAAACCTGTTTCCGTCCTCTGTGGTGCTGCTGAGAGCAGCTCCAAATCCCAGTGAATTTTCTTTCCAAAGGCGAGGCCGAGAAACCAGCGAGGGCGGCTGATACTAAAAGAAAGTTTTGGCACCTGGAACTCCCCAACCTTGATCCTTGTTCGGTGGACCTGGGCAGAGCTCCATCAGAGTGTGTGGAGCATGTTCATCCCCACGGCCCAGCTCAGGGCCAAGGGGCTCCGTGTGGGGTGAGAGCTGCTGCTTCAGCCCCGTTCCCGGACATCCGGCTCTGCACGGAGCAGGGAAAGTGCAATTGACCCTTACCCTGGTGTCAAGGTGGTGGCTCTCATATCACCACCAATGGTTTTATTGCCATGTCAGCTGTCCCCTCCCATTCCCTCTGCTCCACACCAGACTGTGCACCAGCACAAGTCACCGTGCAAGACAGGGGTCTGTCCATCTGTCTGTCTGTCCATGGACCGAGTCCTGCCCTCCTACATGGCATGATCAGGACTGAACTGCCCCTGGCTCTTCTTCTTCCCTCCCTGTCCCCACACCCAGCCCTTCCCCTTGCCCCCAAGCACAGGGGAGAAGTGAGTCACGACCCCGTGCCCACCCTCACCTGGAGTGGCGGCATTCCCAAAATGCGTGATGTGGTCAGGGAGATCCCAGGAGATGGTGACACACGGTGAGCCAGCGGGATGGGCGAGCGGGCCAGCACGCGCCTCCCAGAGCACAGCTTTGTGTGGGGACAGACCATTTTGGTAGCACCAAAGTATTTATGTGGGGGTGGGAGTGGAGGGACTTGCCTTGCACCTTCCTGTCTGAGTGCTCTGGGCAGAGGGTGCTCCAGCAAATCGGGGCTGTTTTAGAGGTGATATCATGAGCAGGTGTTCAGTCAGCAGCTCCCACCGTCACCTCCTTCTCGCACAGGGCTGTGAGGGGCCAGCTCGATGGATTTCAAACCCTCCCATACCTTGGGGAGCAACAAATCCCTCGTCAGCAGCACCGTGCCACACGTGGGAAGAAGCTTCCATGGGCCTGGCTGCACCTAAGAGCTGCTGAGGGCTGGGGACCACAGGATCCACATGGATGGGAGCAATCCCACCCCATGCTCCCCTTCCTTATTCCCACCCACGGGGTGAATCCTGCTGAGGAAGATCCCGGTGTTGCTGGAGCAGTCCCTGCCCTCCCCCTGCTCTCGCTGCGGTGCCTGCGGGGAATTGCTGGCTGCAAAACAACCGCCCGTGTGGACGTTCTGGATGGACCTTCTTCCCTGCAGGAAGTTTTTGAAGAGGCTGGAGCCACCCGGCCCGGTTCCCAGCAGGGTGTCCGTGCCCCCTCCGTGGTGCCAGGGGTCTGCCCCGTCCTGTGCCGGGGCCGTGGGCAATGAGGTGAAGCGGCAAGTGAATAAAGGGGCAGACGGGCGCGGGGTTCGGAGCCAGGTACTCCAGCCATGCTCCGAACAATGAGGCCTTTGCTGCCAGCAAAAAAACCCCACAAAGCTTCCAAGCTGCTCATGGAAAGTCAGTGAAGCAATTACGTTAATGACTCTGAATGGGGCTAAAAACAATCTTGGATGAAAATGAGTGAGGGGCCGAATGAAGCGACCGATTCATAGCCTGGCTCCCGCATCCAGGAATATTTCCAGTAAGCAAAGGCCTTGTTTTAGGCACTGTCTCATCCCCCATTTGTGCTTGGTGGGACTGTATTTCCACTCTGCTGGGTCCGGTGTCTCATCAAAATGCCTTCATAAATGGGGCAAACAAGGGCTGGATATGGCAGGGAAACAGTCAATTAACACGATCCGAGTTCTTTTAGGGGCAGAGTTAATCAAGCATTCAGCGTTTTGTCATTCTTGTCTTTCTTTCCTGGGAAAATCCTATTAGTATAAAATCACTTAATTGGGCACTTCAAAGAGCTGATGGGAAAACAGGCTTCGCTGGGATATAAACGCCCTCCAGCCGAACACTGGGTTCATTTAGATTTCTGCTGGAGCGTGAGGCTTTCATTAAGAGCCTTCACGTTTCCCACTTAAAAGAAAAAAGCTTGTTAGTAGAGATAATAAAAAAAAACACACGCACACACAAAAAAAATTCTTGCTGATTTGAATGTTGCTGAAGAGGGTTTTTATTGCCGGAATACTCAGGACTTTGTCCCAGCAAAGCCCTCTACGCCTCCCAGGAGCCCCTGTCAATTTGCTGTCCCAACTCAGTGATTTCACACCTGCCTGGGGTGTTCTGGTGAGCAAAAGCTGTTTGAGGAGGAAAAAGGTCACCCCAGTGCCCCACAGAGAGGGGGGCACAGCCCTGGTTGGACCTTTGGGGTGTAGGATGGTGTGTTTTGTAGGACTGAGCCCCAACCCCCTGGGCTCATCCCGCTCTCTGTGCTGGGGTGGAGGTCCCATGTTAATTCCCCCCGTTCTCAGGTTGTTTCCCTGGGCAGAAATTCAGGTTTTTGCAGAGTTGGTGTTTATCCCACCTTGAAAAATAAGTGTGTGCTCTGATCTCTGCCAACTCCATCCCAAAAGACCCGAGGGATGCTCATCTGCCTGACTCTTGGCTGTTTTTCCCTCTATGCTGGTTGATCTAACAGGAATATTATACTCCCCCCTCCCAAAAAACCCTACTTCACGTACACCTTTGACCACTAAATCTCAAAACCATCTAAAACCCCTACATGTAGGTATTGGTGTGCATTTCAAACAGTCGTTGTGAGCACGGGTTGGACCTCGGCGTGTGATTCCCACCGAACGTGGCCCCACGAAGCCACAATTCCCCGTTTTCCGCCCCATCCAAGCCTGGAGCATTCAAAGCCTGACTCCTTCACTCAGTTCAAACCACTCCCTGCTCCATGCTGGAGCTCCCACCCACGTCCTCTTGGCTTTTGGGGGTGCTGCTCCCCATGTCAGAGGGGCAGGGGATGAGGCTGGAAGTCAGGAGTGATGTGCCCCAGCATGTTCCCTGATGGATCCCCAGCTGTGCCGGGCTGAGGATGGGCTGAGTCACCCTCCAGCCGTGAGTAATGTGTTTGCATCCGTGTCTGCAGAGACTTCCACTCCCTGCAGTGTCTGAAGGACCCACCTGGGGAGATCCCCTGGGAATGAAACGCTCCCAAAGGCTCCCTGGCCAAGGCAACGGCCGACACTCAGTGTTTGGGTGCCCCCGAAGCTGGGAAGGAGGTTCCTTTGAAATGTGCAGGTATTTAATATATTCCTTTTGCTTCCAGGCATTAGGATGAGCTAATCAAGGAAATTATGAAGACTGATTCTCCCACGATCACACCCCTCCTGGGTGGGGGTTTGGGACCCCTCGGGGAGGGGCGCAGGGGAGGTGACAGATCCCACAGGGTGGCTATGAATGGTGAGGAGGAAATACCCCATCAGCCCTCGGCACTGATCCTGGTGCCCAGCTCCCTGTGTCTGCCTTTCTCCTCCTCTTCCTTGTTGTGGGACTGAACATGAGTCACCTTTGGGATTTTTTAGTTTTTCTTAAAGTTCCTGTACCGCCTTCTGTCTTAATCACACTTTCCCCCCACCCCTTTTTCTCTGGTGATGCCACTGCAGACGTGCCCATGGACTCCCTGACCCAGATCCTGACGCCATCCCTCTCCCCACTTCCCATTTCCAATAACCCACTTGGCTGAGGTCTCCTCTGCCTCTGCTGTGCAGCCAGAGCTCCCCAGTCCCCAGAACAAGGGAAGCGAGAGCGGAGTTGGCAACAGCCAGAAACCTGCTCCCCCCATCCCAGGGCACGGGGAGCGGATCCCCACCCCACCAAAAAAATCACTGAGAGAATTATGGAATCACTTTGCCAAGGGAAAACCTGTGTCTGATTGCCTTTCTGGTTGGTTTAGCCCTGGGATGGATCCCTGGTGGAGCTGGGATGTTCCCAGCAGCCAGGCTGGTTGGTTATCTCACTGTCACTTCACGCTTTGAATCCCTCACTGTTGCATCAGCAGCTACAGAGCTGTTCCAGGTTGCACAAGCTCCTTCCTCTGCCACTTCAAAAAGCTGCTGGCTGGATATTCCCATTCCCTTCTGATTCCCTTCTGTGTTCTGGGGGGGCTTTTACGGGAAAAACAAAAGAGCTGATTCAAGCAGGGAGCATCCTCTGGTAAACGCTGCTTCATCCCAGAGCCCCAGCCGGAGGCTGTGCTGACCCGGGGGGTGCCCACGGTGCTGGATCGGGATCCATCACATCCCTCACATCCAGAGGGAGCAAACCCACACCTGCAGCTGGAGCAGGGCTAGAGCTGGCAAGGGAATGATCCTCTACCACACAGCACCGCATCCATGCTCTGCAGTGCAGCTCTGAAAGCTGCTCACTGCAGCCAGCAGCAAAAATCATTCCCTGGTGGAAAAACCAGCGACAGCTTCCCTGTCCCAGCTCGCCCCCTCCTCTCCCTGCTTATAACAAATGGAAAGACAGGATGAACTTGGGAGTGTTTGGGTCCAGACCGCAGCTTTCCAGGACGGATTTTCTGCGGTGTGTGGCACTAATTTAAGATGCTTTACATTCTCCTCTCACCTTTCCTGCCCATCCTGCTGTGCCTGTCAGGAGGCAGCCAAGGTGCTGAGCGGCCACCACCCACCCAAATCCCAGCAACTTGGCCTGGCCCAGCACCACAGAGTGGGGACTAGCGATGCCAAAACCCTCTTGCACGGTGTGGCAGCCTCCAGCCAAACATGCCCAAACATATTCTCCAGCTTCCAGCTCCCAGCGGGAAGCTGCTGGTCCAGCCGGGATAAGCACAAGTGGTTTCCACACTGAGGGTCCTGCTCAGCCTCCCCAGCACCCCCTGGCTCCAGGGGCCTTCGAGGAGGCCTGGCATTCCCAAGGGATCACTCACTTTAACACGGTCTTTGTCACTTGGAAGTGTGCTGTCACCTTCTTGTGCCCACCTTCTTGTGTCCCTGTGTGCCCAGGCCATGGTGCCTCAGTGTCTGGGCAGCGTGTGCTGGGCTGGGAGGGGGCTGTAGGATATGGCCCCCATGCACTGGGTGGGCTAAAATCCAAGGGCACAGTTTATCCCGCCACAGGGCAGGGATGGACCAAAAAACAGGCACAGGGGCAGGTGCCCTCTGGCCCCAGCAGAAGCTGCCCTGGCTTCACACCTTTCCTGCCTGTGGACTTGGATGCATTTTCCACCTAAGCCACAGATCCCCCCAAATCCTCGCCACAGGATCCTGCAGGACATGCACAGACTTGTTCCTCCTCCTCATCCCTGCCCTGGAGGCTGCAGGACTCAGAGCAGCAGATCCTTCCCCAAACTCTTTCCTCTGGCCATAGTGGGTGCCAGGGATCCAGCCGGTGGAGCAGAGCCAGACCTGGCGGAGAAAATCCATCTGGAGGGGCCAGGGGTGGCCCAGAACAGGTTGGGCAGCACCTGGGGACCAGGGCAGCATCATCCTGGCGTGGCTCTGAGGTGGGCACCCCGAGCAGCTGGGCTGTCCCCTCCTTAATCCGTTATCCCTCTTCCCACAGTGACTCGGTGGGCAGGACAGCCTGGGTGGGATGGGACCCCCCCCCCCCAACTAAATCCCTGCAGCTTCCAGCTGGGATGGGGCACCCCTGTATCCATTGCTGAGGGGTCCCTGTATCCTCTATCCTGTATTCCCTATCCCCCTGCATCCCTGTTGGGGGGTCTCTCTGTCCCCTGATCCCCCTCTAGGAAGAGGGTCACTGTATCTCCTAACAGGATTGTCCCTGTATCCCCTGATAGGGGGATCCTTGCGACTCCCTAGGAATGGGGCCCTTACATCCCCGATCGGGGGGGTCCCTCCATCCCCTGCTGGGGGTCGTCCCTGAGCCCCCGCAAGGAAGGGGGTCCCTGTATTTCCTAACGGGGGAATCCCAGTATTCCCTGATCGGGGGGACCCCAGCACCCCCCTAGGAACGAGGTCCCTGTATGTGCTAACTGGGGGGTTCTTGTGGCCCCTGATGCCGGGTCCCTGCACTCCCCTAGGAAGGGATTCCCCATATCCGTGATGGGGAGGGTGTCCCTCCATCTCCTGCTGTAAGGATGTCCCTGCACCCTCCAAGGAAGGGGGTCGCTGGCTCTCCTAACGCGGGGCTCCCCGTAGACCCTAACACCAGGAGGTCCCCGCACCCTCTAGAAGGAGGGGTCCCCTCTCCCTGTGCCGGGGGTCCCGTCCCGTCCCGTCCCGCTCCCGCTGGCGCATTCCCGGTCCCGGGGAGCGGCCCGGCGGCGGTGGGGGGGTCACGCAGGGGGATGTGCGGTCTGTGGGTGCGCACACGAGCGGTCCCCGGGGCGGGGCGGGGCGGGGACGGCAGGGAAACCCCTGGCGACGCGGGGAGCGGCGGCCCGGCCCGGCCCCGCCCCGGCTGTGCGATATAAAGGCGGCGAGCGGCGGCGGGCACCGGGAGACGCGGCGGGACCTGACGGTGAGTGCGGCGATGCCGGTCCCGGTGGCTTCCAGTTCCTTTCCCCCCCACCCCGCTCCTGGTGGCTCCGGCCCCTTCGCCGGCCGGGGAGGGAGGAGCCGGTTCCACCGGGGAAGCGCCGGTTTGCCCGGGGAGGTGCCGGTGCCCGGAGCGGGGCAAGCGCCGCAGCGGGGGCGGCCCCGGCGCGGGGAGGGAGCGGGGCCGCGCCCGGTGCCGGTGCCGGGGGTGTCGGTGCGGACCCCCGGGAGCCCCCGGAGCCCCCCGGGCGGGCGCGGGATCGCCGGGGCCGGGCCGCGCTCGCCCCCCGGTGGCGGCGGTGCGGGGCGCGGTGCGGTGCGGGGCGCGGTCCCGCCGCCGAGCATCCTCCGTGGCCGCCGTCCCGCGGGGGACCGGCCACCCGCGGGTCAGCCCCCCGTGACGCCCCCGTGTCAGCCCCGGCCCGGCCCCCTCGGTGGCATGAGCCGCGCGTTCTCTGCGCGGGCTCACCGGCTTCATCCCGCCATCCCTCTCCCGGGTGCGGGTGCTCCCAGCCCCTCCTGCCCGCCCCTCCCAGCCTTCCCCGAACTGGTGTGACTGGTGCGGGGTGTCGCGGGTTGCTGTGGACCCCAGTGGTGTGTGTGCGTGTCCCCGGAGTGCGCAGCCCGGCCGGCTGAGGCTCTAAGGCAGCCAAGCACCTGCCGCTTCCTTGGCCGAATCTTGGGGTCCCCCAGCCGGGTACGGGGAGCCTCGAAAGCTCTGGCTGGGCAGAGGTCGCTGGAAGCGGCGCCAGCCCCGAGGGAGGGGGCGGTGACCCGGCCCCGGTCCTTCCCCCATTGGTGGCTTTGGCAAATCTGCGGCCGTGAGTCAGGGTGGAGGTGTTATCTCCAGGCTCCGGGGAGGCACCTGGGCCGTGTCGGTGACCTGAGGATCGGGACATCGGCCCGTGACGCAGGCGGCGAGGGCTGGGGTAGGGGGGGAGATGGTCTGGTCAGGGTGTGGGAACACGTCCCCCCTCCCGCCCACTACCTGCCAGGGCTTGCCTGGACATGCTGGGACTTGCCTTGCAGTGAGGTCATCCTGTTTGTGCGCTCAGACTGCCAGGAGATAGGGAAGCGGGATTTCTATTTTTACTCCGGGATGCTGAGTCTTGGGCACAGGGTTGGGGTGGCCCCCGGGCTGGAGGCTCCTCAGCTGCCCACTGGCACAACGTGCCTGGT
Source organism: Pseudotriccus pelzelni (assembly GCA_035584735.1). Taxonomy (NCBI): domain Eukaryota; kingdom Metazoa; phylum Chordata; class Aves; order Passeriformes; family Tyrannidae; genus Pseudotriccus; species Pseudotriccus pelzelni. The sequence goes on from JAWMRA010000072.1 coordinate 1,801,558, forward strand.
AATGGAATCGTGGAATCATTTAGGTTGGGAAAGATCTCCAAGATCGAGTTGAACACCACCCTGTGAACTAAACCAGAGCACTAATGCCATGTCCAGTCGTTCCTTGAACAGTTCCAAGAATCTGGGAAAGACAATGTGGCACAGGTGATCCAGAGGGGCTGCAGGTGCTGAATGTGGGGAGAAATCCTCCCTGCAGGAGACTGAGAACCCTGTCCTTGTGCAAGTTTTGGGGGTCTTTTGTGGTCTGGCTTTGGGGGTCCTAGATTGGGTGGGCAGTTAGAGCTGTCCTGCAGGGATTTTATTTCCTTGAATCTTTTTTTTTCTTAAACGATTTTATTGAGCCTGCCTGTCCCAGCAGGGGCAACCCTTAGCTTGGAAAGCCGTCCAATCCCACAGCATTGCTTGTCTTATCAGTTGGACTCGGTGATCTGGGAGGTCTTTTCCAACCTCAACAATTCTGATTCTGTGTTGAGGTTCCTCGTAACCGTGGGTGGTGTGAGGGATCCATTATCCCCGCACATGTCAGGGGAAGGGCTGCTCGGAAGGGAAGGCTTTGCCAATTGCTGTGAAGGTCAAGGCTTCTGGCACCGATTTGAAAAAAAACAAACAAGGTTTTGTCTCTGATTACCCAACAGCTCCTTGCAGATAAGGAGGGTGGTGAGCACAGTGGTCAAGCTTGTGGCATGTTCTCGCAGTTGCTTAAAGGTTTCCTTGCCACTGGGTCTGGGTTCTTGAGATGAAGAAACTGGCCAGGAAAAAACATCCTGTTGCTTCACTTGCCCGTGTGCCAGCTTGCCTTGTGGCTGTGTGGAAGTGGGAATGCAGTGGGGTTGTGGATGGAGCCTGTGGCAGCATCGAGGTGCCTGAAGCTCTGCCCTGGCAGGGCTTTCCCTGCTGGAGGAAGGATGGGGAATGTCGACATCTGCGCCTTCCCCATCCTTCTGCACCACACTGGGCTGTGTTGTGACCTCAGCCATGCTCAAGCCTCTGCCTAAGATGCCACTAAAAATCCCCAAAGTCCGGATGAAGCTGTCAGGAGTCTTTGCCAACAGCCAGTAACTCTCTCTGGTTTCCCCCCCAGCCGCCACCATGCCCGTGTCCCACGGCAGGGCTGGGCAGACCCCCTGCAGCAGCAAAGTGTGCAGGAACCTCTTTGGCCCCGTGGACCACGAGCAGCTCCAGAATGACTTTGAGGACAAGCTGAGGCAGCAGCTGGAAGAAGCTCAGCAGCGCTGGAACTTCGACTTCGAGACGGAGACCCCCTTGGAGGGACCGTTGAAGTGGGAGAGGGTCTTCCTGGCTGAGCAGCCACCCCAGGGTGTCCACAGCCTGGTCAGGGCTGTCATCAGCAGCGACAGCAGGAGCTCCTTGATCCGCAAGGTCCCCTCCAGGGACTGTGTTGGCAGGATTCGCCCCGAGGAGCCTCAGCAGAGCTCGGAGGTTTACAAGGCTGGTTCCCCACAGGGCTTGAAACGTGGGCAGACCACCATCAAAGGTGAGTGCTGGGGGCTCGGTGTCACTCCCTGGGTGCTGGGTGGCACTGGTGTCATGGTAGGGACAGACAGAGGGGACTTGGGTGTCAGAGTCCTGCCTGGCTCCAGGGCATGGCGAGGAGACCACCTTCCATGGATCTCCCTTGGGCGAGCAGAGCCCGCCTTCCAAGGGGAAAAAGGCCTCCAGCTGGGTGCCTTTTGGTTGCTAGAGGTTAGGCAGGGGGATTGCACTGGGCTTGTGGGTTTTGTAGGTGAAGATGCCCCAAAATACTTCATCACTTTCAGTTCCTGCGGCCAGACCAAATCACAGAACATTAAGGGGTTGGAAAGGACCTTAAAGATTATCTTGTTCCAACCCCCCTCTCATGGGCAGGGACACCTCCTGCTATCCCAAGTTGCTCAAGGTTTTATCCAACCTGGCCCTGGACACCTCCGGGGATGGGGCAGCCACAGCTTCTCTGAGCAACCTGTGCCAGGGCCTCACCTCACTCACTGTAAAAAATTTCTTCCTAAGAAATGTCTGCCCTCTAAGGTCAGGGCCTGGGGTGGAAACAGAGGTGAGACCAAACAGAAGAGATGGTGGAGACCTGCAGGCTCTTCTCCCCAGGAGCTTTGGGTGGGGGAGCTCTTGGAACCCTCCTGGGCTGATTTTGGGGGGAGCCTCCCTGGGGACACCTTCCTCTTCCCACCCCACCGCTCCCAGCGGGCTGGAGGCACTTTTTCCAACCCTTTTCCTTCCGCCCTCCAGACTTCTACAGTGCCAAGAGGAGGATCGTCCCTGCCAAGCCCAAGCCGTGACACGCTGGTGGCTCCTCTGCCGTCGGGGACAGCTGGTGATGCCGCCGAGCGCAGGGGGGTCTGTGGCTGGCCCCCCACCCTGTGCTGTGCAAGCTGTTCTGTATGAAGCAATGTAGAGTCTGTAGTTCCCTATTTATGAGTAGCTCTGGGGTTCCTGAGGGACCTTCACTGTGTGCAATGTAGAGGAGGAGCCCCACGCTGGGGGCCGAGGAGGACTGAGGTGGGCCTGGTGGGACTAAGGCACTGCCCTGCCTGGGAAGAAGTGTCCTCTGCCCTGTGGTGGGGGGGCCAAGCATCATCCCTGCACCGTCCTGCTGGCCCTGGGGGACACTTGTGTCCCAGCCACCTGGTGGCACCAGATACCTTTCAGAAGAAGTCACTGATGTGGGTTGAGGAGCCCTGAGGGCACCCTGGCTGCTGGCACGTGGGGGTGGCCCTCTGTCCCAGCAGGGTGGAACCAGCAGTGCCAAGCACTTGTCCATGGGTGACCTGGAGGCTGCTCGGGAGAAGAAGCTGCTCCCTGGGCAGCCCTTCCTTGGGGTGACTCACTGGTGCTGTCACTGGCAGGGGGTGACAAACCCACTGCAGGACCCCCCAGCTTGGAACAGCAGCTGGGGGCCCAACACTGGCCCAAAATGCCGCTTTCTTACCTTGTTGTTGGCTGGAGTGGTGCTGTTTGCCCTCCCGTTCCTGCCTCCTTCGACACTGACACCAGGCTGGGGAGCCCCTGCTCTGGCTCTGTTGGGCTCCTCTAGGGATGATACTGAAATAGGAATTGTAGCTTGTTTTCCTGGACTTTTTCTCCTTTGGGGCTGAGGGGAGAGGACCCTCACCTGGCTCTGCAGAGCAAGGACTTGGGTCACCTCTGGGATGGCCTGGAGCCAAGGCTGCTCAGTCCCAGCACTGAAGGATGAGTCCCTGCTCCTGAGGGACTCGACACTGATGGGTCTCAGCACTTTCACGGGGTTCATCTCCTCCTCTGCTGGATTTGGACTCTGGAAACTGGTGCAAGATGGTCCCAGGAAGGAAAGGGACAGGGTTGACCTCCCACCTTGCACCACGATGCACTTTGCTGTCGGTGAAGCTGCCAAGCTCCCAGCACTAAATGTTTATTTATATTAAAAATAATGCTATTAAGTGTACGTGGGGAAAGGGGAGATACATGTTTGTCTATTAATGTTAATTTCCAATAAACACTTGCCATGTGTGAGGGGATTGGTGTCTCTGGATTGGTGGCAATAACTGGCTGTGGGGAGGAAGGTGCTCTGGGTCCCTGTCTGGTTATGGAGTCTGGGGGTCCCTCTGGGGGTGCAAGCCTGAGCTGAGAGCTGCTGTTATGAGGGCTGAGAGGGATAAACATGGGTCATGGCAAGTTTTTTAACCCCATTGCCTTAGGACAGTGGTCTGGTGCTGCCACCACATCCCCAGCAGAAGCCACTGAGTGGGATCTCACTGCAGGCCCCTGTGTGAAGGTGATTCCTCTTACCCACGTTGTTCCCCCTTTTCCCACCCTGACCCCGCTCCTGCTAACCCCCAGTGCACTGTCCTGTGGGACAAGTGGCCATTAGCCACGGGCAGACTGGTCCCATCCCTTCCTCCTGTAGTGCTGGGTGGGGAAAGTGGGTGGCCACAGTGGGACGGGGGCACACGTGGTGTCACCGCTGGTGGAAATGTGCGGCAGCAAATCCCACGTGGGACTGGGATCCCCTGGGAGTCGGGGGTGCCTCCAGCACCAGCTGCTTCCTCCAAAGACTAGAGCAAGACCTGGATGCAGACTCAGGTTCTGGTTCATGTGACGAATGACCTGTTCTGCAGAGGGTCCAGATGAAATTAAAGTTTTTGTGGTAACAACCTCCTGTCATCGCTCAGCACCTGCCTGTCCCCAGAGTGCGGGGTGACACCCACGCAAGCCCATGTCCCTGGCCGTGCTTTTGGGGCACAATCACGCAGCCTTTGAGCTGCTGCTGAGTCAAACCCTCCAGATTTAGCCCCTGTTAATCTTTCCCCTTACGTCAGCCCCCTTGGCTGCTGCCAACTGCTCCCCTCTGCTGTCGCCTCCCGTTTGCCAGGAGAGCTGACGGTGGAGGAAATGAGAAATGAACCAGTGAAAACCCCCTTGTCCCTGTTTGCAGGGACACGCAGGGTCTGGTGCTGCTGTGCCAGAGGGAGCTGGGCACTGAGGCTTGAGCTTTGAGTTCCTGGGACACTCCAGGACTGTGTGTCCCCAGCTCTGGGATGCAAAATGAGCTTCCAGCAGCTGAGGAATGGATGGAATTCTCCCTCTTTCACCCCAGGTTGTGTCTTGCTGCTCTCATCCCAGCCTGGCCTTGGCACAGGGCAGGGATGATGTTCAAACTCCCACAGGAGGAGGGTCAGGTTGCTTCCCTTCCTTTCCCTACTGTGTTGAATCCCCTTTCTCTGAGACCTGCCCAGCATCTCATGGGGGCTGGATCGTACCCTCCCTCCTGGATCTTCCCCTCCCGTGGCTGCTGCTGACCCTGGCCCAGCTCTGCCACTGCAAATGTGATGTCAGAGCCTTGCTGGGCAGGGGGCACAAACCGAGCTTGCTTAGGGATATTTAGGGGTTTCCCCTCAAAAGCCTCCTTAGGGAGAGCAGAGCAAAAAGTCAACCAGCAAACAGCGCCAGGGGTTGTGAGATTTGGGGACAAACAGCTCAGAGAAGGGGTTTGCAAACTCAGCCCCCCAGCCCGGCTGTGGGGATGGTGCAGGGTGGGGTAACCAGCACCAGCTTTGCTCAGAGAGTGGAGAAGAACCAGCTGAGCCCTCAGCTGACCCATAAATGCCCTGATGGAGCAGATGGGCCTGGGCTGGCTGCTGCTCCTTTAGGTCAAACTGCAAACGGGCAGGGTGTGTCCAGGAGGGTGGGATGGGGCAGGTTCCCAGTGAGGGATTTAACCAGCTGAGATGGGCAGAGTTAATCTGGGCATTGGCTTCCACCTCCTAAGTCCTGCCCTGCGAGCCTGGGCTGATCTGCTGTGAGCGCGGGGGGTGTTAATTCTAGTTATGACCTAAAGATAATAGTTTGTGTTTCCCCTTGCCTGCGTTCTCTTCCCGTTTTGCAGTTAAAGCAGAGCAAAAGTGCCCATGACCCACCACATCCCCCTTTCCCCTTGTGACCCAGAGCAGACACAGCCCACGGGCTGGGCTTGGTGGGTTTAGTGCTGGGTTTAAAGGCAAGTGAATAATCCAGGCAGGAGCCTTGAAAAAAAGCATCCAAGAGCAGCACAGTGGGTGAGATCTCCAAACACTGGGACCAAAGAGCCTCCACAGGGGGGACTTGCAGGTTGTTCTGTGGTCGCTGGGATGTTGTGATCTGCGGGTTATAGATAGTCCTGTGCCTTTGGGTTATTTGGAGCCTTAAAATAATGTTTGGTGTTCTTCCCCTGCCCTGGACCGTTGCGGACGAGGAAAGGATGGGGACTTCTGCTGCAGCTCCCAATGCCTTCGCAGAGCTGCTTTGGGATCTGAGGGGTTTGAGGGGGGGACGGTGACCCCCTGGATGGGTCCTTCCCGCACCCCACTCGCAACGCAGCAAACAGGAAACGTGTGAGCGCCGGCAGTTGAGTGTCACCCCGAAGCGGAAAGCGCCTTGAGTAAGAGAAGATGAGAGCTCTGGCACGGGGTGCTGTGGGACCAGCATCTCCCCTGGCCCGGGGGGTCCCACCACCTCGTGTGCCCCAAAACTGAGGGTCCCTCTCGGCACGTGGGAAGGGTAAGTTCTGCTGCCCCGGGGGCAGCTGGTGCATCACTTTAAGGAATAGAAAAGAGGGGAAATAAGGGGTTTTTTTTCTCGCTGTTGGTGAGCTGTGGGAGGTTTTTCTTGCTGCTTGTGGCGGACTGTGGCTGAGGGCCCTTTTCTGATGGCAGCTTGGAGGGTTCTGGAGGGGAGGCAAGTTGCTGGTGATGCCGTGGGGGCCCTGGGGGTGTGCAATTCCCACCACATCCCCCTGTTTGTTCAGTGCCTCTGTGGTGCAGTGGGCTCAGCAGGTAACTGGGGGCTTCCCCATGCCTTAAACAACCCCCCTTCCCACCCAGAGCTCACACTTCTTCTGCCTGGGGGCTCCCACTTCTGCTTTGTGGGGCTGGGACCACCATAAAGGCGCTTGGTTCCTGCCCTGTGGGACTGCAGCAACTCCCCAAGTCCCTCTTGCTTTAAGGGGTTGGGGCCGGTTTTGGGGCCTGTTCCCACATTTCTGGGGCTCACTGGGATTTGAGAGAGTCGCTGTTTCTCATTGCAAAGGGAAAGAGGGCCAGGGAAGCCGGGGGTCTCCCTGGGCTGGGAGAGGAAAGCTGGGCTCAAACACGGCCCCGGCTCTGCGTCACAGCTCCCCATGGCTGTGGTTTCCTTCCCTTGGTGTTTCAGCTTCGCTGCTCGGAGAACAACCCCTCACAGGGCTGGCACAATGGCTGTTGGTGTTGGCCACCCCTCCAGGCTGGGGAGAAGGGAGCGGGGGGGTCCCCAGCCCAGATCCCACAAGCTGGGGCGAGCACACAGCGTGATGGAAACCTCCCGAGGCCTCTCCGCTCTCCCCGGAGGTGACTCACAGCTGTGAAAACTGGGGGAGGAATTTTAAAGCTGCTGCTGAGCTCTGAGGAAGCAGGTGGAACCACCACGTCTCACTCAGACCTCCAGCATCGCCTGGGCTGGTCCTTGGCTGGCGTCACATCCCGGCTGTGTCACCTCCCAGGTGGCCTTTGAGGGGTGCCCGGTGCAGCCTGCACAGCCAGGGCACGGGGAGGTTTGGGATGGGTGCTTGGCTGGTGGCAGGAGAAGCTGCTGGGCTGGAATCCATGGGAATGGCCATAGTTTGCTGCGGACCCAGGCTCCCTTTGTGCCGTGCAATCGGAGATAAGGCCTTTTCCTTCTATTGCCAAACCCTTCTTGCACCAGCAAAATGAACTTCCAGCTTGGTCTCTCTCTGCCACCTCCCAAAAGCTTTCCAGCAAGGAGAGAGCCAGCCAAGGCTCAGTACCCACTGGTTTCTCTGACAGGACAGAGCTGGAGCCATGTCCGAGCGCCGGGTGGGCACCAAGGGCCGGCGTTTGGGCTCCAGCCGGCGCAAGCAGATCCGTGAGGGCTCCAGTGAGGTACCAGCACCAGCACCTGGCCCAGGTGAGGAACAGCCATGGCCATCTGAAATAGAGCAGAGGCTGCAGGACTTCCTCAGGGAGCAGGACAAGGACCAGGCAGGGTTCATCACCCGCTCAGACCTGCAGGTAAGGGATGGGGTTGTCTTCTGTAGGTGGCTGGAGATGGGGTGATGGGAGGGGTTATCCCCCTGATTTGCTTTGTTTCTAGAAATTCCAGGAGGAAGGTTTCCCGTGCAGCACAGAGGAGCTGGAGCTCGTCTTTGATGGGCTGGATGCCGCCGGCACCGGGAGGTTGAGCAGCGAGGAGTTCACTGCTGGGCTCCGTAAGTGCCGCCTCCAAACAGCCCAGGCTGATCCTGGGCACGGCCCCAGCACTCTGCTAAGAGGGGTGGGAAGTGCTCCCCTTGCTGTGTGGCACGTGAGGCCCCCGAATTGTCCCCATGCCCAGGTCTCAGCCCGTGGCTCACCCGGTGAAGGGTCCCACTGTGCAGTAGCAGCCTGTTGAAGCCACAGGGTGTGAAGTGTCAGGGCTTTGCTGGCACCCCAGCTGGGCACTGAGGATTTGGGATATCTGTTGGCAGGGCAGTTCCTGAGCTCCCAAAAAGCTGCCAGGGAGCACCGACGGCGGAAAACGGCGTCCCGGAGGGTCCGCTTGGTCCTCCCCAGCCCGGCCTTGGAAGGGGTGGACAGCGAGGACAGGAGACACTTTGCTGCCTTTATGGACCAGCTGGGCACCGACAACGTCTCTGAAGAGTAAGTGCCCTGCTCAGCACCCATGGGTGTCCTGCAGGGAGGGTAGAGGGGGAAAGGCCTGGGGCAGGAGATCCCTGTGCAGCCCAGGAAGGTGTTGGAGGTGCCTTTGCCTCAAGCACAGGAGAGGGGACAGATCCCAGGGACCCCAATGCTCCTCCATCCCCACACATCCCCAATGGTGTGAGCTAAATGACCCAGGGCCCCACAGCTGGCCCAGCTTTGGGGGGGCCCTGGGGGGATGCTCACCCCAAAACACTCCTGTCCCTGCAGACAGGAGATCTGGCAGCTCTGGGGGAAGCTCCGGCAGGACGAACCCCAGCTCCTGGGCAACCTGGAGGACTTCCTGGCCAAGATGAGGCACCGCATCCAAGAAGCCAGGAGCAAGAAGGAGGCTTTGGAGGTGACTCTGAACAAGTGAGTCACCACAGGGCAGCGGAGAGAGTTGGGATGGGGACAGGGATGGGAAGAATGGCTCATCCCAGCCACAGGGAGAAACCTGAGTGCTCTCAACATCTCCATCAGTGGCCAAAACAGAGGCTTTGCTGGTCTTTGGGTTTGGGCTCCCTCTACAGTCGTGGATGGGATGGCAAAAGGGCTGGACGCTGTTGGACACATCCGTGCTGGGTGAACCCCTCTGGGCTAACCCGGCTGCAGCCAGAGGGTCCCGTGGGCAATGTGGGGTCCCAGGGGCCTGCACCCCCTGCAGCAGGGTCAGACCACCCACCCCTCCACCTCGCTGTCCCCACAGGCGAGTGGCTGAGCACGACAAGGAGGTGCAGCAGCTCTGCGAGGTCCTGGAGCAGCAGATCCAGCAGGAGCAGCAGCGCCTGGAGCAGACGGTGGGTCACCGACCGCTCCTCTCCCCTTGCTGCCCGCCCCAGGGGGGACCCAGCACCCCCAAGCCCCCTTGGCAGCTCCCAGCGGGTGCCAATGTCCTTGTTGCCATCCCAGAGTGTGGCCCGGAGCCAGCAGCAGGACGTGGAGCTGCGGCGGGTGCTGGACGCCAGCGAGAGGGAGGTGCAGCGCTTGGTCACGGCGCAGATGGAGGTGGGCTGGCCCCAAACCCCGGGCCCTTTCTGTGTGAATTTCCCCCCTCACGGTGGAGGGGAAGTTCAGCCCAGGGTCTAGAGGAGATGGATATCCATGAATTGTTTTCCATGGGGATTTTGGCGGGCTCTGAGTGTCCTGGTTGCCGTCCCACAGCTGGAGCGGCGGTGCCGCAGCCTCCGCAGCACCCAGCAAGTCACCAGCATGGAAAACCGGGAGCTGGAGGAGAGCAACAGGATGCTGGAGGATCACCTGCAGCACCTCCACGAGCAGCTCAAGCAGACCCAGCGGCACCTGAGGACAATGAGGGCTACAGTGGCCTGGGAGCACGTGGCAGAGCCAGGGTGAGTAGCTGAGTGACGTATCTGTACGTTTGTGGTTTCCTCCTGGGTAAGTCTCAGTCACCGTGGTGCTTTAGAGGTCTCCATGGTACAGATGAACCATGGCTTGGTGTGAAAAGCATCAGGAAAAAAAGGCAGAACTATCAGCAGCATGCAGTGCACCTGTCCCTTGAGGACCAGTGCCAGCAGAGATGGGGATGCCCTTCACCCTGAAGGACCCAGCCAGGACTGCTCCAGGGGTGGTGGGTTTTGCTGTCCTGCTCTATCGCTGCCCTGGGGGCTGAGGACAGCCCTGGGGCAGGGGTGGATGTGGCGAAGAGGATGCAATTGCCATTTTGACCCCTGTGCTCTGTGTTTGCAGGGACAGAGCGGTGGCAGAGTCACCCAGCGAGACGCCGCTGTCCCCACAGGTACTGCAGCTGGGGGTGTGGGCACAGGGCAAGGTGTCCACGCTCCAGGGCCTTGTGCCGCTCAATCTGGGACTGCTGGGGAGCCCAAGAGCACAGGGTGCTCCTGCAGCTGAGGCACTGCCTCCCCTAAAGGCTTCCTCAAGTGGGGTTGTCACGATGCCAGGCAGATGTTTGGGAGGGGAGGGGGCAGCAGCAGCACCTTTGTTCTGGTACCCCCAAGACTTTGGGTGGGTATGTCTGGGTACCTGCTGAAGAGCTCAGCATTGATTCAGGTGGATACACTCCCTCACTAAGAGTTTTTCTCTCTCCTCTTCCCTTCTCACTTTGTTTCTTGCAGATGAGTCCCGGGAAGAGCGAGAAGTTCCGCTCGGAGATGCGGATCAGGCTGGGGTCCCAGAGTGATGAATGCAAAGCCAAGAACACCCACCAAGTGTAAGGGGTCCTGGGCAGCAGCTGCTGCTCCCACATGTGCCCTTGGGGTCTGTGAGCTGGTGCTGAGCCCCCAAGTCCTCCCTCCACCCTCCCCAGGCAAACCATGCTATTTAGTCCTTTTAATGCTCCCCTCCCACCCACTCATCTCTCATCCTGGAGATCACATCTCTTATCCCAGCTCATCACTCCCTTGGCTCAGGAACTTGCTGTACCTGGCTGAGAGGCGTCTCTTCATGTCTGATAATGCTGACATAGATACTGGGAAGAGGCACACGTATCCATGTGTGCATCCCCCTTTCCCTCATCCCCACTGCTGCCCGTGGGAACCCCAAGTGCACCCAGAGGGTTAATAAAATCGGGTTTGGAGAGGGATGGGGGGAGGTGGTAGATCAGAGGCCCCTTGGGACTGGCCAAGGATGGGAGGGAGCTGGAACCTGACCTGGGAACTGGGCTCATCCCCCCCATTTTCTGCCCTTTCCAGGGTTTGGGAAGTTCTGCCAGCAGAAATAAGCATTTCAGGAGCCCCACCGGGAGCAAACTCTGCGGAAGAGGAGCCCTTCCCGGAAAATCTGAAAGAGGAACACCTCTCTGACCAGAGCTCTTTGCTAAGAGAGATGAATGATGCAATAGCAGCTCTGAGCAAACATCTGAAGGCACAGGCACCGGGTACACCCCCTGCTCTAGCAGACACTGCCAGTCACCCCCGGGACGATGCTGAGCCCCAAACAGGGCAGGAGGCAGCCACAGCCCATGGAACAACCCCTGGGGTTCTGCAGGACACCCTCCCTGGCCACGTCACCCATGAGCTGTTTGAAGGAGACCTGAAAGAAGGACCAGCCACAGCGGAGTTTCGTGCTCTGGATGTGACACAGGCTGGTGGGTCCGTGGGAGCCGGGCACCACATGGCTCAGGAGCCAGGGGCAGAGCAGGGAGAGGGCCCAGAGGAGGCACAGAGGATGATATTCCTGCAAGGAAAGGGTGCTGGTGTGAAGGAGATGGTGCTAAAGGTGCCAGAACACCTGGGAGAGAGCAAGGAGGCAGGAGAGCAGGCAGTGATGGAGGTGGAGGGAGCAGGGTGGATACAGGAAAACACAGGTTGGGAAAAGGCACAGCTCCTGGGAGAAGCTGAGGAAGCAGGGATGAGACAGGGAGAAAGTTTGGGAGCAGGTCTAGGGCCACCTGAGGCTGGGCAGGCAGGTCTAGCAGTGGGACAGTGCCTTGCCATGGAAGAGCTTCAGCCGGGGGCAGCTCCAGGGGAATGTGTGCAGGCCCTGGCCGTGGCACCGCAGGAACGGGCTGATCCATCGTGCGAGCTCTCTGGGAGACTGGAAATAGAGCTGGGAGAGCGCCTGGAGCCAGAGCCACCATGCCGGGGTGAGGCACAAGTGGGAGCAGCCCAGGGGGATGGTGTCACCCCGGAGGTGACCGTGGCTCCTGGTCCCGCGGTGCTGGAGGAGGAGGAGGAGGAGCTGCAGCCCCGGGGAGAGCCCTCGGGTGCCGAAGTGCTGCCAGCCCCAGCTGAGCATGGAATGAGCTGTAGCGCCGGGGGCGAGGAAGAGGAGGAAACGCAGCCCAGGGAGGCAGAGCTGCAGCTGCAGGGGGAGTCTGTGGAGGGGGTCGCAGGGCGGGGAGGCAGCGAGGGGGCTGAGATGCTGCTGGCAGCGGCTGTGCCACCCCCCGACGTGCAGGGAGGGGGGGTGGGAGCAGATGTGGAACCGCTGGAGGCCCAGAACAGCGATACCAACACGCAGCTGCTGGCAGAGCTGGAGGCAGATCCGCAGGTCCCGAGCGAGGCTGGATCCCCAGGGACAGAGCAGGGAGGGAGCGTGGATCCAAGTGTGCAGCCACTGGAGGAGGAGAATGAGCCACAGGTAGGGCTGGGGGAAGAAAGGGGGGCTGCTGAGGTGCACAGTGAGGGTCCTTCCCCAGCAGAAACACCTGCAGGGAGCTCAGACCTGTGTGGGCAGTTCCCAGTTAAGCCTCAGCCACGGGAACCGGTGGAGGCAGAGGATGCCCAGACAGATGTGCAGCTGCGTGGGGGTCTCAGCCCAGAAACCTTGTGGGGAGTGAAGGATGGAACAGACGTTCAGACTGAGCAGGAGGATGGGGCACAAGGACAGGACGAGCCTGGGCTGCCACAGGAGCCAGTGCTTGAACCTCAAGGAGCAGCAGTTGGGCAGGGAGAGGGGGTTGGTACAGGCGTGCAACCACAGGAGAAGGATGAAAACCTGGACACGCTGCAGGACCAGAGCACTGATGGCCACGTGCAGCTGCTTACAGAGCTGGATGAGCTCACTTTGATCTCAGGAGGAAGCACAGAGACAGATCTGCAGCTCTTGGGTGAGGCTGGATCCACAGGGGCAGAGCAGGGAGAGAGATTAGATCCAGATGTGCAGCCCCTGAATCAGGTCAATAAGGCAGAGGTTTTGGAAATGGAGGCAGAGGATGCCCAGGTAGATGTGCAGCTGCGTGGGGGTCTCAGCCCAGGAGCCCCGTGGGGAGGAGAGGGTGGAACAGCCATTCAGCTCGAGGAGGAGGATGGGGCACAAGGACAAGATGAGTGTGAGCTGCCACAGGAGCCTGTGCTTGATCCACATGGAGCAGCACTTGGGCTGGGAGAGGAGGCTGGTGCTGGTGTGCAGGTATGGGATGAATCTGAAAGCCTGGGCACTGCTGAGGACCGGAGCACTGATGGCAACATGCAGCTGCTTATGGAGGTGGATGAGCTTGCTTTGATCCCAGGAGGAAGCACAAAGTCAGATCTGGAGTCCCTGAGTGAGACTGACTCCCTGGGGACAGAGCAGGGAGCGAGTGTGGATCCAGGAGTGCAACCCCTGGATCAGGTCAATGCAGCAGAATTAGTGGAAATGGCGGAGCCAGAAGACTCCTGGAGAGACAAGCAGCTGAGTGGAGATGCCAGCCCAGAAACCCCCCAGCAAGAAGCGAACTGTGCAGCCATGGAGCTCAGGGATGAGGCTGAGGACTGGGGGCAAGGACAGGGTGAGCATGGACTGCCACAGGAGCCTGTGCTGGACACGCTGGAGGGCCAGAGCACTGGTGCCAACATGCAGCTGCTTGCAGAGGAGGATGAGCTCAGACTGACCCCAGGGGGGAGAAAAAAGGCAGATCTGCAGCCCCTGAGCGAGACTGACTCCCTGGGGACAGAGCAGGGAGGGAGTGGGGAACCAGGAGTGCAATCCCTGGACCAGGTGGATAATGCAGAGTTAGTGGAAATGGAGACACAGGACTCCTGGACAGACATGCAGCTGTGTGGGGGTGCCAGCCCAGAAACCCTCCAGGGAAAGGAGGACTATGCAGCTGTGCAGCTCAGGGATGAGGCTGAGGATGGGGGACAAGGTCTGGGTGAGCCTGTGCTTGATCCACAGGGAGCAAGATCTGGACAGGGAGTGGGGGCTGGTGCAGGAGTACAAACACGAGAGGAGGCTGAAAGCCTGGGCACACTGGAGGGCCAGAGCACTGGTGCCAATACGCAGCTGTTTACAGAGGAGGATGAGCTCCAGTCAGCCTCAGGGGGGAGCGCAGAGGCAGATCTGGCACCCCTGGGTGCAGCTGGGATGTGGGAAGGGAAGCAGAGCCTGGCTTCAGGTGTTGGGGCAGGTCTGTGTGCAGCTCACATCACAGACACGTGGGAGGGAGCTGCTGCTGCACGTGTGCCCCCTCCAGCTGAGGCTGATTCATGTCCTGAGTCTGTCACTGCTGCAGAGGGCCTTGGTCTGGGAGCAAAGCTGGGAGCACCCGCTGGTCCTGATGGGCAGATCCTGGGGGATACCCAGGCACTGGAATTACCACAGGGAGAGAGGGCTGCTGCAGAGGGGAGGCCTCTGGATGGAGCTCAAGGTCTAGAAGTGGTGCAGGGAGAGAGGCTGGAGGCAGAGGCGAGGCGTGTAGTCAAAACCCAAGGTCTAGGACGATGCTGGGGCCACGATGACGGTGTGTCTGCACCGGCCTCCCCGCTCTCCGAGGTGCCGTCACAAACTGGCCCAGTAAAGCTGGAAACGCTGATGCAGGAGGATGTTCTCATTCCAGATGTGTGGCGGCTTTGCGCTTCGGGACAGGCAGCCCAAAGCCAGCTCCAGGAGCAGGTCTCAGCACAGGGATGCCCGGGGAGGATTCAGGCTCCTGCCCAGCAGCCAGAGGGGAAGACACCGCGTGTCGTGGAACCAGGGCAGGTGGCTGCCGGACCCGCTGAGCCTCCAAAGCACGGGGGGCCACCAGTGTCAACCCTTCACCTGAGGGTCCAACCGCAGGAAGGTGCTGGGAATGATCAGCTGGGGATGGTCCTCGCAGGCAGCTCCCTGGGGGATGCAGCCAACGGCTGTGTGCAGGCTCAAAGGCAGCTCTTGGGAGAGCAGAGCGAAGACCTCACTGTTGGCCAACGGGAGCAGCCACAAGAGTTTGGTCAGAAAACGAGCCAGGAGGGCGAGCCCAGCCCAGGAGAGCCAGAGGCTGTGACTGCAGAGGGAGCAGGAGCTGCCCCAAAGGGTTGTCCTAAAGCTCCCCTGGACCCAGACCACCTCTACAACGTGCTGTTTGTCGGGGACTCCCACGTGGGCAAAACATCGTTCCTGTACCGCTTACACGCCGACAGCTTCAACCCCAACCTCGCCGCCACAGTGGGTACGTCTCCTTCAGCTCTTCTCCAAGCGCTCTCTTGGATCACCACTGCAACTCCCTTTCCTCATGAGCTGCTGGTGATCTTTACAGGGCTGTTACAGCTCACACCAAGCGTGTGGTACAGCCCATCCCCGGGGACCAGCCAGAACCACCAACTTCCCATGCCTGGGTGCTCGTGAGCAGGCAATGCTGGCCCTCCTTGTCCTCCCCAGGGCACCAATACCAGTGGCTCTCATGCTTCCCCCTTTGCCTTTCAGCTCTATTCTCTTCTCTTCACCCCACTTCTCCCAGAGACCATATTCTAAAATTAAGAGAGTGGTGAATAGTGTTTAGTGATGATAGTTGCAGATCTCTTTCCAGAGGTATATTAGTCTCAACTTGAAAGTAAACATACATTAAGCCACAAGCACTGTAACTTTTCGATCTTTTTGTACCATTGAAGTGCAAAAATAACCCTATTTAACACGCAGTTAGGTAAAATATTTGCCTTTATGTATTTAACAATCTGTTATGGCTTGGCTAAGCTCTTTATATTTGCATTCTTTTTTTTTTTTTTTCTTGAATACAAGATGTTAAGAATTGTATCCACTTCTCTTGAACCAAGCCCTGGAGCTGCAGCCTCACTGTACCCTGCACCATGTTCCTTCTCCATCCATCCTCTGTCACAGGGAGGAATGTTCAAGTATCCAAATATCCCCTTCTGTGTCTTCTAGGCCTGGATTATCGGATCAAAAACCTCGTCGTGGACAACAAGCGCTTTGCCCTCCGCCTGTGGGACTCAGCTGGCCAGGAGAGGTGAGGTGCTGTGCTGTTGCTTAAGGACACGACCTGTGGCTCTCTTTCTCCTGGTAGTTTGGTGGAAATGAATGCTCTTGGCTCTGCTAAGGAAAGGAGGGGTTGTTTAAGGAGGCACTCTGTACAGTACATGATCTGATCAAAGCATAATAAAGGAAGTAATTAAGATACAACTGGCACTCGGGATAGCCTCTGCCATCAGGACAAGAGCCAAACCTGGGGGTGGCCTTTTTTTTTCTTTTTCTGTAGACATTCTCAGTTTTCCCTCTAGAATTTCACGTCACCCTGAGGGGCAAAACCTCCTTAACCTGTGCTGGTGACCCTTTGAAATGCACGCAGGTACCGCAGCATGACCAAGCAGTTCTTCCGGAAGGCGGACGGGGTCGTGCTCATGTACGACATCACATCCCAGTACTCCTTCTCCGACGTGAGATACTGGCTCAGCTGCATCCAGGTGGGTGAAATCCACGAGGTCTTGGAGCCCCAAACCAGCATTTCCCCACCTGACCTCTGCCACCGTTTAGGGGTCGACACCTAGGGGTGGCCAAGTGCTTTGACAAGGGGGACTCTGCTTTGGCTTTGGCTATAAAATACTTTTTCTTGGAGGATTTGAATCAAATACAGACAATTTTCATATTTTTTTCCAGTGTTTCCTGGGGTAATTTGTTGGTAGCACTGTTAGGATAATGAGCAACTCTTGAAAAATTAAAAACCAGTGCAGAGGAATGGAAAATGTTGAAAACTGATATTAGAGGAATGGAAAATGTTGAAAACTGATTTTAGAGCAATGGAAAATGGTGTTCCAAGAAGTGTGTAGACCCTGTAGCCAGCTGGGATTCAAGGGAGATTTGGATGCTCTCCTGATTCTCCCCTCTTTAATTGCTCAGGAAGCAGCAGAGGATGGAGTTGCTGTTCTGCTTCTTGGGAACAAAACGGACTGTGCTGCTGAGAGACAGGTCCCTGTGAAGGAGGGGGAATGCCTGGCCAAGGTATGTGGTGAAGTGTGTCCACCCAAGCTTGGCAGGAACAGCTACAGATGGATTCCACCAGCCCGAGGACCTGGAGGAAGGTGGAACCCCCTAATTTACCCCTCACTCACCAGTGGTTGGCAAAGTGCTCTGGCCTTTCCCTGCGTTTCTTTCCCTTTGCCATTTTAGTTTCAGCGCAGCACCACCCCAGTAAATCAGTTTATGGAATTGGATCTGTAAATTGAAACATTTTCAGCTCTGCTTGTCTTTGCTGTGAAGTGTCACATGTCTTCTCAGCACCATAAAAACAATAAACCCACCAAGCCCTATCCTGTTTTAAAGCTACTGAAATACTTAAAGTACAATTAACTTGTACAAATATAGATGTTCAATAAAAATTAGGTGAGAAGAATGGGAAGAATCTCATCTCTACTGAGTTAATTTTAAAGTTTATGGGATTTGGGTGAGTATCCATCGAATGGTTTTACAAAGGAGACAGCAGGGCAAGGGAATAGATGCTTAGTTTCCCAAATTGGTCCCTGTCAGGCACAAAGGAGCTGGGAACATCTACTGATGTCTCTGCTAACCAAAGGACATCACATCTCGTTCTGCTTGCAGTGTCAGCCTTTTCCTTGGTATTAAAAGTTGGAGTCATAGCGACCAGAAAAACTGGATTTCACCCTCATGTTCCAACAAATGAGTTATTTGTTTCCTTGATTCCTTCCTGTTTCCCCTTGACAGTGACTGTCCCATGGCTGTTTATTCCCATGCTAAGCTGTTCCAGAGCAAGAATATCACACTTCTGTTTGGGCTCTGTCTTGCAGGAGCATCAGCTCATGTTCTACGAGTGCAGCGCTGCCTCGGGCCACAACGTCTTGGAGTCCATGGTCAGCTTCATCAGGTGAGGGGAACGTGCTTGGGTTCTGCCACCTCTCCTCAGTTTAATGGGCTCCCTCCCTGCTTTTTTTTTTAACTCCAAATGCTGGTGTGTCACTGGAAGCTCCAAACATCAGGGGAAACTCAGGGCAGCACGTGCGTGGCTGGGGTGAGCCACAGAAGTGCTGCAAGTTGTCTCCTGAACACTCAGGATTGCAAGGAGATTAATAAACCCCTTTTTGGGATGCTGCTGATTTTTTCCCCCTGGGTTGACTGAAATAAATTCTGTCTGTGATTTGATTTAGGTTGGTGTTTTCAGCCCACAGTTGTCCTGACTCCTTTCAGCCTTGCTGAGGCTCCTTTTCCAAGGCTTGTCAAGACAAAGAGCACAGCAATATGAAATATGGGGGCAAATACCCAGCTAATCTGCTTCTTTTTCTCCCAGGTTGCTCAAAGTTCGTGAAGATGAATTTAAAAATAAGGCAGAAGAGGTACCAAAGGCACCCCAAAAGAAAAAGTACTGCTGCTGGTGATGGACAGACTCCCTCCACTGTGATTTGAAACTGCAGAGACAGCCAGAAAAGCATAAAAATAGCCCTTGGACACCTTCTCTGCTCCCTGTGTGTTTTCCTTGCCTGGTATTCCTTGGATGCTGAGAGCAAAAGGCGCTGTGGAGGAGCTCCTGCCATGTGCCAGGGCACACCAGCCTTCCAAAATACTTGTTGGGAAACTTTATCATTTTTTCTTGGAGATAAAAAAAAAACAAACCAAACAAGGAAAGAGGTAGAAAAGGAACCCAGCTGGATCTGAGATGCTGGAATGACACTGGAAGCAGCAGGGAGCAAAACCAAGACTTGGGATAGAAGAAACGAATACCTGGAGTCACCCAGGTGTATAAAACAAGGGGGTTGGTGTTCCGGGCAGTGGGGACTTTTTCTCTGGCTTTGCGATTGGATTGGACTTGATCTGGAACAATGAGATATTCAATTTATCCTTAAATCTCTCCAATTAGGCAAGGTAAAGCTAATTTGTCCCTCTTCTGGTTCATCCTGCCAGCGAGCAGTGATGGGCCTCGACAGAAAACTGCTGAATATTTTGCTCAAAATAAATTCAAAAGCCCCAAGAGCACATCCAGGCTAACAAAAAGATAAATGCTTGTGAGAGCTTTTTTCACTCTGTTGCCCCCAGAGCTGATTTTTGGACTATTGTAGTAAATCCCAGGGTGGGCAGGGAAGAGGGAGCTGCTTCATCCTGTCCTTCTGCAACTGAGACAGCTCTTTATTGGTTTTAAACCCAGCTTGAAAAAATCTAAATAAGCACATGTCACAACTTCAAGGGTTGTTTTCTTTTGCTTTCTTTTTACAGCTTGATACAACTGTATTTTTTGCAGGGGGAAAAAAAAATACATACAGACTAAATAAATAAGAATACCAGTGTTATATTTTAGTATTTTTATGAATTCTTTGTAACTTCCCGGCAGTTCCACAGGACTGTTTAAAGACTGTGTTTATTTGCAGGTTTTAGGGAAATAATTCTGCCTAATCAGGTTTGCTCGTTGTTATTTATATAAATATAATGGCAAAGCACATTAGGAGCCAGTTTCTGCTTTAGGAAAATAAAGTGACAACAAGAGTTGGGTTTTTAGTAACACTATATATTTTTATATGTGATTATATATGTTTTATATATCTCAGCTTCACCAGCCAGGTACAACTTTGCAGTGACACAGGAATTTCTGAGTCTTTTAGGATGAGTTATGCCCCCTGCACACCCCAATTTATTCCCCCAGCCCTCTGTACCTTAAATTCTCCATCCCCTACGCGTCTTCCCCAAGCCTATCCCAACTCATCTTCCCTTAAATATTATTTAAATACTTTCTTTTCTTGATGCAATATATTTATGCTCCCATTCCATGTCTGTCTCTCTTTACCACCTTTCTTTATACAACATTTTTACTGCTGGAGCAGTTCCTTGGGAAGGGTTTATGTGGCTTGGGTTTGGCATTTGGGATATCTGGAATGACTTCTTGTTTTTGTTTAGGGCTCATCTTCGCTATTCCTGCTTTTATCTTAAAATAATATAAATCCAAGCGTACTTTGGAAGTTTGATCCGTAAGAAGAGATGCATCATAACAAGATCCATAAAGTCTGACGCACAACAAGAGAAGCTGAAAGGGTGGATCAACCCAAAAAGGTTCTTTTTACTGGGGCTGCAACACTTCCCTGTACAAAGCCACCCAGCCACCCATCAGATCAGCTTTTCCCTTTGCCTAAATATGCTGGGATTAAGTGTGGAAGATGCTGGTTCACTGAGTGGTAGCAGTGTGGTGGAGGAAAAGATTGTGGTTTATTTTGGTTTATTTTATTTATTTTAAATTTTATTTATTGTTATAAATTTATTTATTTATTTATTTATTTATTTGTAATTATCTGTGAAGGCCGAAATCTCCCATTAGATG
This sequence comes from Pseudotriccus pelzelni, assembly GCA_035584735.1. Taxonomy (NCBI): domain Eukaryota; kingdom Metazoa; phylum Chordata; class Aves; order Passeriformes; family Tyrannidae; genus Pseudotriccus; species Pseudotriccus pelzelni. Next base: position 1,821,676 of record JAWMRA010000072.1, read on the forward strand.
GCAGCAGCCTCAGCCATTCCTCACAAATGCAACGTTTCTGCTGCAGGGAAGGACCACCAACAGGGCCCAAAGCGGGAGCTGAGAAATAAAAGGCTTCCCAGAACAGCAGGCAGAAAGAAAAGTCTGTCTTGTTCCACTGGAAATCACCTCTAGAAATAAAGGCTGGAGTTTGTGCCCAAAGCACGAGTTACTCCAAACCACCACACGAAACTTGAAATTGAATTTTTCATCGCCAGGTTGGGAGAAGCACCAGGAAAGCAAATAAATCACGCTGGAAAACATGGGCAGTGTGTAGCACTTGAAAGCATCTTTTATCTTTAATAATTCATGATCCTGGGAAACATTCCCGCTCTGGAATCAAAGGCACCACTCCTTTGCAAGCCCTTAAATGCCTGCATGAGCATTTGGAGGAGGATCAAGGCCTGAGATATTAATAGCAAGAGGGAAATGCATATTTGGACCACAGGAATGTTTGTTTCTTTTTTAAAACAGGTTCTTTCCTTTTAAACTGTAATTCCTCAAGGTGCTCCACAAGAACTAGAGGAGCTGCCTCAGCCAAGCCAGGATTGGGAAGATCTCAGATACCAGTCCAAAGCCAGCAGGAGTTTACTCCCGTGGATGAATCCACCTTGGAGAATCCAGAGGAACTTCTGACAAGTTGGAACAAATCTTCAACCGAAGTTTTCAGTGTCCCAGACAGGGGTTTTGTGGCTTTCCCAGCAGCATCTCCCAGAATTTCACCCCTTTCCCCCCAAAAGGCAGTAAAATCAGGGTGAGGAGACCATCTCGCCCCCCGCACTGGGATTGACAGGGCAGGAACTCCAAACCTGGGAAGTCCTTTTTCTCCCAGGGTTTAATTCAGCTGCAGAATTCAGCGCTGCAGGAAGGTGTTCAGGCCAAGAACTCAAACAAGGCTGAAGCTTAAACAAGGCTGCTCTGAGCAACCTGGTCCAGTGGAACACGGGTGGTAGAATGAGATGATCTTTAAGGCCCCCTCCAACCCAAACCATTCCAGCATTCTGTGAAAAGGGAGCAGAGAGAGACCAAAACCACCTGTCTCACGACCAACAGCTGCCTCTGAAAATGCATTTAATTGCAAGTAAGGACTGAAGTCCAGGCCTGAGACTGAGACCTCCTGCTCCTGCTGTCTCCTGAGCTTTTCTCGCTAGGGGTAGCTCCAGGGACCTCCTATTGCTCCATCTCCCAGCTCTTTACTCCTGGAAGTCTTTCCCACAGTTTTTTAGGGATGCATGCTCACTGCTCGTCTCTTGGGCTGTGGGAAAGGACATCCGTGTCACCCCGGGGGTTGGGGGTAACTGGGGTTCGGGGGGGCCCTGGATGGGTCTCCTTGGGGGGACTGGAGGAGGTAAATGGGCCCGAAGGGGCTTCTGAGGGGTCTGGAGGGGTGATCAGGGGTGGTCAGTGAGTTGGCTACGGGTGGTCAGTGACTTGATCAGGTATGGT
>JAWMRA010000072.1:1823926-1850310 GCA_035584735.1 Pseudotriccus pelzelni
GTGGAAGGCACCGGGCGGTACCGAGGTGCCCCCGGGTGTGTGGGGGGCACCGGGCGGTGCCGAGGGGCCCCCGGGGGTGTGGGGGGCGCCGGGCGGTGCCGAGGGGCCCCTGAGGGTGTGGGGGGCGCCGGGCGGTGCCGGGGCCGCGGCGGAAGAGGAAGCGGCGGGCGCGGGTCCCGCCTCCATCGCGGGCGGAGCCGGAGCCGGAGCCGGAGCCGGCGGCGGAGCTGGGGCGGCCCCGGGCGGGCACCGGGTGAGGCCGCGGGCGCTCCGGGGGTGGCCGGAGAAAGGGGGGGAAAGAGGGGGGCGATCGGTCCTCGGGGGTCCCGGAGCGCCGAACCGCGACCCCTCACCGTGGGCTCAGGCCTGGGGGGGCACCCGGGCTTGTGGAGGCCCGAGAGCCCGGGGATGGGGTGTGTGTGTGTGTGTGAAGGTGTCCTGCTGCGATTTATGGATTTATTTTTAAAAATAACCCCCTGGCTGGGGCTCCTCTGCCTCGGAGAGAGAGAGGGGCGAGGCGGTGGCGCTGGGGCCGGGTGAGGGCCCCTCCGGAGGGGGTTGAGCCCAAGGCTGGGACCTGACCCTGGGGCAGGGCGAGGATGGTGAGATGGGGATGTATTTTTATATGTATATATATATCTTTATTATCTCTGTATATTTACATAGATATATTTCTATATGTATATACGTATATTTGTTTTGCGCTTGTGTATATATATTTCTGTGTCTATAGATACATATTTCTATATGCGTGTTTATAAACATAGATACATATGTGTGTGTGTGTGTGTATATATAGATATATATTTTTTGTTGTAGGTTCACCAGCAAGGCATGCAAGCTTTCCCTTTAAAAGGGAAAGACTCCTCCAGCAGCGTTTCTATCAAAATATTTACCTTCTAAAGCCTTGGACTAAACACCCACTGCAGAACTGGGCTCTTGGGTGCAAACCCTTCAGGCCAAGGGCCGTCGCTGTTTCTGTTTGTGGAGAGAGGGTGCTTATTCCTCCCAGGGTAGTGGAGTTCATAAAAAAACAGAATAACATATGGGTTCCTCGTTTAAAGGCCTTTCTCTGAGGGGTTTGCGAGGGATAAGCCCAGCTCAGTGTGTGTGATGGTACAGTAGCCTCTTGTTACTGTTTTGCCTGTTTTATTGTGAGGATAGGAAGGGAAATAATGGGTTGTTATTTGATTTTTAAGGCCTCATCTGTTCTCCCAGCAATGTGGACGCATAATGCCTTATTTCCTAGCTGAGGGTTGAGTTACTCTTGACTCCGGCAAGGAGCTTTGTTGGGGTTTTAGTGGCTTGCCTGCAAAGGTGTGGAATGTAAATGTAGAGGGGTGGGAACTGGGACGTATCTCGGTGCTGTATCACGGCAGGATTCTCGTGCCGTTTGGAAAGGGGGAAACCACCGTGTTTGACAGCATTTCTGTGGGGCGTAATTGCTGTAAGTGCTTCCAGGCAGATCCCGCAGGCAGGGGAAGCTTGATGAATCTGCTGCGATTCGGCACGGGACAGCTTCACACGTGAAAGGTTTGGCACTCGGGAGCCAGAGGACACGAGATAACCTTTCAGACCATTTAGCACAGCAGTTACTGTGTCAAGGCAACTGGAGTAATCAGGGAAAAAGGCCATTTAATATCCTGCAGATGTGCTGGCTCTTGCTTGTTACTTGAATCAGGGTGTTGCTTGAATGAAAGTAAAGCAATGACTTGTTTTTATCATCATGTGTGCATGGCAGGTGCTGTCACAGACGAGAAGAAAAGGCCCCTGCCTTGGAGAACCTAATCTATAATGAGATATTATTGATCCAGCCTGCTTTGGGGCAGCTTTGCTTGCCCATGGGGCTGCTCAGGTGGTAAGATCTGGGACAAATATTTGCGTGGAACACAAGGAATGTCGGTAGAAGAGGGCCAGGAGCTAATTAACCTGGCAATGTAGTGCAGTGTGTTCTCATTGTGCACTTGGGGTTAGGTTTTAATTTGGCATTTTACCCTTTTGGTGTTTGTAAGGCTGTGGCTAGAAACTTGACACTAATGTTAACAGAACATGTGACACGAACTGCTGGAGTTGGATGCTTAGGCAGCTGCTGACCAAACAAATCAGGGTTATTTTCCAGCCAGATAATTTTCCTGATCTGATTCACCATGTGACCACACAAACAAGTGTGCAAGAGCAGGACAGGGAGCCGATCTTGGGAGGAGAGGAGCAATGGCTGAAGCTGATAGTCCTGTAAAAACTGGGAGGGTTTGGAAACTACGCCCTAGCACTGCAGAAAAAAATACTTTAAAATTGCCATTGCTCGAGTTCTGGCTTTTAGGAGCACATGATTTAGGGGGAGAGCTCTTGGCCAGTGTTGTAAAGGCAAGTCAGAGTTCAAATTTGGTTGCCTGGCAAGAATATCTTATTTTTTGAGCTGGTTCCTGAGGTCAGATAGTCTTAGAGCAAAAGGGGGGGCAGTGGCCTGATTTCCAGCTGTGGGTATTGATTGTCCTTCTTGTGTTTTTAGGTGATGGTCCTCAGCCTGCGCTTTCAGGGCAGAGCATTGCTAACCTCTCTCTCCCCAGTTGTTCCAGTCTAGAGCAAATTAGAGTTACCCAGCTCAGAAACAAGAGGCAAAGCAAAACTTGACGGATTCTGCTGTTCTTCCAGCAGTGTTTTTTCTGAGGCAAAATGTCTCTATAACATGGGATTCTGGCATTGGCAGCTTTTACTCTTGTCCAGCAATTTATTTTCATCTTTTCTTCAACCCATCTGCTGCTCTTGGTAAGGCGAGGCCTTTGTGGCAACGAGGGCAAGTGGGAGAGAAGAACATATTTCTTTTTTTTTTTTTGGCCATTCGGTGTTTCTTGCTCATAGATGTGTTCTTACAAGCTTGTGTTCTTGCTGAGATGTTTAGTTCTGTGGCATTTCTGCCTGTGGCGACCTGCAGGCAAATTTGGGAGAGGGAGGTGGGAGCTTTGCTGCCCGCAGAGCAGCTGCTATCACACGTTGCTGTTACTCAATAATCAGTTGGCCCAGACATCAGGTTGCGAAAATTTAAACAAATTGTAAACTGCTGAACTTTGCCCCGCACATCCTGCTTGTTTCTCTCTCCTGTTCCCGTTGCTGACGGGGGGGGGGGATTTCAGGAAAACAAATCCAGGTTCAAATGAGCGACTAAAATTATAGCGCGGGAGAGCTTAACGCGGCTGCTGCGTGTGATGATCAGCTTTGTGTTGTTGGCTTTTGTAGTGGGTGAGCAATCGCTTTATGGGACGGATTCATTTGGAATAGATGAATAACTGGAGTTTCATTGATTTCGGGGAGGCTTTGTTCATTTACATAAGCTGCGAATCTCGGCCGGTTCTGCTCTTGTCAGGGAATTTCACGGCTTCTTTGAGTCGGCAGGAGATACTGAACCAGCAGAGGCTGTTCGGGCTGCAGCTGAATGTTGTGCTGTTGGCTGGGAGCAGGTTTGCTCCAGAAGAAGCCTTCCTGCTTTCCTGGGCATTGCCACGCTGCTGGGATCCCTGTGCACACGCTGGGGTTGAGCTGTGGGATTTCTGTTGTTAACGCCCCGAATCTCTCCACAGGGATTTCTCATCAGAGGCCATGGAGCTTTCGGCCAACGAGCTCAGCATCTATGACAAGCTCTCAGAGACGATTGACCTGGTCAGGCAGACCGGCCACCAGTGTGGCATGTCAGAAAAAGCCATTGAGAAGTTCATCAAGCAGCTCTTGGAAAGGAACGAACCCCAAAGGGGCCCTCCACGGTACCCTCTCTTAGTGGCTCTCTACAAGGTAAGGGGGCTTCTGTGCATTTACGCATCGTTTGAGGGTCAGAGTCTTCCTTTTGCACCTGAACCTTTTATTTCCCACTGCATTTTGTTGATGAACTTTCCAAGATCTTTTGTTTAAAAAGCTGGGAAGTGTAGCCTCCTTCCTTCGTGCCATGAGCTGGGTTGAGAACAACAGATAGCTGACCAAGATTTGAAATTGCTCGTGTGTGCTGAAAATTTACCATGTCAACACCTTCCTCTCCCTTAAATTATTAAATAATGAGACTTTGATTCATTTTCCAGATAAAGATTCCCTGTGTTGGCAGTCTGAGTGGAAATATGAGGAAGGAAATTCTTGAAGTTCAGGGTTGAATAATGAACCCAACTCTGACAGTGCCACAAGCTTCTACCTGTCTTAATTCTCCTTCTAGTCTATTAAATAAACCTGTTACCATCACACTTGACGCTAGGAAAAAGCGTTTGGAAAGCCTTAACTAAAAGATGCTGTAACAACTTTTGCAAAGTGGATGAAAGGGTGGTATAGTTAGGTAAGTTTGAGATCACAGAATCCCCAGGCTGGTTTGAGTTGTAAGGGACCTTAAAGATCATCTAGTTCCAAGCCCCTGCCATGGTCAGGGACACCTTCCACTAGAGCAGATGTTTGCTACAAGGATGAAAACCTTCCCATTGACATAATATTCAGAAATACTTTAGTGTCATCTTTACAAAACCGTCACAGTGGTTTCTGTTTGGAAAAAAAAATCCAAGCTTTCTTCCTCATGTCCTATAAAAAGCCCTAAAACGAGGCAGGAGAACAGGGAACTGCAAATTTGAACTTTCAGCTTCTGTTCTTGTTTTTTGCTGTTGATTCAGTTTGACTTTGGCCGGCGGTGGTGGGGGGGAGAAATGCGTCATGTCATCTCTGGGAGGCTTAATTTGGGATTCTGGTATGGAGGAGGGAGCTGGTGCCAACTCTGCCAAAGTGTTTCGAGGGTTGACGGATGTTTGCAAAAGCCACAGGGTTTTCCTTGTGTAAGAGGGGTGGCAGGAGTGCAAGTTTTTATTTGATTAGGTGGGAGGAATCGGAACTGTCTGTAGATAATCCTCATTGATCTCCTGCTGGATTATTTGTAGTGCTGAAACAGAGGAGCAGGGTTGTGTGGTTTGGGTTTGAAGGCTGCTTAATTTCATCCCTGGGCAGCCCTAGTAATAAAGCTGAGTGGCAGCTCTGTGCATAAATAGCATTGCAGCTGAACCAGGAGCCACAGCAAAAAAACATGAGCGTTCATCTCGCAGTGCACGACCACAGCCAGAAGGTGTGTCCTGGCCTGAGGACCCCTCAGCCCCCCTGCAGGATAGTTAACTCTGTGCCTGTTTTCCCCTCACAGGGCCTGCTCACTCTGGGGTTGGTCTTGCTGACTGTTTACTTCGTGATCCAGCCCTACAACCCGCTGCCTCCTGAAGCTCCGCTCTCCAGAGCCCAGGCCTGGGGCTCCCTCATCGGCCACATCCGGCTGCTCCCTCTGCCCATTGCCAAGAAGTACATGCTCGAGAGTAAGGAAATGATTTCTCTGCTGTAACATAAGCCCAGCAAGAAATAACCAACTGAAATACCAGCCACATGAGTGTCTCCCAGGGCACCAAATAACAAATGTGTTACTGGCTTGGCATCGTGGTTTTCTCTTTTGCTATTTAAAAATAGCATCCTGAGCTCTGTCTGCGTTGGGGCTGGAGCATATTTTCTCCCTAACTTGATAATTTCGTTCTTGCACATTCTCTTTTCCTTGCTTTTAACACCTCGGGGTTTTTTCTTCCTCAAGTGCTCCCTTTCCTCTAGAAATGTCTGCAGTTCTGAGAAGCAGAACTGAGATAGCTCTGCTGGGTAAATGTCACCTTTTCTTTCTTTTTCTGAGTAATGCAAAAACAGTTTCTCAACCAAGTCTTGGTATCTGTGAGCAAAGTGTAGAAACCTCAACGTGTGACCTGGGTTTAAGGAAAAGTAGTTTTTTCCAAGTGGTATATTGGGAAAGGGCTGGGGGCTTGAGTGCTGTGGTGTTTATAGCAGTTAATATAACGTTAAGGGCAGTGTGTGTGAGGAAGTCAGATAAGGGTTCCCTAATGAGATGATCCCATCACAGGAGAGGAACATCATGGATTTTCCTAGAGTGGCATAATAGAAATGGAAAAGTTCGTGTATTTCTCATTCTCAGTTAATCATTTCCACTGGCTTAGCCTGGGCTCTGCCTCTCTGCTAAAACACAAAGACTGTCAGTAATGATAAAGCTGGGAATTATTTGGAGCAGGGATGTGGCCCAGCATTGATGGTCCGTCAGCTCACTGTGAAAACAAACTCCTGTACCCGTGCCCTCGATGGGTTTATATTTAGCTTGGGCACCTCATTGTGTTGGAGTTGTCTGTGCTGGCTCTGACCTTCCTGGCAGAGCTAAAAAGGGCTCCCCGAAATGCCAGCACCGTTCTGCACGCTCTGTGTGTGTCTCCCTCTCTTCCCCTGACGTGGCATTTCTGTTGATTCAGCTTTGTATGGGTGGGATAGGGTATCCCCCATTGTTCCTTTCCTTCCCTGTACACTGGGATCTCTCTGGGAGTAAAAAGCAAAGCTGAGGAGATGGCTCTGATAAGCACCTGACATTAGGAGCCTGCTTATCTACTGCATTTCAGCTTTGCCCTGAGGGAACACCCCTCTGCTCCTTGTATGGAGATGGACATTTTAATGCTCGTTTCACTTTTCAAAAGGGCATGGAGTGACAGGACAAGGCTTCCCACTGACAGAGAGGGCAAGGTTAGATGGGATATTGGGAAGAAATAGTTCCTTTTGAGGGTGGGGAGGCCCTGGCACAGGTTGCCCAGAGCAACTGTGGCTGCCCCATCCCTGGAAGTGTCCAAGGCGAGGTTGGATGGGGAAGGTGTCCCTGCCCATGGCAGGGGGTGGAACTGGATGACCTTTAAGGCCCTTCCCACCCAAACCATTTTGTGATTCCATGGTATTTGTTCAGTCAGATTTTGTCTGGAAAGTTGACAGGTTCTTCCTTCAGATACCACAGGGTTGGGATGAGGAGAGCCCAGGGAGCTTCCTTGGGACAGCAAAAGGTTTGTAGGACAAGGGCTGCCTGAAATCATGAGCATCTTCTTGTGAAGATAAATAAGAGCAGGAGCAATTCTCAGCTACCTTTGGGAAAACAAGCTGGATGCTGAGGAGATTGGTAAACATGGAAAGGAACAGGGCAAAAGGGAAGGGTGGATGCAGAGGAAGGATGTGATGTTGTTTAAATGCACATAAAATCCCTCATGCTTCTGTGAGTCCTGGAAATCTGCAGAAGTGGTGAGCAACAGGATGGGCAGCAAGCCAGTTCTGGGGAAAGGAGGAGAGAGGACAAGGGGATATGTGGCAGTTGCTACTCTTGTTTTTCCACAGCATTAGGTTGTGGTGGAAGCCCCAGCATGTCCCAATTAACACACTGACTAGGGACGGCTGGGCAGACTTTCATCCTGCCTCGGCAAAAGGGCCTGGAGGAGACCCTGGCTCTTTGAATGGGAGAGTGCAGCACCCAGCCTGAACCTTGGCTGGGTTCCTGTGGGAATCCCTGGTGTCCTGCCTTCCCAGCAGGCAGCTGCGGCCACCGGGGCTGTCCCAGTGACACTGGTGTCACCTTCACAGCTTGCTGCTTAGAGGACACTGGTAAAACCCTCCAGCAGGGATCTGGAAGGGGGGGGTTCGTGGCATGGAGCTGAGTGGTCTGATGGGCTCTTTCAGCCCTGCCTTGTGCATGTTTGTATTATCTTGCCCCTAATTTTGGCCTTGTGGTCTGTTGAAGGGAAGGGGTAAAGCTGCATCTTGCCGTCCTGTTTGTTGCTGGGAGGTCTTGCAGGCAGGTCTGGTGTTTTCTGATCACACAATCCCAGAAACAATTCTAACAGTGGGGTTGGAAGGGACCTTTGGAGATCACCCAGTCCAACCTCCCTGCCAAGGCAGGGCCACTTGGAGCAGGAGACAGAGGGATGTGTCCAGGTGAGTTTGGAATGTCTCCAGACAGGGAGACTCCGCACCCTCCCTGGGCAGTTGTTCCAGTGCTCAGAGTAATGAAGTTCTTCCTCATATTGAGGTGAAACTTCTTGTGGTTTAGTTTATGGCCACTGCTCCTCGTCCTGTCACTGGGAACCACCAGACAGTCTGGCACCATCTTCTCAGCACCCATTGGAAATATTTATATTCATTGATGAGATCCCCCCTGTGTCTTCTCTTCCCCAAAATGCACGTTTGCCCTGAGCAGCAGAGAAAGCCGCTAGCACAGGGACTCTGTGTACAGACTCCTCTTCCTTTCCTTACGCAGATCCTGGTGGACGAAAATTTTGAGGGGGCTGAGGATGAAACTTGGAGCTTTCTGTGCTCGGGCACCGGTTCAAATCCAACTGGGGCTGTTCTTGTTGGAAGCCACCTGTTGTCAGTTTGGAGGCTGCCTCGGCCCACCGGCAGCGCTGGCAGAGTTCCCCCGTGGCGCGGACACGGCCCGGCCGAGGCGAGCGTGGGCGCGCGGGTGGTCTGGTTCCTTCCTTGTGGGGCTGCAGCCTGGGATGTGCTGCCCCTCCTGAGCTGTGGGGCAGCTTTCCTGTGTCCGGGGTTGAGGTTGGAGCCCGGTCCCCTGGTAGGTGTGGGCTGAGCAGCGAGGTTTGTGTTGCAGAACAAGGGGAGCTCAGTTGCGTGGTTTCCCCCAAGAGCCCCCACGTCAGAGCGGTGATGAGGCTTTGGGAGAAGCAGCGGTGCAGGATTTGTTCCCTTCTCCCTCCTGCCCGTGGTGACCTGACGTCCATCCTTGTTCTTTCACCTAAGAGCCATGCTGTGGGTGACAAGGGCTGCCTGTCTGTCGGTGGCTGTGGGTGGACCTTTGAGCAGCCGAGGTGAGGAGCAGCATCCACAAAGCTCTCGTGCATTCAGTTTATAGGATTGGGTCCAAAGTAAATTTCCTTTCTGTCTGTTTCTGTGCTCTGTTGCTCCCTGGCTTTCTCCCCCAGATCAATCCCATATTAAACCTAGTGTTCCCACCCTTTGTTTCTTCAAAGCTGACTCTTAGACCCTTGGGTTTGGCGTCCATACCTCTCTTTCAGCTGTTTTCCCAGGGCAAGATCCCTTCAGCTGGGGAAAAGATCTGTGGAAATGTGGTTTGCATTTGCTCTTCCTGAGCTGGTGTTTATGCAGAGCTTGTGAAAGGCTCATTGCTGGGTCACACCGGCTGTTCCAGGCCTGCAGCTCTTGTCCGGGTACATCAGTGCTTCACGTAGCCCCGGGGAGGTGACGGGTTGTCAGACCTCTGGGTCTGCCTCCTGTACAGAACACAGTGGATTTTGATGGGCATGTGGGTTAACCCAAGGCTATCTAATGCTGTTCCAAGGAGAAAGTAGGGTCTCTGTAACCTGGATTCATTTCTCTCCTCTGACATAGAGTTATTCCCTCTGTGTTTCAGTTCTCTGGTGCAAAATAGGGGTGTGAGTACTTCCCTCTCCTCTGCAAACATTAGAAAGCAATACAAGAACTCTCAAAATCTGTAGTAATCAAAGCCAAATAAAAAGGGAGTGTTCTCTTCTTTTAAATAGAAGTTTTAAAACCCCCGTGGTGGTCACTCTACTTGATTTCCAGTGGTTCTTCCCTTTGCAGCTGTGTGTCGTCTTTATAGCTTTTCTAATGGCTAAACATGCATTTTGATGTCAGCTGGTTGGTGACTGCTCCCTGCCAGCCACACAGTGATGTGATGTGCAGAGCATTAAGCTGCTCCCAGATTAACTTGTGTGTCTGCCCGTGGTAAGTTTAGTCTTTGCAGCTCAAAAACCTCAGCAGAGCAGGTCTGTCAGTGGGGTACGGGCTGTGGTCCAGCAATGGGACAACTTGCTGATAGCAGGGGGCTCTAATGACCTGGAGGAAAATCCAGCTTTGCTTCTCTTAATGAGACCTGGGCCTGGCCACACTGATCCCACACAGCTCAGAATCAGCTGGGTCGGAAGCTGCTCGGCACACCTGGAAAAGAGATGCCGTGCAAGTTCCCCCCAGCCTGGAGACCACTCCTTGTGTTAAATGCTCCCTTTTGCTTGGACCAGTAGGGCTAAAATCACGTTTGTGGGGTTCATACATAATTATTTCAGAGCAAGGAACCCAGCTGGAGGAGCAGTGTTTAGCAACACCTTGTCAGTGCCCTGGCAGTGTCACTTCCCGAGGCCTGCCGGGTGCCAGAGCTATTTGTGGGGACGGGTCACAGCAGGCTGGGTTACTGGGGGAGGACAGCAGCTGGTTACTGGGAGAGGGCAGCAGCCTTTGCCTCTTGGCTGGCCACCTTGGGTTTAGCTGGAGGCTTGCCTTGGCTCCTGGCCAGCTCCTGTCTTCTCTCTGATCTTAACCCTTTGCAGGCAGGCTGCGAGGGGCCAAACGCGCTTCCTTTCACTCCTCTGACCGTAGCCTTGCGGTGTGTTTATCCCTGGCACAGCTCTGTGCAGGAAGGGAGCATCCAGCACTCCTGAGTGCTGCTCCTGGAGTGCAGTGTGGGATGAGCAGCCAGGTATCCAGCCAGCCTTTCCTCGTGGGCTTTGCAGCCCACGCTGTGTCTGACCCGTGGGGTTCAGGGATGTCTGAGCCCAAGGAACACGGGCCTGCTCTAAATGAAGGGTTGCACAACAATCTGCTTGGGAGGTAAGGCAAGGATCTGATTTCTAACTTGTTGCCTTCAGCCTGGCTCTCTCCGCTTGCTCGCAAAGGATGTTACTTTGTTTTTTCCTAAGTCAGGCTGGTTTTTGCTCGTTTTTGTGCGTGTTCTCATGCTGGAGCATTTGGAGGTGGTTGTGGGTCACAGGAACGGTGCAGGGCTCCCTCCCATCTTTGCACAGCTACCAGTGTAGCTGCTCTCGTGTGTGTGTGTATAAACAACCCCTTTATGATATAACCTGAGAGACCAACAGACGTGTGTTGGCTCGTTCAAAGGGCAATAAAAGGGCTGACTTTGCAGTGCAGGGAGGTGCCAGGCTGTTCATACACCGTGTTACTTTGGCCCCTGTTCAGCCAGTGCACTGTTTATTTGCATTTGCTGGCAGTAAACTCACTCCAAATCATTGTGGTACCCTGGAACATGAAAAACTCTTCCTTTTGCTCCTCTGTTGCGATGCCTCCAGGATTTCTTGCTTCCTCAAGTGCAGAGCAAGTGAATTCTCCCTTTGGATTTGCTTCCCTGGAAAGAGCACTTGCCCTAGGTGGCCTGTTGCAGAGGCATTTAATGGCCTGGCAGAGCCCTTTTGTGACACACACATGTCAACCCTTTTACAGGCTGAAGCCACCAGCAGGCAGGTGACAGCAGCTGAGAGGGATTTGTTTCACAAGCTGTTCCTCCAAGGCAGATTGTTGATGCAGCCACTGCCAGAGCAGCACAAGCTGTCTGGGGCAGGTAACCAGAGGTGCAGCTGGAGTGGACTTTGAATGCTTTCCTGACAGCTTGGCCCCTGCCTTCTGTTTTCTTGATTGGTAGGTGCAGATTTCTCCGGGAAATAATGCTCTTTTGCCCCAGTGGACTGTGAATTCCTCTTGGGCTCAGCTCAGCAGACTTGATTTCACAATGTCTCGTTGGATCAAGATCATTTTCGTGCTTTGCTAGAGACTGACTAATCATCCTTGGGCTGTTGGAGCAGCCGGTACCCATTAGTGAGATGAATGAGTAGTTCTTCAAGCTGTTGACTTCTTACCCAGAACAACAATAAAGGTTCCTTGATGGGTCCATTTGTAGCTGTTATTTTGTTCCTGGCTGTTCCTAAAAATGCGGTGGACCAAAGTGGGAGTTACTTTCTTCTCCTGGCGTCAATACATTCAATATGCTCAGAGAGACAATAGAAGTTCAATACGAGGAAGGAGTGAGGATCTCGTGCTGAACAGGGACACTCTTTGTAGTATATATTTAAACCCCCACTGTGATGCAGCCCTTAATCAGCACTCCCAGGCTATAATTAATAATCCTTATGTTTCCTGCCTGACTTACTTAAGCACCCATCAGTTTAGCCTGACTTTGACGTGACATTATAAATGATCAAATTAATTTTTGGCCTAGTGAAGAATTTCATCAAGATGGAGTTTGGGAAACACTGCTTGGGCAACAAAGGGCTTCTAATGCCTCCTCCAAACTCTGCCGCATGGTGACTACAGAGCTTTGAAATTTCTACATCTGTAAAGTAAGAATGATGGGATTTACCTGTGTCATAGATTGTGATCATGAATTGAGGTCTAAATTGCTTTGAGATTTTTAAATACTGTTTTATCTTTCTATAAAATCTGGGACAAGGGGTGGTAGGCACACAGTATATCCTGCTGCAGCGGTATAGCACAAGTTACTGAACACTCCAGCTCTCCTAGCCTGGCTCCAGAGCAGAGGGGCTCCAGCTCCTTGGAGCATTTTCACAGCCTCCTTTGGACTTGCTCCAACAGCTCCACGTCCTTCTGATGTTGAACCCCAGAGCTGGAGGCAGCTTTGCAGGTGGGGTCTCACCTGAGCAGGGCAGGGGGGCAGAATCACCTTTTAATGGAAGAGCCAGGTTTGTACAATGGACCTACAAGAGAGGACAAGGAACTGTCTGGGAATATTCAGTGCACAGCCATTCCTGGGAGCCCTGACTTCATCCAAGGCTTGCTTAAATTGCTTGAATACTTGTAGGACTGGTCCCTGATGAGGTATTTAGTGGGACTGGGGAATAATCTCGTCCTCAGCAAGAGGAATCTGGGATTTGGAACCAACCTTTGCAGGTTCTAGAGGTGCTGCTTAGTGCATTAACCAGCCCTCTGGGGAGCTTCCTTGGAGTTACCATGGGTGATGGCAGCAAAAACCCCTGCAGACACAACACCTGGGGGCACTGTGAGGTCCTGGGGGAACCTCCCTTCCCTGGGATCAGAATTCCCTGTGCAGACCTGGCTGTCACTTGCCTGCTGGACGTTGTTCCGGCCTTGCAGTCCTGAGTGCTGGGGAGCAAAGCAGCTTGGTGAGGAGCCAGCAAGCTGCCTCAGCACCTGCAGCTCTACACACAGGAGGTTTTGTGTTCTCAACACTCTGTTAGGGTCAGGAGCAGCCCTTGGCTCTGTATCCTACAGGAACAAAAGGGTACAAAAGGTTCCCTTTGAACCTGCTGCACAGACAGGCTGATCCTGCGCCCTCCATATGGTCCCGAAAGAGAGCAGGCCTTGCTGAGATCCTGCTCCCAGATCCACGTGGGCAAGTTTCCATAAGTTAATTTGCTTTGCTGCAACGGGTAGAAGCAGGGCCAGGTCTTCTCAGAAACCTCTGAGCTTCCAATCTGATTGTCCACACCCAGCATCTCTGGGGCTGTGCACACACCCCCTTTTGTAGTGCTGTGGACAGCCAGAAATTTGGGAGATCCTCTGTGAAAAAGGCCAAGAAGGGCGGGGTACTCATTTTAAATTGATGTTGAGTTGAAAATTATTTTCCTGCATAGTGGAAAGTGGAGTCATAAACTCCTTGTAGCATTAATCATAGATGTGTTTCAAGGGAAAGTTGTTATCTCTTGGTCTGTGCTCCGTTAGCAGCTGGAAATCCCAGCCCTGGCTGGTGCTGTCAGGAGCTCTCCTGACACAAGGGAGAAGACAGCTCTTGTTCGGCAGAAATAATAACACATAAAACCAAATATTAGGTGGGTATGGCCAGTGGGAAACTGAAGTTCTGCTTGACAAAGTGAAGGCTGTCCCTCAGAGCGGGGTGAGAAAGCGCAGAGGAAAGGTCGGTTGGGACTGGCCAGTGTTTCTTTCTGTCACATGATGGACAGTTCAGTGTAACAATCCCCCGGGCTGTCTGGGCAGGGTGATAATCTAAAAGGAATGCAGGGTAAGAAGAGAAAATAAGCATCCTGGGTAAAATCCTGCCTTGGTCCCCAGCGTGCAGTTCATGTTGGCTCCTCTGTCTCTCCTCCCGCCCTCCCTGGGAAGGGCAGGCGCTGCCCGTACTTGTCATGCCAGTCACACACATGCTGGTGCACAGACTAACACCCTCCACAATAAATCTAAAAGATTAATTACCAAAAAAAAAAAAAAATCCCACAACCCCACTTGCGGCATTTGTAATGCGTCTCAGCCATGCTCGGTTATTCATGGGGAAAAGAAATCACCTCCTGAATCGAGCAATTGAGAATGCAAATATCCCAGCCTGGCTCAAAAGAGGAATCAGGCTCTGTACTGTCAAGCTGATTAGCATCCCCTTGCATGGGGTACTGCCCTCAGCCCAGAGAGAAAATTTGGGGACAGCTGTGCTTAATGCTCTGGGATGAAGTTTCTGAGTTTTGCCCAGAGAGAAATTACAGTCCTGGTACTCCCCATCTGATGACAGACCATAAGATATGTTTTCTTGTTCTCTTCGGGGCGACTGCCCTTTCTCTGGTGAGATCTTTCAGCCTTTTGTTTCCTGTCACTGACCAGCTGTTTTTTGTGAGTTGAGTTTTTTTTGTTGTTGTAAAATTGAAGCTTTCTGCAGGCAGTGGAACAAAGATTTGCTTTTTTCTCTTGTGAGCAGGGAGGGAAAGTACGTTGGAGGAGTTTCTCATGGGAGTGGGACTTCTGCTTGCAAGAAGCATTTTATACTTTGCTTTGCCTTTTTTCCCCTTTCCCTGAAAGCAGCGTAGATGCGTCTTCCAGAAAGACTAGGAATTATATCCTGATCCCTTTCAGTCCATATCCCAGCAGTAGGGTGGGAAATGCAACATTTGGGAGTCGACTGCAAATATTCAGCAAGAAACAAAATGAATCCCAGTCTGCTCCTTGTTGTCATGTCCCAATGAACCTAAATCCTCTATAACATTCCTTGTTGCCTGTTGCACATGTCAGAGGGGAAAATAAAACAAGAGCTTTCCCATTAAGTGCCGTTCATCTGTTATTTCCCACGTGCAGGAGTGTGAGCTTGGCTGGAAATGGTGATGGCTGTAACAGGGGGGTTGTGCGTGGTCTTTTTTCCTCCAAAAAGCTGCTGTGCAGCCTTATTTCCCAACTTCATTTTTTCAGACAGGCCTCACTCTTTTTTCCTCCCCTTTTCCATCGCCTTTGTTTCCTGAATTTGCAGCAATGAGCGGTTTTGACACGTGCTGGGACGGCTGGGCCTGTTGTGAGAACAGAGCTCTGGATGTTTCCTGTGAGCTGTGTCCCAGGCCCTGGGTTTTTCCTAACCCACCCTGACAGATCAGGAGCCAGGATGGGTTTGCTGCCACTTCCCAAGTTAAACATCTCCTGTGGGATTAAGGCAGCAGAACCAAGGCTATTGCTGCCACAAGATTGGTGTTTGAAGTGGAATTTCCATGAAGCTCTCCTGTTTCTCACAACTTTCTGCTGTATCTCCACCTGTGAAATTTGTGTCAGAGGTTTAGGTTGGATCTCAGGGGAAGGTTCTTCCCCCAGAGGGTGGTTGGGCACTGGGCAAAATAGTTCTTCATTAACACAGAGGTAAAGGGGAGGATGGTGATTTCAGGTATTTCCTAGCAGGATTCTTGGTGCCAGCTACTCTTGCCAACCTGGATCCTTTTTTGTTTTGTTTTGTTTCCTGGGTGTTATTTCCTTGATAACACATTTGGGTTGCTCTTTTGCTTATAGACTTGTTTCAGTTTATTACACTACATATGATGGTTGTCATCCTTCTGTTGATGATGAGAGGACATGCCTTGTGAACAGAGAAGTGGAATTTCCATGGAGCTCTCCTATTTCAGTTGTATCTCAAAAATGTGCTGGGAACATTCTCTCAAGTTCCCTGCCCAGTGAAGCTTGTTCTTTCTGAGTTAGAGCCATCAGAAACTATAAGAAATCTCACTGTGTCATGTTAGGGATAATGAGTTTATCATCAAGTTTGTCTCCATTTTATTTTTGGTCTTAATTAAACACATTTCTCTTGTTTCTTCCCAAGAATGCCAGGACTGGTGGGCAGCAGGTTGCAGACAGAACACTTCTGCACTTCCTGCAAACTGCACAGTCTGTTCTGCTGTGAAAAGCCTGCAGATAATGACAGGCTCCAGAACACTGTCAGAAGAGCTCCAGAGGCACCAGCCTTTTCTAATCAAGGTAATGCATGGACTTGTAAGGCTGGGTGATTAGTCCCAGTTCTTCAACAGCACCAGCCCAATACCCCTGCCCAGTGTTTTCATCCACAAACTCAAAACTGCTGCTTGAGGTAGAACATCTGCCCAGGAAGACATTTCACCCCAGTGTAAAGGTGTGGGGGGTGAGAGTTCACTCCTTTGACTGATGATCGTTGTATTTGGAAACTCAGCAGTCTTGGATGCTCTTTGGCAGGAGGGAAATGGGAGCAGGGAGGAACTCTGGGTGCACAGCTTTGATCTTTGCTTTGTGTCCTTTAAGACAGGGCAGCATCTCTCCTATGAAGAACTGAAGCATTTCCAGTCCCAGGATCCAGAGCTGGCAGAGGTTATAATAGAAGAAAATTCGGCTGAGTTGTGGAGCTGCCCATTTTCCTTTCCCTGGTGAGTCAAAGACAAAACACGTGAGAGATGGACACAGACTCTGCCTGTGTGAACCATCAGGGCTTGCAAATTGCATTTTAGCTGGAGGGAAGGAGAACAGGAGTGAGGAGAACAGGCTTTTCTCTGCTTGCTGGCACTGGTTTGTTCCAAGACTTCCCTACTAAAAGTGGAGTGTTGTGGCTTGGACTTCAAGTATTGCTCCTCTTACAAGACAAAAATATCCCAGTGACGGCTCAGTCCTGTTCTTCTGGCTGTACATTAATTATCTGGGCTGTGGTCTGATCACCTGAGGCAACTGGTTCACATTTCTGATCACCCCTGTCTGCTCAGTGGGAATCCCCCACCGCTGGTGCTGACTGAGGAGAGATTCTGCAAACACTGAGGAGTAACAGAAGGCCAGGGCATCCTGCACATTGTGTTTGGTCTCATGCAGGAAAAATGGCCAACCCTGATCCTGCCCCCTCTTACCCAGAAGCTTTTTGCCAAAGCCTTTAGTGTGGCTACAAGAGGTGGAAAACTCTGAGCTCTCTCAGGCTGCAGAACAAGAGCTGGTAGAGGGATGGTCAGGGTACAGAAGTATTAATCATGTCCAAAATAACAAACCCCACCCTGCCTTTTCCAGTTACATTTCCTAGTCTAGAGGATAAGCCTGGATCCCCCCTGGCCTCACCATGTGGTTTCAGTTATGGTTGTGTAAAATGCCACCTCTCTGCATCTTTTTTAACTAGTGGATCCGGTCGATGGCTCGGATCATTTCAAGGCAAGAAGAGAGGGAAATTAAGCTTAGCCATGCAGAATGATCTGTCTCTTCCCTGCTCACGTGGTCCTGCTGCAGGAATGAAAAGGAAGATAGGAAGGAGCAGAGGTTTAGAGGCTGAGAGGTGGAATTTTGCTCCCAGCTCCCGGGGCTAGTCTGTTTTTATCAGGCATGAATGTTTGTGAAGAATTTTGTCAGGAGAGTATCTTTTAAATGCAGACATTATCATTGTGTGATATTTAATATGGGTTGTTTTCTTCTGTTCAGGAACAAATCTGTGAATAAATCTGGGATTCTGCAGGAATTTTTACATGCACTCTCTTTGCTGTCCTTCCCCAAGACAGTGTCCCTAGAGAGCTGCTTCCTTATCCGCCATCCAGATGTGGGGAATAAGGTGAGAAATTCATCCCAGAGACATTATCTCCCTGACTGTCAGTTGCCCTCCAGCAGCTCCAAATCTTTGTGAGCTTTGCAGGGCATTTTCAGCTGATACAATCCTGAAAAGAGTCATTTAGGGTTGTGTCAGTTCTCTGTCCATCCCTGTGTGAAGTGATTCTTTGATTCTGTAATCTGCTGGTACCTGGGGGGAACAGCGAACCTGCTGTTTGCAGTCTCACCTGCCTGCAGGGCAGTGACTTGCCCCTCATGTGGTCAGACAGATCCAAGGAAAGCTGTCCAGGCTTTTAAAATCCTCTCCTCTGATCCTAGAGCTACAGCCTGCACAGCCTCTTTGTTGTTGGAAGTGGGCAGCTCACCCTGACCGTTGCGCCTCTGGACTCGTGCAGAGAACACTGTGAGATGTTCAAGGTGGAGCTGGAAGCTGGGGATTTGGGTGAGTACTGGAGCTGTGGTGTGCAGGGACTGCTGGATCCCTTGGAGTCAGGAGGCTGCTTCCAGCTGGGTGTATGCCTGCTTGTTCTAGAACAGAGGATGATCCTTCTGGATTGGGAGTTTGGGGCCTGGAACACAAACAGTGGGATCCCACGAGGTGCTCAGTGTCAAAATGAGTAGCGTAGGCTACCCAAGACTTGATGGGTGTCACAAACCCAGTGTTCCCTGAGGGAAGTGTGTCTCCAGAGAGCTCCAGCACGCACACAGCCCTTTGTGGGAAATGGGAGCAGTCATTTTAAGGACGGACTCATCTAATGTGGCCTCTCCATTGCCTCTCCCAAAGGTTATGCCAGCACAGATTACTGGACAATGAGCTTCGTGGCCAAAGGGACAGAGCCAGCAGTGGTTTGTGACGGAGCTGCCAGCTAAGGACAGAGGGCAGGGAAAACAGAGCTGTTCCCAGGACAAGAAGACTTTCAGCTTTGAAGCTGAGGCAACATTTTGAGACCGAGTTGGGGCAACTGGGGCAGGCAGCTTTGCCACCCTGCATGTTTACAGTGTTTAAAAAAGACTGTTTTCCTGACCCTTGAGGTAATTCTTTGCCTTTCCTCAAATGTGTTTTGGGAGAAGCTCAAGCTATTTATGACCTTCCCTGTCCCCTCAGGTAAGCCCTGGGTTTGCAGCAAAGGTTTTTTTTCCAGGAACAGCAGAAGGATTTCTCAGGATGAGATTCACCTTGTGTCCTTTGTGGATTATGGCACTTCTGAAACTTCCTGGGGGGGTATTTGGGAGTGGAGGGGGTGTGTGACATTTCTGTGTACATTCCTCCTGAGGAGGAAGCTTTGAGCCTGTCTTGTCAGGCCAGTTCTATAAAGGGAATGAATAGGTGATGTGTCCCAGCCTCACCCCACCTCTCCCTCACATCTAGGGCTGTGTCTCCCCCAAAACTGATCCCAGCTCTCTCCTCCTGGACTGGGGGGGAGCCTTGAGCCTGAGGGTCTCTGCCCCTTGCCCACTTTATCATTCTTGTACCAAAAGAATCTCTTCAGGCCTCTCTGTTGTGATCACTCTTGTGGTTCTCTACCTGCAGGTTGTGAGTCAAATGGTACCTGTGCTTTTTTTTTCTCTTCCACCTCCTTTCCTGCAAAAAGCACCGACATACGTTAGTGGTGCTGGTGCTGGGAGTGCAGGAGTTCTGGATGGAGATGGGGCTGGGAGCAGAGCAGCTCTGTACAGGTTTCACCTGAGACACCAAGGGCTGCACAGGCAGTTGCAGCTCTTTGTTTCTGGAGGCACCGCCTGAGCTCCCAGCCCCGAGGACCTACGGGAGCACCTGGAAGCTCCCTCATCCCTCGCGTATTTTTGTACCAACTCCTTCCAGACCTGGAGCTCTGTCTTCAGAGTGAAGGTTGGTTTTTCCTGGGTCCTTTCCAAGCTGCCTTTGCATGTTTCCTGCTGCTGGAGCACTGCTGTCTGCAGTGCCCTGAGAGAGGCTCGGGTTCGGTGTTTGCAGGCTGCGGATGCCGCCGTCCCTTCCAAGTCTGATCCTCTGGGTCTGATCCCGCTGCTGAAGATCATTTACAGATGTGTCAGGCTGAACTCATAGGCCAGGGCTGGGGTTCAGGACATGCTCTCACACTTGTTAATATGGAACTGGGAGGGGTTTTGGTTGCAAGCGAGTTAACTCTGTTCTCAGGAGCAGGAGCCTTTTTTCTCTGTAAATATTTTAGGTACGTGTGAAATGACAGATTGGAAATATGTCTGTCCAGCCTTTGTTTTTGAGAAAAATGGGAGCAAACATCGTACTAATCTTATTAGGGGCTGACCAAAGCCGCCAAGTGGGATGAGCACGTCTGGCTCCTGTACAAGGATAAGGCAAAGGACAGTTCCTGCTCCAAAGAATTTAGTCTGAGGCCTTGACACTACAAACATTTCTATGCATAACCCTTGTTTTTCTCCTGTCAAAACACTGAGAACAACCCCAGCACCTGTGTCAGTCTGTGTTAATAACCCTCAGTGCTGGAGCAACACACACACACACATCAGAAGTAGTGGAACCAAAGGGGGAGAGTCTGACTCTCTCGGGATAGAAAGGGACTGATCTAATTTGTAGCAAAATATTAAAGAGAATTGGATAATAAGACTTCCATTCGCATTCTCATTGCTCGGGGTGTATTTTACACTCATGACACTACATGCAATCTTGTACATGCCAAGACACACACACCCCCCTCACTCCCCTCCCTCGTCTTAAAGCCTGGGTCTTAGTTAATGGAAATTTGGGAGTTTAGTGATGGCAGAATCAGGGCCTCATTAGTGACTGTTGCTATTTACACTTTGGCAGCTTCTCAAGTCAAATTCAAAGGCTGACAAGGTTACTTCACCTCTCACTGGTTTTGTACCTGACCCATTTTTGTAAAGCACTTGCTCAGAGATGCTGCTGGAGCCTTTCTTGCTGAGATTGCGGCGGGTTCGGTGACGCTGTCACTGCTAAGTGTCCTTGACTGTAACTCGTAAAAGAGCCGTGGAGGCAATTCCCAAGTGTCTGTGAAATGCCTGGATTTTGAGAGTCGCACTTAAGCCATTGTGGCTGTCTGGCTCTTTCGGGAAGAGGCAGAGAAAATGGATCTATTTACGGTTGCTGTTTGGGTTGGGGGGGGAGGGAGGGAGGAAAAAGGCAGGTTTGTGCCTGTTTAGCAGAAGTGTTCTCACGTATTGCTTCTCCCCTCCTCAAAGAGCTGCAGCTGGTTGGACAGGAGCTGGTGAGTGTGGCCTGTGTGCAGAGCAGCTCTCCAAGTGCACTTTATGGGCTCTGCATAAGTTTCCAGCTCGGTGTCTGGGCGATACATTGCATATGTCCCAACCTCGCTCCCATCGGAGTTTACATCATTTGTTTTTAAGCTTTCCAGTATATTTTCTCTTCCTCTTCCAAAAGCTGTAAGGAATTAGCTGCTAAACTAAAACAGGAGGGCAGTTCTCCTGCTGATAAAGAGCTGATTTTGGCTGAAGCTGCCAAGCCCCAGTCTGCAGCACAGCTTCCAGAGCAGCTCCTGTCTCCAGCTGCCAGAGGAGCGGTGCTCGCACCTTCGGCACTGCGGGCGAGGAGCCAGGCGGGAAACCTGGAGGTGGGGCCGAAGTGGCAAAACTAGGATGGCCAAAAGGAGGTTTCCATACCTGTAGCTGCAGGTGAGCCCTGGTCGTGTTTCTCATCCAGAGCTCCAGCTTTACAGAGCCCTTGGAAAGGCTGCAGGAGGCTGGGACTTCCCTAGAGAGCCCGGTGAGGCTGAACAGGGGGGATGGGGCTATTTCTGCAGCTATTGAAGCATCCTGGGGACAGATCACGAGGGGATGTCCCACCGTGGTCTCCCTCGCCTCACTCCCCTTTGGCACTCGCTGTGCCGGTTTGGACAATCCCCCACTCCCACCCTGCCCAGCTCAGAGGGGTTCCCAGTCAACGTGTGCGTCCCAGTGTTTTAAAATCCCTTTGTGCTTCAGAGCTGCTCTGAAATCACACCAGAAATCGGTACTATCCACAGGCAGAGACGGGGAGGGGTCACCTCTCTCCTTGCCAGGCTGGAAAGACGGGCTGTGCCCCCTCAGCTGGGCAGGAGGATCGTGGTTTGAAGCTGCTTCCTAAAGCAGGGGTCACTGACCGTTGCTCTCAGTCCTGAACTCAGGGTAACTGAAAGGAGGAAAAAGGACTATTATGATTTACTTCAGTACCAGGAAGTCAGCAGCCCCCACGGGAGCCAGGCTGACAGTTTTGGATTTTTTTTTTTTTTGGGTTTTTTTTTTGGTTGTTTTTTTTTCTTTCTTTGTTTCTTTTCTGGTTTTTTTTCCTCCCCACTGTCACTGCACACACTGATTCCCCCAGGGCTCCCAGCCTCAGGCTCCCTTTGCAGCACCCTGGAGAGCTTTCCAGAGGCAGATTTCCCGTGAGTCTCTGGACTTCAGCTTCTCCCACTAGTCCTGCTTTTGCAATGCTCTGGTGGAGAAGGTGGTAAGGCAGGGCTGGATCAAAGCACTTCCCTTCCCTTGTGGCCTCCAGCAGCAGGAGCATCCCAAGCAGGAGGAGCTGGGAGCAGGACATCTCATGGTAGAGATGTGAGCTCTGTAAACACCAGTGTCTCAGAAAAGGGATCCTCCGGCCTTGAAACCCCCTGGTTCTCCTTAGTAATGCTGCTGCAGGGGGGAATTTTCCACATCCACCCAATTCCAGGCTTGGTGGTCCATGTTCAACCCCGTGGTTTCTAAGAGAACCAAACACTTCCTGGGGTGAGGCCATTTCAGTGGGTGCACAAAGAGCTTTTTTGCTTCCTGCAGACCAAGCTTTCTCCTCTTGGTACATTTTATAGGTAGAGCTCAATATTCTCCTCTTCAGGAACCTCCTCCTTTTAAAGGGCAGATTTAGTGTCCTGCTGAGTTAGACAAGGGAGATGCTGGACTTCCCCTTTGCTTTGGACATTCAAACAAGTGGCAGGTGATTTATTTTTAGCGTTATCTCTTTGTCTTGGGGAGGGGAGCCACGTTCTAAAGGCTCAGGGGTGCTGGCAAGTAAAGCTATATATGCATAAAGACTTTCAATGCTGAACACTAAATTCAGTGGTGGATTCAAAAAAAAAAGAATGTAAATATGCACTTAATGCAGAATTTTATGGATGGTCATAATTTAATATATTGCAAACTTTGTAAATATTTGGGAAAAGCCTGTAAAGTGTGTAAATAAATGGGATTTGTATGTAAGAAGAATAAAAAAGTTTTTACTTTTTGCAATTAAATACAAGTGTTAATGCACCTTTTCCCTTTTCCTGATTTTTGGTTTTGTGTTGCATGTCAGCCACTGAGAGGTCATTTAACCCTTTTTTAGGGCATTTTTTTCTAAGTGGAAGTGTAATTTTAAAGGAAAAGTCAGAACACTCTTTTGTTTGGGGAAAAAGAAACTGTGCAGCCATTCAGGGGGACTTTGATAGGCTGGAGAGTTGGGAGGGGAGAAACCCAATGAGGTTCAACAAGAGCAAGGTCCTGTTATCCCTGGGGAGGGATAACCCCAGGTACCAGCACAGGTTGGGGGTGACCTCCTGGAGAGCAGTTCTGTGGAGGAGGAACAGGGTTTTGGGGGGGGTCCTGGTGGGTGATGAGTTGATCCTGAGCCAGCAGTGTGACCTGGGGGCCTGAAGGACTAGTTGGTCCCGGGGGGCAGTGGGAAGAGTGTGGCCAGCAGGTCAGGGGAGGTGAATCCTGCCCCTCTTCTCTGCCCTGGTGAGGCACTTTTGGAGTGTTGTGTTCAATTCTGGTCTTCACAGTTCATGAAGGACAAGGAGCTACTGGAGAGAGTCCAGCAGAGGCCCAAAGGTGATCGAGGAAGTGGAGCATCTCTCCTACGAGGAGACACTACAGGAGCTGGGCCTGGATAGTCTGGAGAAGACTGAGGGGATCCCATTAATGCCTGTAAATATCTTAAAGGCAGCCAAGAGGACGGGTCCAGACTCCTTTCAGTGATGCCCAGCGACAGGACGAGGAGCAGTGGCCATAAACTAAAACACAACAAGTTTCACCTCAACAAGAGGAAGAAATTCTTTCCCTGGAAGGTGGCAGAGCACTGGAACAGCTGCCCAGGAAGGGTGTGGAGTCTCTGGAGAACAGGAGTTGTCCTGTGCATTTGTTGGCACCAGCCGTAGCGGTGCCTCTTCATCAAGGGCGCCATATGTGACACGGGTGTATCCCATGTGGGTCCAAAACTCTAATAAATACATTTCCTCCCCAATCTTGAAGAGCTAATGGGTGTTCCTTGCTATAAATCTCAGTGCCAGAGCCGTGGGCTGCTTAGAGCAGAAGCTGACACCGCACGATGCTGAGCTCGGGTCTTCCTCCCGTTTTCCTGGTGCTCACAGTGCTGGAGCTGAGCTGGTCCCTGAGTGACGAGGAAAAGAAGATAATCCTGGATGAGCATAATAGATACCGCTCCCAGGTCTCTCCTCCTGCCGGGTCTATGATGAAGATGGTAAGAGGCTTTTATTGCAGAGGGATCTCAGGGTGTTTGTGTGGTGCAAGACTCGACCTCAGTGCTGGGAGGGATCGGGGTGTTCCTTAGGGGAGGCAGAGCAATTGTCATGTAGGATTACAAGTAGGTGCCACTGGGGCGTTCCCTGAATTGGCTCTAAAGAGATGAGTTTACTTCAAATATAGAGTTGTCTCCGATAATTTCTCAGGAAAACCAAACCATGTCCCACATCATGTGTGGCTGCAGTGGGAAAAAAACCCAAGCTCTAGAACTGGTGCTACCTTTTGTCTTCTTTGGACTTTTGACTAAAATCTGCATATCATGTTTTGTCTTGCACCGCATGATTTGCCCTCACTGTTTGCAAATTACACGGAGAAGGACAAGTGTTTATCATGGATAGTTGGAGTCCTTTCCTCTTTGGGTCACCCTGTGCTTGGAGGAGACCTCCCTGCGTGACTTGAGAGTTGCCCAGGTGAAGTAAAACCTTTGTGGGCTGGTAAATGGGAGTTTAACAACCAAAAGAACCAAAAATCTAAATTCAGGGAGAGGAGGTCTGACTGGTGACTGCAGACTCAGAGGGGCTGGAGCCAGGACTCTGAGCACTGTGACAGTTTCTCCTCGCTGAGCTGAGGACGGCCCGTGATGATGCTGGATGTGCTCCAGGTGAGGTTGTGAGGGTTGTGGTCATGCACTGACCTTCTCCTGTTTGACCCACAAGCCAAGGTTTGGTTTGTTCTGGATCTGACCATCCTGACCTCTCCTGATGACTGTGTTGGGTGGGGATTTGAGTTTTACTCCAGAACGGGCAAACTGTGTAGCCAGAGCGCCCAGAGGTCCTGGGTAAGTGCCTTGTTCATGTTGGAGAGCCCTGTGTCCCTCTCTCTGTGCTGATGCTGGTCCTTTTGAACCTGGAACACGGAGCTGGAGGCTGATGCTCAATCCTGTGCAGAGAAGTGCATCTGGGAGCACAATGAGGAGAGGGGCCGACACGGGAAAAACCTCTTTGCTATGGCCCGAACCCCGGACCTCAAACATGCTGTGGCAGAATGGAATGGGGAGAGGAACTTCTACAGCTTATTAACATTGGAATGTCACCCTGGGCAGACATGTGGCAACTACAGACAGGTACCAGCTGCTGAGGTGGAGGGATGGGGCTGTTGGGAAAGGTGCTGTACCATCTTTGCAAAGGGATGGGGAACCAGGTGGGAATCACAATGATACAGGGGGACCTGAGCCTGATGCCAGCCATGACCAGCCTTTGGGAAAAGACCTTTTCTTTCAAACAAGCTCTGAAGCCCTCTTTTGGCTGCTCAGCAAAGCTGGCTGCCAGCTTGTCTTAGGCAGAGAGACAAAAGTTCTTCACAGCTTGGGTGGGAACAAGGAGGAGCAAAGGTGGTTGTGGTAATTATGAGAATGGATGTTTGAAGCAGCCTTCAAGGCCAGGGCACAGGTTGCCTTCACCCCCTCCCCTCATCTTCACCACTTTGTCTTAGGTGGTCTGGGCAGAGACGGAACAGATCGGCTGCAGGGCAAAGCTTTGTGAGAAGATCGAAGGAATTGAAACAGAGAACATGCACCTGCTTGTTTGCAAGTATTCTCCCCCATAAGTCCCAGATCCTGCATGGATTTGTGCATCTTGATGGGGTTTTTTGTGCTGGAAATGCCCTTCCTTCAGTCCTTTTATCAGAGCAGAGTTTGGCCTCGGTCAGAAATGGAAGCAAAGCGGTTTCAAAGAAAGGCCTTCCTTATCTTGGGTTGGTCACAGAGGAAGGAAGGGTTGTCTGGCGATCCCTGCCCGTGATTGCTGAGGTCTGGTTCAGCTTCTGGCACAGACCCAGCGAGGGACCTTCTGCCCTGAGAGCTGCCCGAAGCTGAAGTCGTGGTAGCTGAAGGTACAAACAGCTCTCTGCTCTGGGCCTTGCTCTTCCCTGCTGGCAGCAGTGGTCATCAGCAGGAAGGGTTGGATGTGGAAGGAAAAGTGGGTACCCCCTTTGCAGCCCTGAGACCAGCTTTGGGACCACTTGCTGGGGGCTGCTGAGACCAGCTTAGAGCAGCTGGTGGCTGCAGACCTTCTTAGGGGTCTTGAGCAGAAGGGACACAGAATCACTTGTCCCAGTGTCCATCCAGTGTTTTGTTCTAAGGGGGGTGAAGGATCTGGTCCATGGAGCTGTGACCCCTGGCTTTAGCAGCCTTGGGCTCAGGCTGTTGAGTAAATGGCACTGACAGTCCGTGGCAGGAGACCATGACCTGGTTTTTACATTAATCCTGAGTTTTGCCTTGGCTGGGATGTCACAGCTGAATCAGACCCCTCTTTGCTCGTGCCTTCTCTTTCTTGGCATCTTCTGCTTCCAGGGGTAATGAGAATGGCTGAAAGCCCTGCTGGAAAGGACCCCCGTGTTCACAGTGTCCCGAGGGCACAGTCTGTGTGGACAACCTGTGTGGTGAGTGAGCGGAGCCGCGCGTGTCCCCTGACGGGCTCCTGGGACCGAAACCCCTGGGTTGGGGTCCAAGCTCTGAACCCTCCTGGAGTTTTCAG
>JAWMRA010000072.1:1868387-1891452 GCA_035584735.1 Pseudotriccus pelzelni
GGAAAATCCATCCTGGGGTTATGGAGAGATGATAAAAGTGCAGCCAGAGCAGCTGCTGCTCCCCTGGGGTGAGGCCCAAGGGGCTGGAGCTGGGAATGCATTTCAGAACCACGTCTGGGTTTGCGTCTGGGTGAAGGAGAACGCAGAGTGAATTCCCTAGAAATAATAAAAAGAGCAGAAGAGCATTTCTCCCCCCAGCAAAATCAGAGCACGGGGGCAACACTCGATGTTTTGCAGTGCTGGAACACACCCCTGCTGCCCCACTGAGAGCCACTGAGGTGCTGCTGATTAACAGCCTCCAAAATAACTTTAGGATTTGAGTATTTTATCATTATTTTTGGGCTAGGGAACCTTGTGAAAACTGTTGAGTTTTGTTTTCCTTAAGGTTTTGACTTCTGGAGACATGCTGTTGTGCAAGGACCTATTTATAGAGTTCCTTGCAGCAGAAAACTCCAAACCAGGAGGAAATCCGCTTTCCTCTTCCCCCTGCACCCCAGGACAGCGGGGCTGAGCCCTTCTCACACAGGCATTTGGGGTGGGGTGGTTTAATCCTGAATTAGGGGGCCTAGGCAGGGGCAGGGTTTTGTGTGGAACACAGGGGAGGACACAAAACATTCAAGGGAGAATTTAACAGCATTTCCACTCCATTTCTGGGGTTGGCACCCCTGGCACTGGGGTGACCCTGGCAGAGATGCTGCCAGGTCCTTACAGCCCCACGGCCATGTGTGGTGGGAGGAGAAGGTATTAACCATCAGCTGGGGTAAGTTGGGTTAAAATCATGAGATTTGTGGTGTTTATAAGGCCTGGCTGCTCTGTGAGCCCCACCTGCTTGGTTCTTTCCACCCCTGGGGCTTGTTCCCAGTGGGGAGGGGGTTGTCTCTGCTGCTGGTTTAGCGAGAGATTTCTTGGCTTCAGCTCCTGAAGCTTCCCCTGAACATGGTGAGTTGGAAGGGTTGGGGTGAACACATACACTGTCCTGGGGGATTTGCATCTGGGGTCATGATGCTGCCAAATATTCCCTTGGAGTATTTGTGCTGGAAGTGCTCTCATCCCACACTGTCCCGGGGGGTGCTGCGGAGAACCCACCTTTCTTCATGTTGCTTCCTGGCTGCTTTCTGCTAAAAGAAGGCATCTGTCGCTCTGTGCCAGTGGTCAGGGATGATGTTGGTGCCTCAGTGAGATGTGCTGTGGGATCCTGGCCAGTGAGTCAGCTGGGAGTCCCAGACATCCACTGAATATCTGCTTGGCCAGCCCATTCATCCTCCTCCTGGGCAGGGGCTGCCCTTCCCCTTGTGTCAGGAAGCACTGGAGAAATTAAATATTGCTTTGGCTGCTTTCTGAGCCCTAGCTGGGGTTAGTGGACCCTGGAAGTCCCTGTGTTCTGATGGTGTATCCATTATAAACATGCTTATAGCAAGGACTGTCCAGGGCAGAGAGAAGCCCAACCTTGCAGCACTTGAGCTGACTGAGGGTGAAGAAGCAGGTTGGGGCTTCATGTGGGACTTGTGTTGACTCGAGAAAGCCCCTCCTGACGGTTCAAACAGATGGTCTCAGCTGTTTGGCCAACCCAATCTGCCCCACATCCTCGTGGTGTCCTGGCTGTGGCTTCCCTTTCATGCTCAGGATTTTGGTCAGACAGGAACAGCAGCCACCCCCCCTGGAGGTCCCAATTCACCAGCCAAGCTGACTTTAAGACAATAAAGACACTGTTTTAAACAAGTCAAACCAAGTTTATTTTCACAAGAGAATATCTCCAATAATATTTTATTCATGGCTTCCAGCTCACACAGTTTCACTGCTTGAGGTTCTCTGCATTAACATCAATGCCACGGAGGGGGACTGAGCTGATTCCACCTGGGACACACAGGATTAGTTCTTTTTGAGGGGATACCCCTCAAATATAAGTGGATATGCCACTCTGTCCCCATGCTTGTGGTGCTGTTTTGGCACCCTCCAAGCGATTTGAGGGCAGGAGCTCTGCCCCTTAGCAAGCAGCTAGAGGATAGCAATGCAGCTAAAAGGGCCGAGCTGTAGTTTCGCACAGCAAGTCTCCAGGAGCGCTGAAAAGCCAGATTTATGGAGAGAAGGCTGCATTCCTTCCCTGCTACACACTGCAGCATCCCCACCCACCAGCTGTGTCCCAGCCTCGCTGCAGCTACGCCCCATCCCAGCAGAGGAGCCTTAAACGAGCTGCTTCCTCCTGGGGAGTCCCACAGCCCAGGCAGTGCCTGTGTGTTTGCTCAGGGTGAAATTTGAGGGCTCCAATTTCTCTTTGCAGCTCTCTCCCCCCTTCACTTCATCTGAGAAGGTGTCCTCTGCTCGCCCTCGCTCCCCGGTGTCTCGGATCTCACGTGTCTCCCTGGCAGTGAGATGGTCCTGATAACGACCTGGAATATCCTTTGGTCTTGTAGACCTGGTGCAGCCCTGATCGTGTTACAGCTCCACTCATGGTCTTGATCCTGCTTACTTTGGAAAATGGCAGAGGGATAGTCCCATCTGCTCCTAAGAAAGAGAGGAATTAACAATTCCCTGTTCCTTGCCAAGGGCCAGAGCTCTGAAGCGTGACCTCTTCTCACATGTCTGTTGTCAGACATGTGCTACCTGCCTGGGAGAACCCAGAAGGATTAGGACTTGCTCCCTTTGGCTCATATCTCTTCCTTATTTGTCTCACTTTAGGGCAAGTTTTTAGCCTGAATCGTTGGCTTATCCTGTGTAAATACCCAGGAGCCCAAACCTCCTCGCCAGGGTTTGCATGTCAGTGAGTTATGTTGATAGGAATTATCAGATCACAAAGAACCACCCTGTAACTCCACACCATGGGACAGCTGGGAACTTGTCCAAAACAAAATGCACTTCCTGAGCAGGGGCCAACCAGCCAGATCTGCTCAGCTCCCGGGGCTCTGAGCCCACAGGCTAAGCTTGCCCTCGGGTCTAGTTCTTAACCCAAACGTTAGAATTGGGCGCAACCAACTTAAATCATGAGCTCAAATCCATCCCATTTGCACCAAAAGTATCTGCTCCCCTCCAGCCCTGACAGACCAGGAAAGAACAACAGATTTAAACACTTTACAACTTGAGCTCATCTCCTGCAAAAAGGGAGTAGAACTGAACACCAGGAGCTGATGCCCAGACCCATTTCACAGTTTCTCCTGCACTCATTAAACAGAGGTGGGTTGTCTCTAAGCAGATGGCTCCATGCTCATGTGCCTGAGGCACGGAGCAGTCTCTGGAAGAATGCAATCCTGGATGCTGTAAGAGAAGACCCACCGAGGTGTTCAACAATGCCACGCTGTGTTTTGGGATCCTCAACAGAAAGAAGCACTGCCTCGGGAGCTGCTCCAGGGCTTTTGCTGCTCTTTAAGGAAGGCAATAGACTGTATAGTTATCACCTGAAATGGGATCAAATCCCTCCCACCAAACTATACAACCTACTACCTCACCTCCACAGAGCAGAACGGAGGACTCAGGGACGCAGCAGATTCAGATTTGTTTTACTTGCACCACTTGTCTCCACGCTGGTTGCAAAAGCAGGTGATGAGGACTTGGTGTAGAAGCAGATGATGAGACCCGAAGACCTGACTGTCTCCTTAGGAAAGACAGTAGATTGTATAGTTAGCTCAAAGGGAGGACCAGACTCCACAACTATTCAATCTACTACCTCAGCCTCAAGGACAGCTTGGGACCGTGGCAGCCTAAGGCACTGAGATGATCCTCATCCAGGCAGCTGCTCCTCTGCGGCTCCTGTGAAGAGAAACACACGAAAAATCATCAGAATTCATCACGTCAGCGGAAAGGAGAGTCATATCCAACCTCGTCCTGGAGCGCTCCTTCCTTCTTCAAGCCTCCTTCAGTCCAGCCGGACTACACCTTACCTTGCAATCACACTGGCTGCAAACTTTGTGCACCCAAGGGTGTACAGGGAGCAGCAGCCCTGCCCTTGGAGCCCGGGGCCACTCATGGAGATAGCACAGCTCTCGAGAAACTGCAGCAACACCAAGCACAGCCAGCCAGGCTGACCTCACCTCCTGAACACACAGCGTATCTAGAACAAACCTGCCAGGCCAGATAAGAGAATCCATCAATTTAGCTGCCGTGCACTCCAGGGAATTGAGCAGATTAGAAATAACTGAGTACAAGGAAGCTTTTAGGCTGCAAATGTAATGGTATCGAGTACATCAAGGCAGATCTTATTTCCTAAACAAATGAGTGCAACATGCAGCCGTGCTGTCCCTCTAATGCTGCAGCCCAGCCAGGAGGTATTAGCATGGATCCAGACAGACTGGCTTCCCCCCAAGCCCTTGGCTCACCTTCTGAGACTTTCTCATTCTCTGTACACCCAAATACAGATGCGAGGTATTAAGCTGGTAGTTGAAAAGAAACGTGTGAGGTTCTTCTGCGATGAGAAAGAATTCCCCTTGGAGATTAAAGGAGGCCTTAACGATGAGGGAGCCACCAGTAGCACGCCAAGCACGTGCATCACAGCAGAGACCCAAAGACAACTTCCCGTGGGAGCTCGGCAGGAGATGTCCCCAGCCCCCTCAAATGTGCTGCAGTGGGAGAGGAGGGGGCTAAGGCACAAGTCCCCAAAGGGACAAAAGCTGCCTAATGCTTTGTGCTCCCACAGATAACAGCCAACAGCCTTAATAAGTGAGATTCCCAAAGGTTCGGTGAACTGCTGCAGCTGGAATCCTTGTAAGAGTTTAGGGTGGCCTGGGGTACAAGGGAATCTTTGCAGCAGGCTTGGGAAGCGCCCCGTCCCTTTGCAGAGCTATCCACAAATCCTCCTCACAGCCCAGGTAATTCTCTTAATTTCCTTGGACAAACGGATCCTTCACGAGGAATGGCCCACTGTGCCAGGCCATCTGGCCCAGGCCTCTCCTGGTGTGACAGGGTATAAACAATGTCAAAAACCCACGGTGGCAGGGCTGGTTCCTACAGCATTTAATACCCAGCCCATCCACGGGGCCAAGTACCTTCCGTCCCAAACAGCCTTCTGACAGGAAATGCTGTTTTTCCTGGTTTAGCAGCATGGAAAGTGATGCACAGGGGTTGCTCATTGTTCTCAGCACGTGCAACGCCAGCCATGGGCGGCAGGAAAACCAGTGGATGCTGCACTGGCAGAGGACTGGGGAGATGGGGGGCCCAGATGATTCCTGGGTGATACACAGAGGCAGAGCACGCTCGTCCTTCTGGGCACTGAGACTTTTGGCAACTGACCTAGAGGAACAATTTTTCCCGATTCCCAATCTGGTGGCTTATATTTTAAGCATATAAGCCAGATGTCCAGGCCAGGCATTGAAAAGGTCACTTTTGATACCATTGCAGAGTATAGGCATTTGGGCCAATCTCGAACTGTGGGTGGGAAATTGCATTAAATAACTCTGAGATCACACAGATGTAATTATACATGGAGAGAGAGAGGAAAAAAAAAATCCCTTCTGACTTCTATAAGTAATCCTGAAAACAGAAGATTTAATTATAATAATTGTCTTAATGAGTATAGGTTTTGGGAATACCCAGCTGCTGACTCTGCAATCCTGATCTTGCCAGGATCTGTGAAGAAAGGAGTCAAACAGGAGGATTTTAGAAATCCTGCGCCCAGTAAGGCTCCCTGAGAGCATCCTACCCTTAGTATCACCGTCACACTTGTTTGTCCTATACAAATTGCAGTGACAGCAACATCCTCCCCTGATGGCTCACGGTCTCAACCATCAAGACAAAAGATGGGGAAAGAAGGAGAAGCAGAGAGGTGTGAAAATTTCCCAGAAATCACACAGCAAATCCATGGTGAAGCCTTGGGAAGTCTGGCTCAAGTCTCTGGTCTCACTGCCAGGCAAAGGTTTACCTGGGCCAGCCCAACCAGGTTAGGACAGGACCATATCCCGCTCTCCCAACTGTCTTGGAAGGGACAGGGAAGGAGGGAGCCCACCTTGGAGGGTAGCTGGGAAGGCTCTGAAGCTTTGAGGAGCTGATCTGGTTTATTAAGGAGCACTGAATGAAATGGAGGAGGTGGGGGGAGGAGGAAACCATAAAACAACAAAGTCTCTGCTTTAAAAGCTGACACCGCTTTCAGCCTTTGTGCAGCCGCGCGTCGGTGCCAAAACGTGCCAGGGGGACAGGCAGGAATTCTCAGCGGGAATTCAGGGCCCTGAGTCTCCAAGGGGATTTTCAGCCTCCCAGAGCACGGGCTGGGCTGGGGCAGAACCGGCCCTGGTGTCCACGGAGCCGCCCGGCGGCGCCGGCACAAAATGGCTGAACGTGGCCATTTTGTCCCCTTGGCTTTGCCTGGAGGGGACCCGGCGGTGGCTTCACATCCCCGCCTCGACACCTCTCTGGGATGGAAAAATACAAAGCAAAACAGACTGGAAGGGGGGAAAGAAAAAAATTAAAAAACCAAAATAAGCCAAAACAGGCGTGGAAGGTTTCGACAACTCCCCAACGTTGCCGGGATGTGCAGCCACGTCCAGCGCCACTCGGAGCGGCGCATTCCTGGCTGGCAGCGAGGAACCCGCTCACACAAAAAGCAGAAAACGGCCCAAAAAAACCATCTTGGGCGAACCCTTTGCCACTGGAAAGCAAAAAAAAAAGTGACATTTTGCCAAGCTAGCCACGAGGACAAGTTGCTTTTAACTTCTCCCAGGCCAGGTGAACCTCTCGGCAAAGCAAGGCCGACCGCCTTCCCAGACACCCGATCCTAAAGTCTGTGGTAAATATCCCCTCTGAAACAGTGAATCAAAGGTACTGAGAGTAGGGAAGGGGAAATGGAAGTAAAAATATTGAAAGTTCAATCCCGCAACAGCCCCTGTCTCTTAGCAGTGCTTTTCCTCCACACACCTTTTTAACGACATACGGAGTACTTCACATCAGCTTGGTCGTGGCATTTATTATTAAACAATTAGCAGATATCTTAATAAACAGCTGCTCATCTCTTAGGGGTTGTCTCGAGTCCTATCAGACGTTTCTAAACATCTGGATTATCATTAATGAATCTGATATTTTTATCTATAATACAGGCATCTGTAACTTGCCTGTTACGTGACTTATCTTTTGTTAAACATTCTTAAATACATTATTAGAGGTGGCCACAGAGGTAGCAGTTTTTCTAAATGTTTGTGTATTTTCCTTGTAAATCTGTACACAATTTACCCTCCTCTCCTGAAGCACAAAAAAAAAAAAAAATCCAAGAATTTTTGTTACAAAAGACAGGTGCTACTTATATTCCACAGAGTAATTTCTCCAAATACTAAAAATAAGAGAAAAAAAATATCCTTCAGGCTTATTTTTACCTGTTCTGTACTCAAGCCTATAGGTTAACTCAAAAAATCTAAAGAAAGAAGATCCTTTTCTGCAGCATTTTGTAAAAGTCTTCCATTAATACTGTTTTCCTCCTCGGAAAAGCTGCTCGTGAGAGGTGTGTGGGTCACGTCCTGATTTGGACCAAAACATTTAATTTTCAACACGAACCACCCGCCCAGTGCCCGCAGAAGCAGCCCCAGCTCCGGGACCACCATCACCCGCGCAATTCCCTGTATTGTCTGTTCATAAACAAGCCAAGGAGATATGGAGGCAAATACCTTTCTGTGCAAGAAAAGCGATTTCACCTCTTTCTGCTCTCCTTCCCAGCTCCTCTCTGAAAGTGCCTGCTTCTCTCCACGTGTCGGGACAGCCACTCAAGGAAAGGTAGGGACGATCACTCCAACAGGGCTGCCTTATCAGAGCCCGATCCCCCCGTGCCACCGGACAGAGATCTGCTCCTCGGAGCGTCCATGAACAAAACGACGTGACTACCAAATCCAAGACATCCAGGCTACTGAAGGAAATGAAGAATCACTTGGAAAAAAAAAATTTAAAAAAAAAAAAAAATCGCTTTTATTTGGCGCGAGTTCTGGTATTTTTGCCGTGTTTCTGTGCAAAATCTTATGGCAATGCCACCAAGTTGCCTTAAACTTTCAAGGCGTGTTGCTGTTGATGGCGTCTCTGTTGTGTATCACACCTTAACGTGTGCAGGATACACAGAGAGTGCAGTAAACAGGTTGTTATCACAGTTCAGCTCCAGCCTTGGGAGAAAAGCGAGGGGCTTAAAAAGCCAAGAACAGCTATTGCTTTTAATATTTAAATTGAATTTTTTTTTTCATTTCTGAGATGAAAAGTTTCAAGGCAAGAAGGCAATAAACAAAACAAACAAACAAACAAACAAAAAAACCCTAAAAAAATATCCTCCGGATTACATCAGCTAAATCCAGGCACTGCCAGCTCGGAGGAAAGGTCAGATATTGTATTCACCAAAAACAAGAGGACACACAACAGGTTAAAACGCTACCGTCCGGCAATGACCGGCTCTGATCATACCAAGCCGATGTGTAAAACCATCCGCCCGTCCAAAAACAAATCAGACAACAGTGCTCTCTGGTACTTTATAAATCCAGGAGAAAGGAGGGCTGTTTTATTGAATATAGCGAACAAACCTTTCCGTCCGGCTATTCCGTGCAGCCCTGCGACTCTGCGTGCACCGGGTAGCCTTACGCTGCTAACACACAAAAGCTCACTTTGGCAATTCCAGGCATTTTCAGTGCTCAACATTCGCCAAAACTACCCACTCTCTGACTTTGGGCTCGTTCCAAAAGGTCCTTTTTTTTTTTTTTGCTTTTTTTTTCCCTCTCTCTCTCTCTCTCTCTGGCTCTCGCTACAGCCGGTGCCACGTAGAGACGGGAGAGTTGGGCTCGAATATGGCCGCAGCCTCCAAAAAAGAGCCAAGTCCCAGCGTCCCGGCTTCCCCCTTCCAGACGGAAAACAAAATGGCCATGGAGCAGCCATTTTGTTTGCTGCGGGATGGGAGGGAGAAGGGAAGGGAGGGGAGACGCAGGCCAGGAGGGAAGGATGGGGAGGAGAGGGAGGGAGAAGGGAGGGCGTCAATTCGGCAGGAACCCAAAAGCTCCGCGGCGGTGCCCGGGCGCGTCCTCCCTTCCTCCCGTCCAGCCCTGCAGCAGGACTGGGGTGGAGGGACGGACATGGAGAAGGCTTTTCCAGCCCTCCCAGGCTGGTTGAGCCTGAGTTGTCCGGCCTGACAGGGGTTACACTTCCTTCCCTGGGCCTGGCTGGCACCTCCATCCCGCCCGCTGGCATGGGCAGGGCCCTGCCCGGCCGCTGCCGGCACCGCGGGGCTTGGGCTCTGCCAGAGCTCCCGATGGGAACCAGGCAGGAGAGCGGAAACCAACCCAGCAACGTCAAACTCCTGAACTTCCCTGGGCAGGAAATGGTGTAAATAACACCCGCGGGGAGGGGGAGAGGAACCCGGCGCAGGCGAGGAGGCCTTGGGGACAGCGTGGCCTCTGCAACCCGGATCCGAACGGCACCCGCGGGAGGAGCAGCCCCAGCTTTCCTTGCTCGCTCCCGTCAGGATGGGCCTGCCCCAGAGACGGAGCCTCTGTCCAGGAGGGCCTTGTGCCTGCAAAAAGCCTCGCCTGAGCTCCATGACTTTCATCTTTCTGCCCTTCCACGCACCAGCAGCACAACTGCCCGCGGTCTTGGGGAGCCAGAGAGGCGTTTCACCGGACCCTCATGCCCTAAAGCAACAGGGCTGAGCTCCCAGTTAGCGCCCAGCGTGGGTGAATCCCACCCTCGACCGCAAACATTAAATCCCTTCAAATCCTGGCCAAAAAAAAAACCCCAATGAGAGGTTTCAGAGCAAGGCAAACACCTCATGACCTTTTTTGAGAGCATCCAGCATGGAAAGACCCTTAGGAGGACACAACACCCCCTGGGCTTTCTGCTTCTGTAGGTGGGACAAGCAATGAAAATCAGGAGCATTCCCAGCATTTAGGATGGGTAAGAGTTCACAGTGCCCTAAGGATGCAGGGAGCTGGAAATGCCCAAAACTAGCTTTGAAGCTGTTACAGGACTTGTAGGACAACCCTTTAAGGAAGGTTGTTAATTGGACAAGCCACTTTTTGGAATATTCACATGGGATAAATTTAAGCATTTGAGGCTGGACCTGCTCAGCTTTATCTGGTCAGTGGGGAAGGAAATTTCTCTGCAGAGCAATTCCGAGCAGAATGCCAACATCTTGAGTTATCCTGTGAAGAAAGCTGAAATCTTAAGACTGTTTTTAATAACCACTATTTCTCACCGTCTGAACCCCACCAACCACCTGCAAAGTAACCTAAGATATCCAGGTGAAAATTGTTATGGGTTTATTGCTTACAAGCTTGCTGTGATTGATCAGGCTTATCAAAATATCCCTGAAAATAAGCATCACCTGTAAAAAAACTCTATTGAGAGTCCTCCCAGGATATCCTGACTTCTCTATGGGCTTGGCGTGGAGCCATGTGAGCTCAGAGGTAGGTTTGTCCACTTCAGATTAACCTTGAAGTCTGGGTATTTTGAAGGCATTTTTAAGAGCTTCAGGTCTGGTTAATTTTACCAGGATTTGGGATGCAAGGCTTGCTTGGAAATGCCTTTGCACAGAAAGAACGGTGCATTTCTCCTGCAGTACTTTTCCAGGAGAAGCAGCAAGACAAGTTGCAGGATGAAGACCAAAGGGCTCTGGATAATTATAGGAACAGATAAGAATGGCCACGTGCAGCATGTCAGGTTGAAGCTAAGAATGAAAAACATTTTCAGCTGCTCCGGCACCACCAATACTCTCTTCTAGAAACCCCCTGACAAACTGAGGAACTCTTATTTTAATCCATATTCTAAGTAAATATGAACACAACAGAACAAGATATGTTTACAAGACAGGGTGTCTTGCCTTCCCCAATAACAGGGTCTCTGGATCAGCTAGGCAGCACCTTCCTGGTGGTGCTGAGATGAAGCAATATAGAATTAGGGACTTGCACAGGGCTGGAATTGCTGAAGATATCAATAGCACATCCAAAATTGTCTATATCCCCTCTGCACTAGTCACTTATTCAATGTATCTTAGTCAAATGGGGGAGTGCACAGGGTGAAAGATGGGAATACAGGGAATAAACAAAGGAGGTGTTTGGGAGGCTTATGGAGGGGAAAGTGTTGACTGTGTAAGCAAGGGAATGAGATCAGGAATGCACAGGTTTTGTGGACCTGGGTTACTGAGGGAGCTGAGATGGTTTGTGTCAGGAGAGGGAGGTGTGAACATGATTAAAATGCTGGAGCTTCACAAAGGACAAGGGAGGATTTTGCAAGGGAGATATTTTTGCAGCCTCCAATCTGGGCTGCTGTGGGCTTAGTAAACTGGTGGTAGATTAAGACGTGGTCATGAAAGGGGTCCCTTCTACAGGACAGGCCTCTTGCTTGGGTGCTTTCTGCTCTCAGGTGCTGTTGCTGCGCTCTCATTCAAGGCACACCCTTGACATTCCTGTTTAAGCTTCCAGTGGGAAGGGCCGTGACTGCCTGGGCTGGTTGGGAGCCAGGAGCAAGGGACTGGTAAGCACATGGCCCCATAATTAAGCCCTGGGAGACTCTTTTCCTCTGGGACATACCATTGCATGCAGGAGTTGGTTCTTGTTCTGCACACGCATCCGTGCTGCCAAGGGTTGTCATTTGATAGGAGGTAGAGCACAGAACTCTCTCTGCCTTCAGGTCAGAGCTGGGTGGGGAGAACAAGCCTCCCTTTTCTGTTTGTGACCAGGACTCGTGAGAAAAGGTCTGTGACGCTGTCCTGGGTCTTGCAAGGCAGAGAACTCTACCCTTGTGCTCTGGCCCTGGGTTTTTTTCCTGCCACACTGCAAAGCTGTGAAAATCAGCTGCTCATGATCATGTGTTTGAGTCGGAGGACTCCCTCAGCATCAAAGTTTCCCCTCTGGCTGTTTGCTGGAGTCTCTGTGGGTCTTATCCTTCTGGTCTGATCACATCCCAGCAAGCCTGTACGAACACAGCCCCACTGTCATCTCTCACATGCTCTCTCCTTCCCACACTGGCCATTTTGCTTCTGGGTCATGAAATTTAGAGTGGATGAAAATGCGAGCGAGAAGATAACGGGGTTCAGTCATTCGGTGCTGAGAAAAACTTTCCTGGTCAGTGAGAAGTGGTACTGGCTTTTTATTCCTTGCCTGGTGCTTCTGGGTGAAGCAAATTTGCCTTCTCTGGGTATTTGGACGGTTTGCCAGTGTTACTTTTCCTCACTGGGCCTGAGCACTCTCGTGAGAGTTTTTAGGACTCCTTCATTTCTGTCTTGAGGGAACTGTGTGCACAAGGCACCCTCAGCAACAACAAAATCATTTGGGAAGGGGAAAAAAACCAGACTTTGCAGCTGCATCGCTGAGCTCCCGCATCCAGTCCTAGTGAGTCGCCTTGCTCCTGTTTCCTCCTTTGGGAGACAGATATTCCCTACCTGGGATGCTGAGAAGGTTAATTAGTTAATGTACTAATTAACCGAATGTGCTTTGAACAATGGAATTGCTTCAGGCAGTAGATCTTGTGAAGGTCTAAGTCTGAGACTGGCTTTAACAAGATTGGGCTCCCAGTTCTTATCAGCTGGGACACCTTGCCCTCAGCCAGAGAGAAAAGAACTGAACTTACATGCATTATTCATGCTGTTGCCACAGCACTTCTGAGCAAAAAAAAAAGGTCAGAGTCCATCCAAGCTCTTTCCTGCCTGCTTCTCCCACCAAGGAGGGAGCTGCCTTCTCACAGACACAGCTCTGGGCCTCCAGACCCAGGAAGCACAGAAATCCAAACTGGGATTTTGACAACTTTTGCTGGTCTTTCTGCTACGTGCCCAGCAGTCGGTTTGTGACCCACATCCCACCCTGCTCTAAAGGATGCTGCACACAGGGCAGTTTCTCCTCTCTTCCAGAAGATGGATGGTGGCAGAGATGGCAGAGAGCACTCTGCCTGCTAAAGTGAGTGGTGGCTTCACTTTCCATGTCACTGGGACCCATCCCAAACTGGATTTGGAGCTGCACGAATCCTGCAAGCGAAACCATTCTAGACTTTGGCCAGCCCTGAGTTCACCCAAAAGCCATTTTATGCAGCTTCAAACACCTTATGTGTCTATGGAAGCAGCTGAACACGGAAGTCAAAACCCATAAAGAAGGTTTAAACCTACTGAAAGGTTGCAACAGAGATGTAACCACTGGAGCTGATGGAGGTGTTTGTCTTAATACAGAAACCTTTCTTGATCCAGGATGACAAAATTACACCTCGAGAGTGACACTGTTCCCAGGCCATCCTGGGTGGGCTGCACAGAAGAGAAATGGTGACAGTTCAGATTGCTCAGGGAACTGAGTTTGAGTTCTAAATGTGAAACTAAATTCCCCATCAGCTCTGCAAGCTCTGAAACCCTGCAGGTTTAGCTGAGTTCCTCCCCAGCTGGAACAGCAAACGCGAGGCAATGTCACAGCTATTTCTTCTGTGTCACATTTATACAATGCAAAGACCTAATCTTAAGAAGCTGAAAATCATAATTAGGCAGGCAAGAACCTACTGTCTGAAAAATTCATCCCTCTTTAGTCTAGTCTGAGGCAGGTATTGTATGAGACTCTCAGGGGCTGAGTTTCCAGAGCTGCATTTTCAGAACTGAACTGCTGCTGCTGAAAGCAGGGCCCTTAAAATAAGCAAGATTAGCAAATGTTCCCACCTCCAGCAGTTCTGACAATGACACCAACAGACAGATTTTCATCACCCTTTTGGCTGAGCCCTTCTGGAACCGTGGACAGATTTTCCACATGCAAAGTTCTTTATAAAATTCCCTCCCCCCAACATAGGGACGGTACAGATTCCTAATTGCAGACAAGTTTGACCACAGATAGCATTACACAGATCCAGCTCTTGGTCCTCTTTGTGGATGCAAAAATGCCTTGGAGAAATAATATTACTATGGCTTTGCTAATTGATGGTGTTTTGTTGGCTTTGAAGCATCTGTTGATTGACCATCCTCAACTGTCATTTCCTAAAGCCAGTTTTTTTCTTGTTGTTTATCTTCCCTGGCCTTGTTTGCACACAGCCACCACCCAAAAACCTCTCTCTGTCCAGGGAGTAGGATTTATCACTCCTATTTCAGTAGCAGCAGAGCACAAAACAATATAGGGCCTGTACAAACAACTATTGCTGTTTTCTTTTGCTTTCCATTTATTCCTTAGTGGTAAATCAGTGCATTCCAAACCAAACAAAAATTAGAAGATTTAGGACCCAAAGAGCAGACCAGAGGAAAATAATGGGGCCTGAGGACAGGTTTCATTTCATTTAGGAATGAAGCAACAAGTAGCCCTTGAAAGCAAATTAAATGTTTAACCTGTGCTGCATTCCTCAAATTGTTCCTGGCCGTAATGACACTTTGGCACTCAGCAAATGGCAGGATCAGGTGCCTGGATCCCTGAACTCCACCCAGGGAGAGAACTGGGCTGAACACATAAACTGCTCGGGGTAGGGACCATCTTTGTGTGGACAGCACGTGGTGTGATGGACCCCCCAGCACACTCCAACGACCACCAGCAAGAGCCCATACAAGTGCAGGTCCCACAGGATACTGGGACAGGGAATTACAACCTCTAGATTTTTGTCCCAGCTCTGTCACCGAGCTTGACCTTTCAGAAGACCCTAAAGGACCATGCAAGCTTGAACCACCGCATTACAACAAAAACATTGATCCACACTTCCTTTGACTTCATTTCAGCCCAAGCTGGCGTGTTGGCCTGACAGTTTGTAAGCTAATGCAGGGCTGCCACCTGTTTTTCGCACAGTTGGACAAGACTGTCGAGGAAAAGAAGGTGAAATGAATCCTCAGGATCCTGCACCATCACCTCTCGACTTTAACAGCGTTCTTACAGAGCAGGGCTGAGAGCCCAGTCCCTTCCACGACCGCGTGGGGACCGGACAGCCCGTACTCAGGATCCCGTGGGGATGAACAGGGCTTTGAAGCCGGGCAGCCAAACATCATCCACCTTTACCTGCTGGTGGTAAAGCTGAGCTCGGACCAGTGGGCAGTGCCTGGAGGGCTGAGCTTATCTCTGTGTTTCAGCGATCTCTTTGAACGCCTGTTCAAAGCCCTGTGGCGAAGGCGCCCGCCCTCCCCACTCTCCCCCCTCCCTGGAGAAGAGGCTTTTCCTGGGGCTTGGTCCTGCCTTTTGCAACAATCCCGGCCTGTTCGTGGGAGCAGCTCTGCCGGGACTCCCTCTGGCCTGGCCTAGGCTGCCGATCCCAGCGGGGAGAGGGAGCAGACGCCGTCACGGCTCAGAGCGAGCCTTGTTCTCAGCCTGCCTGGAGTGGCCATGGCAGGCACGGATAAAAGCAGTGCCCGGGAGGCATCTGCCTGCAACGGGGCGTGCGCGGCTGATGCGCAAGGATGAACAGATGGGTTGATTACACAGGGAGAAATGGACACTAATCGTATCCAGATTCACCAGCTGCAGGATTTCCTCCTGAGCCCTAAAGTACAGGAAGCCCTTACCTGCTTCGTTATCCTGTCTCTGTTCATTAGCCCCTTCCCCCGCCCTGGGAACCACGTCTCGCTAATCCCCTGGGCAGGGGAGGACCCAGACTGCAAAGCTGAGATCCAGATGGGAAGTCCCACAGTGCTCAGGCATGGCTGGATCCAGCCTCAGGTCAGGGGCCGATCCTGGCTGTCAGATCCAGCACGGCCTCCACCAGCTCAGGTTTCCCTACTCTGGGAGCTCGTTGCCAGACTCTTCTTTTGCTGCCGCCTCTCTGAGGAGTCTGGGGGATTTCAGGACTAACAAGAGCAAGCTGAACAACAGAGACTGTGTTGGGGTTCGACACATCGTTGTGTGTCTCCACATCTCTGCTGAGGTGCAGCCGCTGCTGGGGTGGAGTGTGATGTGTGTTAACAGCACCTGGCTTGATGGGGCCAGGGAGAGAAGGGAGTTTCATGGATGGAAAACAGCAGAGGCAATCCCCCAGCAGGCTGTAGGACGACTGGCCAGACTGAACTGGGAAGTGCTATTGGAGACTTCCTCTCTATTCTTATTCCTGGGAGACTGAGAGCTGCTGAGTTGTTTGGTTTCATCACCTGCTTGGATTTTGTGCAGCCAGCTTGGAGAAGGAGCAAAGCCCTCCTAGACCCCTTTATCCATGTCCCTCTGCATCCATCCCAGCTCTCTTCAGCTGCAGTAATGTGCTCCCAAGGCAGAGTGGCTGGAGGGATGACCCCAGGCATCCTCCCTTTGGGCCTACTCAGCTCCTAAATTCTTATCCTGATCCTTCTCCCAGAAGCTGAAGCTGTTGATCACATTGGTATCAGCCCCTGACTTGACTTTTAGTGGAGTCTCCACGTGAGAAGAACTGCTTGGAGAACATTATAACCCAGGCTGTTGCTCCGAGTTCGGCTTTTGGGACCTTCTCCCTTGCAAGCCCAGGGTGCTTCCGCTCCCAACCTGAGCTCAGACTTCTGTTGCCAAACTTGGCGCAAGAAAATGAGCCTGCTCCCATCCTGCTCCCATCCTGCTGCCTGCTCCCATCCTGCTCCCATCCTGCTGCCTGTTCCCAAGCCACTCTGGCTCCACGTGCCAGCATGCCACGTGCTGCCCCTGCAACCTCCATTCCCCTCACCAGAGCTGATGCCCAGCGCCGAACAAGCCACGACTGAAGGACAGGAGAACCACTCCCTGAATTCTTGGTTTTGCTCCCAGAACCTCCCTGCCCAGGCAAAGCTGCTTCAGGTCCCCACGTCTGGCACTGAAACATCAGTGCAGACCATCCCGTGAGCTCAAACCAGACCCTGAAGACTGAGCC
Source organism: Pseudotriccus pelzelni (assembly GCA_035584735.1). NCBI lineage: Eukaryota > Metazoa > Chordata > Aves > Passeriformes > Tyrannidae > Pseudotriccus > Pseudotriccus pelzelni. The sequence goes on from JAWMRA010000072.1 coordinate 1,885,056, forward strand.
GAAGGTGGCTGTGGCTGCCCTGCAGAGCCTTCAAGCTGGAAGCAGGAGGAGGAGGAAGCAGCACAATGCTTGTCATGGTCTTGCAGGTGAAGAGAAACCTCCTGCCCAGACGTGCATGAGCCTGGACTGGCCTGGGATGAAAGGCCATCTCCCTTAGGAGGTCCTCTGTTCCCAAGCCCAGCAGGGCACTGACACTGATGTGCTGGCAGCAGCCACAGGGCAGAACAGCACTGGTGTGGGAATGAGCAGCAGAGGTGCTTGCAAAGCCACCACCCCACAGACCTCCCAGAACTGGGTGATGTTTGCTTGTCATCACCTCAGCAACACAACACCCACTTCTTAGACCCCACAGACCTCACTTCACGCACAGGTTGGTTGTGTCTTTCGCTGGGCTACTTCTCTTACATTTCCCGTGGCCAGGACTATCCTGTGAGCGACCTCAGCGTGCCAGACCCTGCATATCTCGTGGGCTTTCCAACTGCAAAGCCAGACAGCACAGCTCAGTGCCCATGAGCAACCCTACAACAACAAACCAGCCACCTCGCTTTGTCCTCCCAGGCCTCACCTTTGGCAGCAGCCGATTATTGAAGTTAAACAGCAGCTACGAGCAACCCCACAGTAACAAAGTGGTTCTACAGAGAAAAAGCAGGGGGAAATTAAGGTGCATGAAGCTTACAACATCAGCTCTCCCTTGGATGGGTTTCTACAAGGATCTTGCGAAACTCGTGCCCCCAAATCCATTGGAACAACTTGCGGAAAGGCTGAGGATGAACCCTACAAAGCTCAAATTTAATCTCACTGCCTTTTACCCGCTCTTTGCCTACCAGAAATGGTCCCTGGAGTGGTGAAGCTGCTCACATGGATGGTCCAGCATAGGGGAAGCTTTTCCCCTCGGGTCTGGCCTGTGGAAACACAGAGCTCAGCGTTTTCTGCAGCTGTAAATCAGGCAGTTCTCACCAATTTAAGTTTTGCTCTGAGTTAAGAGGGGAGGAGGGGGGGTTTAGGAAAAAAAAAAAAAAAGAAAAAAGGAAATCGCAATCCAAACTCTGCCTTGGCCAAACTTGGTCCTTTTAAGGAAAGGAAATTTCCCAGAGCCACCCTCGACAAACCTGGGGGCCTGATCCTGCTCTCAGGAATGTCTGTGCAAGTCCAGAGTGGCTCTGCTGCCGGCTGGGGGGTTACAGCAGCTCACTGAGGCTCGAGCCTGGGAGCGGAGCAGCCCAAAAGCAAACTGGGTTTTCAGGGGCAATAAAGAGCAGAAAGATCTGACTCCCCATTTCAAGAATTCGTCCTTTCTGCTGAGCCATGTTCTGGAAGCACGAGCCCTATTTTGCTGTGAGCTGTGTGGAATAAAACAGCTGTGTCCCTTGGCTGGACGGCGCTTCCAGGGGTGCCAGATGTTTTGCTTAGGACACGTCAGAAGGGCCTTGCTTGAGTTCAGACTTTCTCTCCTCTCGGGCTGCTCACAGTGGTTTTGGTTCTTGTATTTTTTTTTTAATATCTGTCCTCCAACAGCTTTTCCCAGGGAGGCAATAGGGATTGGGAGCAAACTGGGAAAGGTCTGGTTTCACCCCAGCCCCTGTTTGTATAAATAATCTACAAGGGAAAAGCTGGGCTGATGAGTAAAACACTTGTGCTTGCCTTCTCACTGGAAATAAGGGTCTGGATGTAACCTGGTGTGTACACATACTCTGCTGAAAAGGGAATCCCAACACATTCTGGGGGTCTGACCCCACAGATGCCTGGCTGCCCCCAGCCCCTGCAACAGTGGAATTGCAGCTTCCAAACTGAAGGAAGGTTGGTTGTGAAAACCTACCTACGGCTGTGCTGAACGGAGCTTCAGGGCTGGACCCGGGCGTCCCGGACACTAAACCAAGGTGCACGAGGCCACACAGCTCCCTGTGGGGTCAGGAAGATGTGCAACAGCCAGGAAAGCATCTCTGGGAGGCTCACACCATCCTGCTGGGTCAGGCAAGTTTGGGGATGTTCCCTGAGCACGGCTGATACAGCCTGTGCAGGCTGGTGGGTCACGGAGCCAAAGTAGGGCCGGGGCATTTGGGTGCTTTTGCGGCCAGTTTGGAGGTTTTACTGTTGGGCCACTCACTGGAAAAGGTTTTGTTCAGAGAAAGGAGGGGGAGGCTGAGCAGGGGGCACGAGGAGGAAAAATTTGGTGAAGGAGGAGGGGCGGCTTTCACGGCTCCGAGCGCCTGCGGAGCGCGCAGCGGCCGGGAAGGAGGACCCTGCCCTGCAAACAAGCTGCTTTTGTTGTGCCCCGAACAGGCCTAAATTAAGTTTGACAGAAAGAGGGCAGATTCACCCGCGCCAGGGCAACCCCTGGGCTCGGGCAGGGCCAGGCCGACCTGAGGAGCTTCGGCGCGGCGGTGCCAAACCTCGGCCCGGTGCGAGGCGTGAACCTCCACGAGGCAGGAGGTGCCGGGCGGCCGAGGAAAAGCCACGTTAATCGTCCCGATGCCTTCGAGAAGCAGCTTCCTCCGGCTCGGCCCGCAGGCCGCCACGGCTCCAGGAAAAGCTGCCTCCGGAGCGCTCCCTCGGCCGGCTCCCGCCCTGCTCCCGGGCATCTCCCCAGCCCCGCGCCCGCCCTGGCGCGCCGTGCCAGGGCGTGGAAAACCAGCCAGCTTCTAAACGGTTAACGCTGACAAAACCGGACGGCTTGAGTTCCCTCCTTCCCGGATCGCTCCCGGTGTAATTCCCCCCCCCTCCAAAACGATATAAAAAAATTATCCTCCTCCCCTGACCTCGCCCGGCTGTCCTCGCTGCTGTCCTCCCGTCCTCCCTCTCCCTCCGGCCGCCCTCCCCGTGCCCCCAGCCTGCGCTGGCGTGGCCGGCCGGGGAGCAGCGTGCCCACCGTGTGCCCGGCGCTGGGAGCTCCCACCACGTTTGCTGCGGCTGCCATGTTGAATTGCAAATCCGACATGATTCGACATATTTTTTTCCCCCCTCGGTGGTGCCCGGTGGGGAGTTCAGGAGCGCCCGGGCGACGGCGCACCCAGCCCCGGGTGGCTCTCGGGGACGTCCCGGGTGGTGGGGCGAGGGCGGGGAGGGAAATCGCCCTCCAGTGCTGCTCCAAACCCTGCACGTAGGGACCTGCCTGCCTGCCGTACATCCCTCTATAGGAGACCGATTAAAGTCGGGTGTTTTAGCACCAAGGGCCGGAGGATTCGGCGGGAAGGGATTTCGGGGAGAAGGCAGGTTACAGCAACAACAAAGCAACGGAGCAACTGGAGGAGCAAAACGTTATTTCAAATCAAAGGGGAAAAAAAAAACCAAAAAAAAAACCCCAACCGCATGAACTAAAAAAAAAACAAAAACAAAAACAAAAAAAAAAACCCAACCAAAATTAAGAGTGAGGTTCGATTTCGTACCAAGGCAGCAAGAGAGACGCACCGTGGAAGAGAGTGGTTTTGTTGTGGAGTGGTGGCTGGATTTAGCTCCGCTTATCCGGACAATCATCAGGGAAGGATCCTTTTCCGAGAAAGGCCAGTTTGAGTGAGACAGCTTTTTTTTTTCCCTTCTCTCGCTCGCTCTCTCCCCTTTCCTTCTCCTCGCAGCTCAACGCCAAGAAATGGGCGGTGCCTGGATGCCAGGCTCCATCCGAACGAGACACCCAAGGCCAACGGAGGCTGGCACAAAGGCGAGCTGGCAGGAATTCCTGCACTCGGAGCCGCGCGCCTGTGGGACGAGCCCGCCACCTCCCAAAAAATCAACCTCCGACACCGCCCGCTCCGGAAAGTTGCCCCAATGGGCTCGAGGACGCCCCGCGAGGTTCGAGCACAGGGCGAAAAAAAAAGGACAAGGGGAGGGAAAAAAAAAAATAAAATCCAAGACCTTTTTTTGCATAGACGCAGGTTAAACAAAGGGCCTAGGGAGGTGGATTATTTTTTTTTCCGCCTTCCCCATGCTCCATTTCCCGCCTGCCCATGCCTCTCCTCCCTCCTCTCGTCCTCCATTGCCATCTCCCTTGCCCACCGCCCCAGTGTCCAGGCAGAAATGATCCCTTGGCTCCCTCCTTCCTGGTTTTAGCACGACAGGAGGTGGCGGGTCCTTGAATAGGAACACACACACCCAACGCGAGAGGGACCCGATGGGGGGAGAAAAAAAAGGGGGACAAAACCAATTTATATACACACAAACAACAACCCACCCGCCATGGAGGACGGTTGGGAGCAGTCGCTGCCAAGGGTGGCGGATTGGAGGCGGTTTGGGTGCCAGGGGGTATTTTTGGCCTTATTTTGTTGCTGCCGTAGCACCTGGTTTGTGCCGATTGTAAAAGGGAGTCGCGTCAGGGTTGGGGAAGGGAGCGGAGGGGGGGCAGCTGGGGTTGGTAGCGCTGCTGGGGAGATGCCAAAAAACCAAAACAAAACACGTTTTCATTTTGTCTGCACCAGCCTGGGCGCAGGCGAGCGCGGGAGAGAGGGAGGGAGAGGGAGGCGCACGCCAACAGAAACCCGCCGCGCTCAGACGCGGGCCTGCGGCCACGTCCCTCCGCAGCCGCCCCAGCAGCCGTTCCCGCTCCCTCGTCCCCCTCTCCCTGCCCACCCGGCTTCGCCTGCCAAGTCCGAGTTGGCACAGCTCCCCCGGCTGCGCCGAACAAAGCCGTCACCCATCCCCGAGCCGGCGCTGACAGTAAGCAAAGTGACAGGCGCATCTTCCGCATGTTAATCCAAACGGCGAGAAGGCGAACGAGCAGCGGAGGCCCCCCCTTTGCCATGCACACACAGCCCCCCCCCCCGCCACCGACCCACGCACCCCACCCTTGGCACCCGACGGCCCCGGTGGCCTCGTGCCGGGATGGCGAGGCCCCTGCCGGCGGGAGCACCGAAGCCTCCTCGCCGGCGAGGTTTAAATCGAGCCGAAGCCCTGCTCGGCGGGCAAACGAGGCCACTCGGCATCTGCTGTACCTGTTCCCGCTGCCTTCATCTCGCCTTGGAACCGTGACAAGAGCGCACTCGCCTCTGGTGGGCTCTCAAAGCCGCGGGTCTGTAACCCTTTGCAGGAAGTTGGCACTGATCCCAGGTAGGACTTTACTCCCCGGCTCTCGCTCTCTCCCCCCACCTCCGCCTCCCGCTCCCTCCCCTCCACTCCCCCACCCATCCTGTCCCTTGGGCCCCTCTTGCGTCCCCCAAAACACCGCGCGGCCCCCGCTCCCCCTCCGCTGCTCACCCGCCTCGTCGGCCGGGGGTAAGGCGGGGGGGCGGCCGACAGCTGCTGGGTGCCCACCGAGCCCCTCGCGCCCACCGCCCTTGCACACGTACCCTGGAAGGATGACCTGGGCAAGACAGAGAACAACAACTTCCTGCTCTGGCTCCCTAAAACGCCTGTTTCCACGCAGGGGTTAGGCAGCGCGGCGAGACGGGGGGAGCTGGGAGGAGGTTTGGGGGTTTGTCGTCATTGAACCAGGCTTTTTTTTCCTTTCCCTTTTTTCTTCTTTTTCTTAGCCTTTTTTTCCTTTTTTTTTTTTTAGCCCTTTTCCTATTTTTTCCTGCCTTTTTTTTTTTTTCCCCCCAAAACATATATTTTTGCCTGGCAGCCCAAACCCCACGTGAAAGGAAAGGGGGGGAAGAGAAATCAAATGGGAAGAGAATAGCTCCAAGTCGGCAGGACAATGCACGGGAAACGGGGAGATTAGAGTAGCTCTCGAAATCCATCACGCCCGCCCCGTTTCTGAACCGTTCGCCCCCGCGCCTCGTCTTTTTTAATTCTCCCAGCTCCTGAATTATTCCAGTCCACGAGCGGGAGGAGAGCGCACAGTCCAGAGTCCCTCAGAGCTGCCAAGAGCATTGCAACAGGAAAGAAAGGAAGCGAGAGAGGGAGAGCCAGGCAGAGCCCTCACAATCGAGCAGCGAGAAGAGCAAGGAGAAATTAACATCCAATTAGTGCCGTGTTTAACGAGGGAGACAGAGGCGGCTGTTGTTTTATTGCCCTGTTCTTTTCAGGCGCATCTGACAGGCAGCAGGGAAGGCACCCCTGCTCCGAGTGACGTCATCATATTTTATTTTTTAATTATTTCCCCCCCCCCCTTCCTCCCCCCCACGTCTTTCCTCCTTTAAGTTTCGCACAGACGACCTCGGCAACTCGTCCAGAGAAATTTGGGACTTTCTCGCGTTCAAGCCACCGGCTCCCCCCTCCCCCAAATCTCTGACCCCCTTTCCCCCCCCCCTCCCCAGGCGGCGGCTTCGGCGAGGAGCGCCGGGGTGGCCGCGGGGGCTTCGAGCGCGGCGGGTACCGGGGCGGCCGCGGGGGCGGCGGCGGCGACCGCGGAGGATTCCGGGGGGGCCGGGGGGGCGACCGAGGAGGCTTCGGGCCCGGCAAGATGGACTCCAGGTGGGAGTGCGGTGGGGAGGGGTCTCAGGGGGGGCTTTGAGCTCGGGACCCGCGG
>JAWMRA010000072.1:1891552-1906217 GCA_035584735.1 Pseudotriccus pelzelni
CACCGACATCAACCCCGGAAAAATAACCGCGCCAACGCACCCCAAAGTCTTTGTTCTTCCAAAAAAAAAAAACCAGAAAAAAAGGAAGGGAAAAAAAAAAATAATAAACGTTGGGATGAGAGCCGGAGGGAGCCCGGAGGAGGTTTCTCCGCGTGCGCGTCCGAGGGCGTGCGTGCGTCGGTCCCCTCTCCCGTCCCTCTCCCCAGACGCTCGCTCGCCTTGTAAAACTTTGCGGCATGTGACGCTGCTCCGGCCTCCTCTGGCAGCTTGACAAGAGCCGCCCGGCCCGCAGAGCGCAGGCGGCTTTTAAGGGAGAAACTCCATTCCGAGGGATTAGAGGATTCACATGCTCCCAGCGAGGGCCGGCGCCTCGAACAGCGGCGATGCGGACCCTCGCCCCGCCAGCCCGGCCGTGGGGTCACAGCGGGGGGAGAGGAGCTGAGTTTAAAGCTGGGGAGGCTTTTTCCCCCTCCTGCTTCCCCCCCAGGATGGAGGGCCCAGCGCCATTCAAGCGCCAAGGGAGGTGTGCGGGGGCCACGGCGGCCACGGGGAAAGGAGTCTCGGCCCATCCCGTGTTGCCACCTCTTCCCCAAAAGGCCCAGGTCTCCTCAGAGCAGGATAAAATAAAACACTGCTGACTCCTGACAAGAGCACTGCCATCCTGGGAAGGGACAGGGCGGCTCAGCTTGGGGGGATTTGAGGGAGTTTCCCTTCCCAAAAAGGCCCGAAGCAGCAAAGGAGAGCATGGAAGCAGCTTCCCCCTGTTCTTCCCATCCTCTTACCAGCCACCAGCGATGGACGGAGCTGCCACTGCCAGCGTGGCAGGTCAGGGCACCATGCTGAGCTTTCCTTTCGTGCCCTTCATGGCCCCTTCTCCTTGTTTCCAGCTGGGATTTCCCTTGTCCAGGGGGGAATAATCCAGCAGGACCCAGCTCCTCCAAAACCCCCTGCTTTGGATGAAGGCCATCCCAGGGGATGGGGCTGCCCTGCTCCCACCAAGGACAGAGCCAAGTGAAGGCAGGGGACAGGGACAGGGCCACCGTGCCTGGGTCCGGCCCAAGTCCCCACCCTGAGCATTTCCTGGCACCAGCCATTCCCACCACCCCGGCGGCAGGATCTCCTCCGTGAGGGTTATTATCTTACATATACATGTTCGGTTGTTGGTTTGGTTTTTTTTAAGGAATTATTTGCCTACGTGGAGCTCGGCGCTGGGGCAGAACAGCTCAAACAGCCTTATCGAGGGCAGCGCCGCCGCGGGGCACTTCCTCATGCACAGCTGCAAAACGGGGCCCTCCGTCCCTGCCAGGGGGGTTGGCAGCCCCCGGCCTTCCCGCTGACCAGGCGCCAGGGTGACAGACACCGTACAATCCCCACGAGAGGTTTGCCGGGATGTTTCCCTCCTGGCTCTGCAGCGTGGCCAGGAGGGGTTGGGACTGAACTGGAAGGTCTTTAGCGGGACGGTTCTGCAGGGGGAAGGGGGAGGATGGTGCAGTCCTCACAGCTGCGCTTCCCCGGGCACAAAGGCTCCACCAGCATCTCGCTGCTCCCTGAATCCTGCCAGACCCAAGCGTTCAAGCTCTGCGGAGAGACAGACCAGCCTTGACCTGAGATTCCCTCTCCCTGCTGCGATCGCTGCCTCCCTTCTCCCCCGAGCAGCCGGGAGCAGACGAGGCCAAAGTCCCGGCAATCTCTGTTTTCCACTGAAGGCTGATAAGCCGCGCGGGCACGGAACGGCAGCGATCCCCACCCATCCCGGTGTTGTGCAGGAGAGTCAATATTTAAACTCAAGTTTGTTTCCTGGGTGGATAAAGGAGCGTTGGTGGGAGAAATCCCCGGCTCCTTCCCGGGCGCCAGACCCAAACCTCCTCCTTCCACCCCTTCATTTGTTCTCCCGAGCACATGTTTCACCCTGGATCCCCCCTCCAGAGGGGCTGGGGCCCCATCCCCATTGGCTGAGCTACTGAAGCACCAGCTGCAGGGCCAAACACTTGCTAATGGGGCAGCAATTTAAGGAATGCCCAGGCGGGGTTTGGGTTGTCTCTTCGCCTGCTGCTGGTGCAGACACTGTCCTTGCGGTGGGATACCCCAAACGGAGCGTGGGACGAGAAGAACCGGGGATAGAAATGGGTAGAGGCGAGGAAATATTTAATCATCCTAAGAGTGGCAGCCCCTGCTTCAAGGTAAGGCAGTGAACTGAAGGCTTTGAAACCTGGTTTTCATTTAGGTTGAGTGAACAAAAACTGCATTCAAGTGTTGTGTTTACAGCAAAGTTTGTGGGTCCTGGAGAACTGGGCAGAAATTGCTGGCAGGAAGCTTGCTCTGATGCAGGTTTAGGAAAATTCCTTAGGTAAATTCCTTAAGTAAATTCCTCAAAGGACAGGAAATAGCACTTTTCCCTGCAATGGCTGCAGCCAGGTTGTGCACAGGCTGCAGGAGGTTTCACAAGGCACGTGACCAGCAGAAAGTCGACTTAATTTGGAGGGTAAAGGTACATATTCTGGAGCAGGTGGTGTGTGATCTGGGAGGTGTAGTGCCCAGTGTTGGAACAGGCCAGAAACCAGCTGATGTGATAAAAAGCTGGTGGGTGAGGATGCTGTGAGGGGGAAGATGGAGTGGCTGAGCCCACCTGACAGGTCTGACAGCAGCAAAGGATCTCCAACACCCCTTCCAGAAGACCTCAGGCTCAATTTTAACTCAAAACCCCTAATCCCATGTATATTGTATCATGCAGCCAAGTCCTCTGCTGCCTCCACCCTGCCTCAACCTCCTGACCTTCCGTGGAGGTGAGGAAAATTAGGGGGAAACTGAGTTTGTAACGGCTGGTTTAGCTCTGCTTTGGGGAATAGACCAAATGAAGTGCCTTGTCTTAAACTGAAACCTTCCCTGAGAGAGCCTGTTATGCAGGAAAAAAAAACACACTTAAAAAACAAACAAACAAAAACCCAAAAACAAACAAAAAGCCCCACCAAACAAAAAAACCAGGAACACCCAAGAGTTGTTTTATAGCTGTATTTTGGAGCATAATTAAATCTTCTTTGAAATCATCTCTGGTGTTAGGGAACAGGTCCATGCATTATTTAACTTCTGTTACTGTAGCACAAATGGGGAGGGAGGAAGGGAGGGAGGACAGACAGGACCAACTTCACTACACCGAAGGGAGCTGGGTGGGGACTGCCAGTCCCAGCAAGTACCACCACTGTCCTGCAAGCCCTGCCTGGGAAGTGTGGATCGACCCTGTCTGATGGAGAAAAGCCCTGCGTGATGGCAGGCCGGGGTCCCCAGAGGACCAGGATGAGATGTGACCCCAGCTGGTGCTGCTGCAGCACACAGGAACCTGCTCACGGTCCCCACAACCTCTTCCCAGGGAGTGCAGCATCACCTCTGTGCAAAAGACTGCTTCGTGGGGGGACCAAAACGGGGAAATCTGCCTGGCTGCCATCACAGCACAGACTGGTGCAAAAAAAACCTCTTGTCTGAGCATAAATCCTGCCCTGCTGCCACCGGTGAGCTCTGCTACACACACAGAGCCAGCCGTGTTCCTGTGAGCTCTTGACCCCGATACCTCGTGAGCCTTTGGCCAGCTCCAGGTTTCTTCCTTTATTCCACACAGCCCTGGACCGTGTGCCCCTGCTGCAAGGGAGCCCTTTGTTCACAGCACTGGCATCCAGTGCCTCCATGTCCATCAGCGAAGGGGCAATGCCGGGGTTTGGGAGCTCAGCAGGGCTCCTGCTGCTGCTGCCTGGGAGTTGCTCATCAATGCAGTCAGGCCAGTCCAACCCAGTTCCCCTTCCTGCCTGCCCAGCCCACACCAGCAGCCCTGCTGGGTGAACCTCAAATACAAAAATCCTTCCCAAAGCAGTGACATCAGCAGCATACATCCCTCCCCAAGTGCTCTCTCCATGTCCATGTCCCAACACCGCCCTGAGCTGAGCTGTACTGGTCTCTTTGGGACTCTGCTGTTCTTTGTAGTGGGATTGTTTCCCTTCTCTGTTTTGATCCTATAATTTCCCTCACACCCGTGGGAGCTGGGGTGCTCCCAGGTGTTCAGGTACCCTCAAACCTTAAATACGGATCCCAGGTTGGTCTTGCCCAGGATGAGCTCCCTGCCACACAAAGGATGAGGCAGGAGGGTGGTCACCTGGCATAACCTTTGCAGCGAGGTGACCTCGGATCTCCTGCTGCTTCTCAGCTTGGGCAGCACGAAGCAGTCTTTTGTCCCTGCATCTCAGGGCTGGCTCCTTTAGTACCTGGGCATTTTCTGGATTCCTGGACTTCCCCAGTGACTCCAGAGCTACAGCCGGGACCAAAGAGACACGATAATGCCCTTCTGCTCTCTCTGCTACACATTCCAGTCGAGACACCCATGAGGATGGAGCTTTGGTCCAGCTGGAGCTTGAAGCCAGATGTCCAGAAGCCAGTCTGTCGCTGGCCTTGCTGGAGAGGAGGTGTCAGTTCTGGCACCATGGACTTCGGATCGGAGAATAGAAATATTACACATATCGAAACAAGCTCGGGGTTTCTTGAGGAGTCCATGTCCATCAGCTGTCCCTGCCGAGGATCAGTCGATGGGGAAGGAGGCAGCCGGGATGGGAGCCCTGCGGAAGAGCAGGCTGGAGCCACGGAACAGCTGCCCCTGTGGAGGAGAGTGAGCACAGGGTCAGGGCAGCTGTGCCGAGACCCGGCCGGGGAACTGCAGCTGGTTTAGCGGGCATTGACTCATGCCCAGGGCAAGGCTGAAAGGTCTGGGCATCCTGGGCTGCTGTGGAGGAGTAAGGGGTGTTTCAGCCCTGTGTGTGCTGGGGTTGGGCATTTCCCTCAGGGATGATGGATGGAGAGGGGCAGAGACACTTTGCTGCAGCGCCCTGGCTGGAAGTTTTCAGGCTGCAAGCTCGGGGCATATAATGGGCAAAGCAGCACTGCCACGGCTGGTGCCAGCGCCAAAGCAGAGGGACAGAAGCAGGTTACAGAGCACTTCTGGGGAATGCTGCTGACCCTGGGAAGGAGCAGAGGGAGCCCAAAGCCCAGCGTGTGCCCCGCTCCCTCACCTGAGCACTGAGGTACCTCCAGCAGTGGATCCAGGATGTGAAAGTGGGAGCGTAGGGAGGGAGGCCGGCGCGCAACCTGCGTGGCAACAAGGAACAGCTGAGGGATGTCACGTTATCCAGACAGGTAACACAAGAGCAGCACTGAGTGTTAAGTGAGGACACAGAAACGGTGTCTGCACTGGGCTGGCGGCCAAATGACCAGCTCGTTATTTACAATGCACCAGATCATGTAATTTAATTACCCCTGGAGTGTACAAACAAGGAGCGTTACCTGGATACGTTAAGAGTCCAGGACTGTATCTACACCTTCAAGAGCCAGAAGATTCTGAGAAAACACTCCACCAGCTGCTTGGATCCCTTTCCCATGAGCACTAATGCAGATTTCCTGCAGCAGTGGGATCGGGAAGGCAAGCCTGGTCCTGCTCCTGTCTGCACCCATCACTGCAGTAAGAGCTCTGCTTCCCCTCGTGCCCCTCCCTGGAGCCAGCAGGGTCCCTTTTATCCCTCTGCCTCCAGTCTAGCTCAGATTGGACCACAACACCACGACTCTCCCTATTTCTCTCCACTTGAGCTTTTCTGCTGCTTGTGTCTGTGCCCTCTGATCTAAAATTATAAGCAACCTGGGACAGGAAACGAGCCAGCTCTGTGAGGTGCCACAGAGTTTATGGTTCTGTAGGAAAGCTTTATGGTCGTTAGCAGCGGGTTCAAACAAGGGGCTGCGAGAAAGGAAGGGGAAAGCTTTAGATCTCAGTGTAAGGGACATACCCACAGTTGTTCACCGCCATGAGATCTCCCACGAGAAGGAATGGGTACGTCAGCATGCTCACAGCGATCTGAAAGCACAGGAGAACAGCGGCCTCTCTAATGCTCACCACGTCAAGAAAGCTATTTCCAGCTTCTGCATGTTATCCTCATTTGGATGTAAAGTACAGACCGGCCTTTGCCCCCAACCCACAACCTCTCACCCCCCCAGCTGGCAGGGAGAGGGGAAAGGACGTGGCAGTTGCCTACGTACCCCCATCACGAACTTTGTGTAGCTCCGGATCACTGATGCCTGGCTGAACTGCAAAGAGAAAGCACAGGGATTGTGAAGGAGGGGGATAACACCAGGCTGTCACATCCCCCTGTGCCTGAGGCAAAGGGCATGGGGCAGAGGAACGAGGCAGAAAGCAACAGAGACCATGCTGCACCCCCGCTGAGAGTCTAGGAAGGCATTTGCTGTCAGATCTGATCCCCCAAACTGCAGGTGAAGCACAGCCCTGAGCAGACACAGCACCTTCAGCCCTCTCACAGGGATGGACCCTAAGCCAGGTATCTCTATTAAATCAGCCCCTGCTTCCCAGTAACTCCTGCCGACTGCAGGTGCCTGGTCCAGACCCCAGACCCTCCACTGGGCACTTCACTCACGTTGTCGTCCACCGCGTAGGTGTTGATGAAGTGAGCCACGAGGTTGCAGCACCAGAGGAAGATGACATCCCCCAGGATGTGAGGGACTAAACCACTGTAATGGCAAAAGGAGGGGTGTGAGGTCCAGGAGGGTCCCCGTGCCACCTTCTGAGCTGCCCAGCCCTCCCTCCCTCCACCACCACCCAGGAAATCCACTTCCCCAAAATGCGTCTTTACTTAGGAAGGAACTGAAAGGGAGAAGGGGAGATTTCAGGGGAGAGATCTCCCAGCCTTCACTCAGCTCTGGAGTGAGAAATTTTTGGGATCTGTTGTCTGGGCATGACTCAACTCCCCTTGTTCTATCCCAAAATCCCTCAGCCCAACTCCTGTTCAGAAACCCAAGTGAGATACAGAAGTGGTTTCCGTTTCTGCAGATGCTCTTTTGGATGCAGGATGAGAAGTTCATCTCTTTGTGGAATCTCCCTTCTTTTAGAAATCAAAATGAGACGGGTTGTTCCTGCACAACCCACTCCACTGAAAAGTGGGATTAACTGGAGGCAGCACTTGTGTCCCTCTGATTTTTCCCAGTCCCTGTTGCTCCCAGGAGCACAGTTCTTTGGTTTATGCCTCCCACCAACGCGTCAGAGCTCCCAGCAGAGCCAGCACCCCCAGCTTCTGCTGATAATGGCACTAAAAACATTAATAAAATGTTCCAAAGGGTTTCTCCCGTTTGTTGGTGCTTTGGCAGCACCTGTTGCACCAGTGCAGCCATCGAGCACAGGGTTTCCTGCTTTTGCAGGGTTTGTTCCACCACAAAAGGATCCAGGGGTGTGTTAAACTTGTGTTTCACCAGCAGATGTGGTCAGTGCTGCTGAAAATGAGCCTGTTGAGAGCCACATGAGTGTTTGCTGGGCTGGAAAGAGCCACCTCCAAGCACTGATTTATTCATTTCTTCCCAAACACGACGCTGCCTCTTTGAGCAGGGGACCAGTTTTGCTTCCTGCTGTGGTTGCTGCAGCAGCAGAGCAGCAACTGGGACTCTGATCCAGCGTGCTGTGCTGGCACTTCTTGGAGACAATCTGTGTATTTTCAAGGCCCTGGCAGCTCTGGGGATGCAGCTGAGGTCTCAGGGGCCAGGCACAGCAGAAATCTTCAACAGAAGACCCGCTGGCTTAAAAGATGTGAGACATGAGAGCAGCAGACAGGACAAAGAAATCAAAGCTCTCCGGTTCCCAAAGAGATGGTCTGCTTTGTGTTTGGCTTTCAGCCTTTGTAAAAAACATCCTTTCTCTAACTCAAAGTCAAGTCTGAAGCCCCTGAGCCGCTGCAGATACGATGAGGGTTTAATAAAGTCCAGAAACAGAAAGCTGGGCCAAGGGAGCCACATAAGGAAAACCTCACCCATGTGTTGATAGAGAATTGGATCGTTTGTTCCACTTGCAATAAGGATCTCATCCTTTTCTTCCCTCCAAAATAATGACAGATGCTGGCCCTGAGCTTATGGGATGCTGGAGACCAGGGAAAGAGCTGCAGAAAGGGTCTAAACAAAGCCAACAAGCCAAAGGCATCAGGCCTGAAAACCCCTCCTGAAACTTCAGAGCTGCCTTTACTATTATCGCCATAATAAAGTGCATAGTACAATTCTCACACCTGCTGAGATGTCCGACATCTGGACTAGGAATACTTTTGGAAGACGATGAAAAGCTGGAACAGCAACAGGCAGGTGAAGAAGCCTGAGTGACGTCCAGTGACATGACCCAGGGGGAGGAAACCCCTTTGAGCTGCCCATGCACAGCAGTGGGACGGGACATCTTTCTGGCCTGGCAGGAGCCTGCTGCAGACATGAGGGGAAGGGAGATAAAGACTTTTTGGGGATGGACTTAACTCTAGCCAGGCAGAGTATGTGCTGCTCTTACTGCTGTGTAGGGGTTTTAAGACCACAAGAAACAAGTGTGCTGTGGTGATTTTAAGGGAGTGGATGGGCTGGGATTGCACCAGGAGGGCTGAGAGGAGAAACCCAGTAGTTTGGTCCTTCAGATGCAGTTTGTGTTCCCCTCACAGCAGTGGGATTTCTTAAGAGAGGGTTATAGAGCATGTGGAGCTTCAGAGCCCTCCTGAGACAATTTGGGTTGTGTTAAAGCCTTTCCTGTGAACTATTAAGTTTAATTAGGCGACCAGGAGTGTTTATTTTATGTGGCTGGAAGGGAATGTGGTGGCTGCTTTCGTCTCACTTCCTTGGGAGGTGGAGGGTTGTGAGCAGCCTGCTCCAACCAAACCCCACACTCAGGGACTACCCCAGGGGAACCTGGATTTAATGGAGGAGACGTGGAGCTGCACAGCTCAGCTAAGATGCAGTGGCACTCCACTGATGGGGGCTCTGCAGACCCCCGGCCCTTTCCTCACGAGACCCCCGTGATTTCTTCCCTCTTCCTGACGCATTCAGGTTTCATTTGGAGGGCCGTATTTTGTCACTGTAGAGCCAAAGGCATCCTGAAAACCCCTCCTGACATTTCAGAGCTGCCTTTACTGTTATTGACATAATAAAGTGAGTTATCTCCCCACCGCAAGCAGGGACAGCAGGTGGTTCTTCTTCTGTGTAGATGTGAAAAAGAAAGGCAGGAAGCATTAATTAAAGGTTCAAGCAAAAAAGGTGTCCACTAAACTTCCATTTCAGTGATGCCACCAATTTGCCACGTTCCTGGAAGCAGCTGGAAGCATCTTTCAGCTCCTCCTGGTCCAGGCAGGAATCCTGCTGAGCCAAGCATCGTTCCTCCCACCACACAGGTAAACCTGCTGCCACCAGCTCGTTACAAGCACCCACTGTGCCCTGCAGAGGAATGTGCTGCTTATCCAGGCCCTGGCTTTCATTTCAAGAAGGGATCTTATTGTTGCACTTGATCTTGGTGCCTGTTGCACAAACAAATGCTTTTAAATGGTTTGCTGAAACACAAAGAAGCGTCAAGGGAAAAAGAAAGATAAGAAAAAATACAGGGTTTCCTCTGGTTTCTGAAGGTTTGATTGAAGATAAGATGTGGGGCAAACTTAATGGCCAAACTGGAGCACTGTCAAAGGCACAGATTTAATCTGTGCTCAGGGGGGTGATGTGAGAGCCCCTTGGTCAGACAAGGTTTCAGCTCAGTGTGGCTCTGGCTGGGGTTGGCAGAGCAGCCAGGAGAGCCACCGGTGCCTTTGGACTGTGGGAGAAAGCATTTAAACAACTCACGTACACAAAGAATCCCAGGATCCCTTCTTCCTTAAATATCCTGCCAATGGCACTGAACACACCACTGCCAAGAAAGGAAAAGAGCTGTGAGCATGCAGGGGTTGTTCCATCAGCTGCCCTGTGCAGCTCCATGTGCAGCCCCCAGCCATCATTCCAGCAGAAGGCAGCTTGTTCTCCCCAAACCAGAGAGGTCTGAGGGAAGGAAGGTCGTGTTTGCACCCTCCCAGTCTGCAGTGACACCCGGGACAACACCCACCCTGCAGGCAACTGTTTAATGCTGAAGGTACAAGAGCTCTGAGTGACTTTGTGTGAGTGGACACAAAGGGCCACAACCACAGCACATAACGTGGTTTGATTAGGCTGATCCTCAGCCCAAGGACCCTGTCCTGCCTTTGGGAATTCACACTGGCTGTCGTGGGTTAGCTGCAATCCTGTCTAGCAACCTCCTCGTGGCTGCAGAGGGGCAGGTATTGCTGGAAAACACTTGGAAAAGTCCTGCAATGCTTTGTGTTATCTGCTCTGCTTCCCTGCTGCCTTCCCTGTCCGTTAACACCTAAAGCAAAAAGGCAGGAGAATCGCTGTGTGATCAGCAAGGAGTGTTACAGCCCCAAAACCCCACAGGCACAAGGTGGGACAGAGCCCAGCCTTCCCACGTCCCCTCACCCCGCAGTCACCCACCCTCTAACCGCAGCTCAGATTCATTTTTTCCTCTCCCAAACCTCCTGGGTTGCTGTTATTTCTCATGGCATGGGAGACACCTGACCCCCAGACCCTCCAGAGGTGCAGCCACTCACCTGTATTTGACTTCCCGGCCCACAAACTGGACCATGCAGCGCATGGAGATCACTGCGAGGAAAGAAACACAGGGCTGGTAAGGAAACAAATACAGTTTGGCTTGCAATGGCTGTGAGGGAAAATTCATCCTGACCCTCCTGCTCTGCCTTCCCTCAACTCACAGCATGTCCAGCTCCTCTCAGTGCTCATCACTGCAAGATTCACTAGAAATGGGTGCCTTTCCTGAGCCTGTAAGGGGTGGGAAGGATTTTGTAGCATCACAGAGAGGTTTGGGCAGGAAGGGACCTCATAGATGATCTTTCCCCAACCCCCCTGCCATGGCCAGGGACACCTTCCACTGTCCCAGCTTGCTCCAAGCCCTGTCCAACCTGGCCTTGGACACCTCCAGGGATGGGGCAGCCACAGCTTCTCTGGGCAACCTGTGCCAGCGCCTCCCCACCCTCACAGGGAAGGATTTCTTTCCAATATCCCATCTAGCCCTGTCCTCTGGCAGTTTGAAGCCATTCCTCCTTGTTTTGTCACTCCAGGCCCTTGTAAAACGTCTCTCCCCTGCTCTCTTGGAGCCCCTTTAGGTACCAGAAGGCTGCTACCGGCCCTAACCCCAATGGGATCTCTGGGAAAAGCTCCTGGATGAACAGGAAGAGAGCAGCTCATTGCTGGGCTGGGTTAGTCCCTGATGCCAACCCAGGCATCAGCCTTGTGTGACAGAAGAGTGTGAGTAAAGAGGGTTTTGGGGTGATGCTCAGCCTGGAGGAGGGACAGGACTCACCGTGCAGTGGATGTGAGACAACCCGGGACACACACTGCATCATCATCTCGTGGGATGTCTGCGGAGAACAACACACCTGCATGAAAAGCTGTGCTGCTCCACCTGCACAGATCAGGCCCCTTCCCTTAGTGTGGGGAAACCCATTTTGGGTCCCTCTTGAAATCTGTTCTCCGTGGCAATCCTCTATTCCTATGAAGTATTCCATGGCTGGGCACAGAATGGCTGCTGAACACCATGGACTTCTCACCCTGAGCTTCTCTCCAAGAAATCTCACCCACAGACAATGGATTAACCTTCCTTTGCTCTCCACATGCCCAGTGGGATCTTCCCATCACTCATTAACGTGCAATAGCCACTTCTTACCTCTCTGACCACTTTCCTAAGGGAAGTTTTCACATCATCCTTGTTAGACACGTGCTCCATGTCTTCCAGGGGAAAAGCCTGAGTGGAGAGGGAAGAAACATGGTCAGAACTGATGGAGATGCTGCCCCACAAACCCCCAGCGTCTGAGGACAGGGGGAAACCACAAACAGTTGTGTTTTAGATCTGAGAAGACAAAAAAGCAAGAAGAAACATAGGAGAAGGAAGGATGGAAAGTAAAACAGATGAAGAGAGGGGTCATGAAACTGCTGATGAGCTAAAAGGCAAGGGAATATTTATATTAAATTAAAATTAATGTAAAATAAAAAAGCTCTGTGGATATGGGTGCTGGAGGATTATTCCAAGCCCTTAGGACATGGAGAGGGATGGGTGCAATGGTCCTCCACGTGCAGTCCTGGCTGGCTGCAGGCACTTGCAGGCTCTGCTGCAGAAGCACTGACTGACCCAGCAAAGTGATTAATGGAGAGAGAATCCGACCTTTACCTTCTTCACACTCCCCCTGGTGATGGTTGATAAAGTGCTTGAGATGAGGCGAGGAGTCAGACCACGGAAGAGGCCTCTTTTCCCATCCACTTCCACGATGTGTCTGGCTGGGTGAGAAAACACCAGGCTGCTGTCAGTCAGGAAGGGGTCAGCTCATGGAGGGACACCCCAAACACCTCCAGCACTCAGCCAAAACCCACACCAGTCCCATCATAAGTGATTTATTGTGACAGTTCTAAATAAACTTCCTAAAGGATGCCAAGAATCCCTGTTCCCTGCCATCTGTCCAACCTGGAAGGAAAGCTCCATTATTTTGGCCCCCTTCTCATCTTTTGATGGTTTTGCTCACCTGAAAGGGCTACAAGGCAAGTTTGGGCTGAACCAGGGTGGGGAGGGATCACCCCATGTGCTGTCACTGGGGCTCATCCCACGTGCTGTGTGGTGTTACCTTCTCCCTCCACCCCCAGGGGTCAGATTCAGGGTTAATATGGATCTCACAAACCCACGCTCAATTCCTGCCCCACCACCTTCTCCCAGGTAAACTTCCTCAGGTCTCCAGTCACAAAGAAAGCCAACAGATCCAACTTCTCCCTGATAGAACAAGGTGGGAGACAACCCACTATGTGCTGGTGGGTACTGACTGCTCCTGCTCCCCAACTGGTGCTCTCCAAGCAAAGCCAGGAGGGCTCTGCCTCCCTCCATCACCCAGCACTGTCCATCTGTTTGGAAAATGCATCTTCCAAAGGGCAGCACCACATTGTTTCCAGCCCTGGGTGTCTCAGGGTGGGTTTCCAGTGCTCTAGCATTGGTCCTCTGCTGGTGCCCAACCCATGGGTGCTGCTGAGAGATTTTGGGATTGGCCCAACTCAGCTTTCAGGACTGTGGATTCCCCTTCCCCGCAGCAAAACCACAGTAACAGGAGGTCACAAAATATTCACCCCCCTCTCCCAAAGAGAGCAAAATACCTCTTTTTTTTTTCCTTCTGAACATATTACCTTCCCTTTTCTTGGTCCTTCTGTCCCCTTAGGGCTCCATCTACAACACCAATGAGCAGGGCAGGGGGTGCAGGTTATTGCAGGGCTGTTTTGGAGCAGTGTTGGCAGGAGGGGACCTTCACTCACCGTAGGTGAAGAAGCCGGGCAGGTACAGGACTTTCCTCCCCAGCACATTTCTTCCCACAGTTGGAGGTAGTGGCTCGTGCCCAACCTGTCAGAGAAACCCCGTGAGCAGGTCCCTGTCCTGGTGTTCCCAAAGCCTTGATCCAGCATCCATGAGCTGCCAAAGGGCCACGTTGCCCCTATCACCCTCAGATACACGGGGATGCCATGACACAGGCACTCCCTTTCCCATTATATGGGGTCCCAGGGGTACAGGGGGTCCCACTCCCCCATTTTAGGGGGTCCCTATTACAGAGAGGTTCTCGGGATACTCACTATAGAGGGGTTTCCCCTCCCTTCTTATATGGGAGCCCCCACTGCAGAGGGAATCCTCATGCCCCCCATTTTATAGGGGTCCCTGCTGTGCAAGGTGTCCCCATCCCCTGTCACAGGAGGCTGCCCCAGTGCCCCCACTATAAAGGAGCCCCCACTGCACAGGGGGTCCTCATCCTCCTATTATACAGACCCCGCATTTTTATACAGACATCCCATTACATACAGGGACCTCATCCCATTACCATTCTACAGGTGCCCCCCATTCTATAGGTGTTCTCATCACACAGAGGGTCCTGTTATAACGGAGGGGCTGTATATACAGTGATCCCCATCACACGGATGTCTCCATAGGGACACTCTTAGGGAACCCACCCCCCCCCTCCCGTTATACTGGGGTCCTGAGCCCCTGTTATACATAGGGACCCCATCCCATCACCATTCTGTGGGTGTTCCCCATTCCATAGGTGCCCCCATCATACAGGGGGTCCTGTTATAATGGTGGGGCTGAATATAATGACAGTAGACAGAAGGCCACCTCCCCCCATTATACCGGGGTCCCTTCATATTGTCATTATGTCCCATCACGTCCCCCGTTATATCCTATTACCATTCTACGGGTGCCCCCCACTCTATAGGTGCCCAGGGTGCCCTGTTATCACTGTATATACTGCTCTCCATCCCATGGGGGCCCCCCCAGGGGCAATCTACATCAGCCCACCTCCCCCTGTTACAGTGGGGTCCTGATCCCCCACTGTATCCCATTACATCCCCCACTATGTCCCATTACCATTCCCTAGCTGCCCCCACCCGACGGAGCCGTCCTGTTACAACGGGGGTGAGGGCGGGGGGGTGTCCACACTGCTCCCCACAGCCACACTCCTCACGCCGCGAGTGGGGGTCTCACCCCCCATTACACCCACCTGTTCCCCATCCCGCCGCTTCCCCACCAGGCCCCCCCCGCCCCCCCCGCGCCCTTCCCCCTCCGCCAAGCCGGACCTGCACCAGCAGCTTGACGTAGAGCAGGGGGTGGCTGGCGGCGGCCATGCCCGCGCCCAGCAGCACGAAGAGCCCCTCGGCGCCCTCGGCGGCCGCCGCGTCCCCGGCGGGGCCGGGCGGTGACAGCGCCCCCGGGGGCAGCGCCGCCACCGCC
>JAWMRA010000072.1:1911677-1922300 GCA_035584735.1 Pseudotriccus pelzelni
CTTGGAGCAACCTGGGCTAGTGGAAGGTGTCCCTGCCCATGGCAGGGGGTGGAATGGGATGAGCTTTAAGGTCCCTTTCAACCCAAACAATTCTGAGATTCTATGAAGCCACCACACCCCTTTGTTTGATCCCTTGCTGTCTGTCTGCCCCCACGGACTGAGGAGGCTGCGGTTCCCTCCTGCAGGAACTGCAACCCCCGGATTGGGGATGTGATCCAGAAACTGGCACCGTTCCTCAAGATGTATGGAGAATACGTGAAGAACTTCGACAAGGCCGTGGAGCTCATCACTGCCTGGTCAGAGAAATCCCCACCCTTCCAGGAGCTCATTGCTGACATCCAGGTAAGGGCAGAGTGAGGGACCACAGCAGCGCTCCCCGAAATCTCCTTGCATGGGGGGAGCGGCAGAGGGTGGGAGCTGCCTTGGCCACTGTTCCTCTCTCCATGCCTGGTGTGTCTCCCCAGAAGAGGAAGGTCTGTGCTAATCTGACGCTGCAGCACCACATGCTGGAGCCTGTGCAGAGGATCCCGCGCTACGAGCTCCTCCTGAAGGATTATGTGCGGAAACTGCCGCCTGAGTCCCCCGACCGGGGCGATGCCGAGAGTAAGGGCTCTGTCTGGCTCACCTGGGGAGTGGCAGGGGGGGTTTGTAGGGGAAATGACGATCCCCAGTGTTGGACACAGGCATTCACTCAGCAGCTGCCCTGAGCCCTTGGATAAACCCCTCAGTCTGATCCTTTTCTGGCAGGGAGAGGGATTCATCTGCCCTTCCAGGGGCTGTGGAGGTCAGTGAGGAGGGGTGGTGTTTCAGGATAAAGGTGGTCCCTCCAGAGCATCCCCTAGGGAGA
Source organism: Pseudotriccus pelzelni (assembly GCA_035584735.1). Taxonomy (NCBI): domain Eukaryota; kingdom Metazoa; phylum Chordata; class Aves; order Passeriformes; family Tyrannidae; genus Pseudotriccus; species Pseudotriccus pelzelni. The sequence goes on from JAWMRA010000072.1 coordinate 1,912,525, forward strand.
CCTGTAGAGCTCTGAGACCCTTGTAGATAACACAGTAAATGGTCCTGCTGGGGTGGAGGGATACAGAAGCTGGCTGGCTGTCCTCCCAGGACCCCACCATGCACAGTCTGGCCATACCTGGACTCTTGTGCAGCGTTTTGGGTTGGGTCCGGGGGAAGGCAGAGCCACCACACATGTGCATCCATAAGGGATGGACAAGGAGCTTCTTCCCACATCTCCAGAGCAGGTGTTCAAGCTCCAGCCTGTCTCTCCTGTTTGCAGAGGCCCTGGAGATGATCTTTATGGTGGCCAAGCACTCCAACGCAGCCATCGCCGAGATGGTGAGTGCCTGTCCCAGCTGGAAGTGCTTTGCAGCTCCTGAATGGGAGAGGAGCACTGTGGGTTCAGCGCAGGAGCTGAGACCCTGCTCTTGATGCCTGAGCCTGGGCAGTCGTGTCTGTAACATCAATGATGTGACCAGCTGCTCAAGGCTGGGAGCTGCTCCCAAAGATGAATCTGGGCTGAGAGAGCGGTGCCACCTCTCCCAGTTATCAGCAGCTGGCCGGGGAGGTGGGGATGGGGGGAATCCAGGGGTGGCAAGGTTGTGGCTGCTCATCACCCCACAAAAACAGGTCCCTCTGCCTCCCCCAGGAACGGCTGCAGAACCTCTGGGGTGTCTACCAGCGGCTGGGCCTCGAGGATGACATTGTGGATCCCTCCAACCAGCTGATCAAGGAGGGACCCATCCAAAAAGTCTCCACCCGCAGTAACAGCACGTCGGAGAAGTACCTGTTCCTGGTGGGAGCTGGGATGCCCAGGGGAAGGGGAGGGAGCAGAAAAGCTGGGAATGGTGACGGGTGGCACAGCCTGGCCAGGGAGTTGCTGGGTGATCTCAGCACAGAAGGGATGAATTCAGGGATGGGGGATTTGACCCTGCTCAGTGCAGGGCACTCTGTGTAGGATGTGGTTGGGAATGTGCTGATCCCATGGGCATGGCAGCCCTGGGAGGTGCCTCTCTCACCTTTGTAGGGTGGGAGAGGGCTGGGGCAGAAACAGTCACGTTTTAGGCGGATTCTTTCCGAGGACCAGCTGAGGCTTGGGGGATCTGATCCCCCAGATCCCAGGGAACCCCCAGCTGGGAGCAGGCAGGGCTGGGCTCCAACCTGCCCTTTCTCCCCTCCCAGTTCAACAACATGCTGCTGTACTGTGTGCCCAAGGTCATCCAGGTGGGCGCCGAGTTCCAGGTTCACCTCCGCATGGACGTGGACGGCATGAAGGTCAGACAGGCACCTTGTCTTTGTGCTTCCCCCAGACCCCACCTCCTCCAAAAGCACCCCAGTTTGGGGTGTAACGTGGCTGCTGCCCCTCACTTAGGAAGGAGGGAGGAGCTGGAACCAGGGGTGTCTTTGTGGGTGAGGTTGGTACGCTGTGATCCTGTGAAATGCCAGTGAAAACTTGGGCATGTGGGATCTGAAGGGCTGGAGGGTTTGTGGCCCAGGGACATCCCTGTGCCCCACATCATGGAGGAAGGGTCTCTGTGTGCTGTGGGTGGGTTCAGCTCCACATGCCTTCTCTGGTGTCTGGCAGGTGTGGGAGCTGAAGGACACACAGTTCCCTCACACCTTCCTGGTCTCGGGAAAACAGCGGACACTGCAACTGCAGGCCAGGTAAGGGGAAGGGGGACGTCATGCAGACCCTCAGGGAGCAGGGACAACAGCTTATCCACGTCCCTTTTTGTACCCAGGTCTGGAGAGGAGCTGGACGACTGGATCAAGGTACCACTGAGTGCTGGGAGAGGTGGCACATCTCCCTCATGCCAGCTGGGTGCCCTGTGTCAGGGTAGCCCCAAACTGCCCCTCCAGCCCTGCCCTGCCCTCTAGGCCTTCCAAGATGCCATTGACAGGAAGGAGAAGAGGAGTGAGACCTTTAAGACAGCAGTACACGGCCTGGAGACAGACACCCCAGCACTGAAGGTAAACCCCCCTGGCTCTCCCCATGCCCCCTGCGCAGAGCCCACCTTGCTGTGCCTCAGTTCCCCTTGCTAAACCGAGCTGGGGGGAGGCTGCGGATGGGGAGAAGGGCTCAGGAAGCGGAAGGGGTGAGAGCAGAAGGCCAGGACCACCCAGAGCACGGCTGGCCAGCCCCGGTGATGCAGCCCCCCACGCCCAGACAGAGGAGCTGGGCCGCCGAGCTCCGCAGTGGGTGCGGGACAACCTGGTGACGATGTGCATGCGCTGCAAGGAGCCCTTCAACGCCATCACACGCCGGAGACACCACTGCCGAGCCTGTGGATACGTGAGTGCCCTCCCCTCCTTCCCTCCCTCCTGGCCTGCTCAGGTGGCTGCTGGGACAGGAGAACACCTCTCCTACATCTCGTATCCCTTTTCCCCCCACCAAGCCCAGGGCTGCTCCCGCCCCTCAGCGCCTCGTGGAGCTGTCCCTGGATCCGCCAGTCTCAGCAGTGTCCCTGTCTGTGGCTGCAGGTGGTGTGTGCTCGCTGCTCTGACTACAGGGCCGAGCTGCAGTACGATGGGAACCGCCTGAGCCGCGTCTGCCAGGAGTGTTACATCTTCCTGACGGGCCACACGGTGCTTGAGGACCGAGAGGGGAAGCACAAAGGCGTCCTGGAGGTGAGCTCTGCCCCTCTGTGACCCTCTGAGCTCTGCCAAACACCCTGGTCCCCAGTATCGCTGTCCCAGCCTGGCCCTGCTCCTGCAGCAGGAGGGGTGGGAGTCACTCCCACAGCGGTCAGAGGGTGCATGTGCTGAGCTCCCCTCCCTGTTACTCCAAGCCTTAGGACTCCCCAACATCCAGGGCTCCCTTCACCACGGGATCTCAGCAGCACCCTCACAGCCAGGACAGCCCCTTGCCTGCCCCTGCTTTTGGGGGTTTGGTGGAGTGGGCAGGGAATTCCCCAGGAAACAGCCTTAGCTCAGTGCCCTTTCTGCCTCCTGCACTGGATACTGAGAGATTTATTGGGGTTTTTTTTGGCAGAAAGGAGCTGCAGAGGTATCAAGCAGGAGTTTGCTCTGCAGTTCGCTGCAGCTGCTGGACAAGAACGGCAAGGGGGGGACGCGGGGCTGGTTTGTGATCCCACAGGACGATCCCCTCGTGCTGTACATCTACGCAGCCCCCCAGGTAAGGCCGGGCTCGGATCCACCCTCCAGGGACACCCAGTGTGCCCACCCCCTGCCTCCCACCGCTGTCTGTTCTTGGCAGGACGTGCGAGCCCACACCTCCATCCCCCTGCTGGGCTACCAGGTGAAGGACCTGCCCCCGAGCGACTCCCGCCACCTCTTCCAGCTGGCGCAGTCTGGGCAGGTTTACACCTTCCTGGCCGACACTGAGGAGCTGAAGCGGCGCTGGATGAGGGCCATGGCACGCTCTGCCGCAGGGATCTCACACCCAGAGGATGAGGAGGAGGATGCAGACCCCTGTGGCAAAGCAGAATGAGGCCATTCCCACCCCTGGGCTGTGTGGGGAGTCACCTCCCCAGCCTGTCCTCGCTGCTGGCTTCGTGCAGACCCCCAGCATCTCTGCCTTTTGGGTTTTCGTCATGAGAAGGACGTGCTGGGGGGGTACATTTGCCACCACACGGACGAGCTGGATTCTCCTTCCCCTCCCTCCTTGCTCTCCGCGCTGGACGGAGATGAGGCGGGAGGAGATCGGGGGGTTTTTGGGGCGGACTCGCCCCTGCAGCCCCCGGCCGCCCTGCAGTACCGCCCGTGGCCACGCGAGGGCAGCACCGCCCCGCCCTTGCGCCGTCCCGGCGCAGGGGATGCCCGGAGTCGGGAAATCCGTGGAATTGGGATTGCTGAGATAAATCCCGCCTGCGACCCGTCTCTGCAGTCCGTGCAGCCTTTTTTGGGGGGTGTATTTCCCATGGGACTGTGTCCCTGTGGCTCCACATCGCCGTATCTGTCACCAGCCCTGGTCTGATGCCCTGCAGGGACCCAGCTTGTGGCTCACCCTCGTAGCTCAGGGACCCCAGTGCTGGGTTCAGGATGTCCCCTCCCAGCTTGTCATCACTCCTGGCCTCGCACTGCTGCAGTCCCATGGTGTGGGTGTTCCTATTAACCGCAGACACTCCTCACCTGAACCACTGAGCCAGTCCACACTCCTGCCCATCCCAGACTTTCCCTGCACGCCGCCCTGTCCACAAGCTCTTTCCATCCTTGTACCTACCTCAGTTACTTGTTTCCTGGGGGAAAACACCCTGGGACAAGGTTGTGTCCACACAGGTGGATGCTGTGATGCTGAGGAGACGCAGGATCTCCCTCTCCTTCGTCATCATCATAACGAGCACCCCTGGTTGTTTCAAGCAGCACTTTAGGCTGCAGCCCCACATTTTTCTCTCTGCATCATCTTTAGCTCCCCAGGAATGTTGCCTGGGCAGAAGTTGCCACTTCTGAGCCTGCCGTGGGGGCTGACATGGGATGCAGGATCCCCGTGCATGGAGCTGGAGGAGCCCACGATCCCAGGGCTGTCGTTTGCAGGCAGGGGTTGCCACCTGAGCCTGGACCACACAACAGCCTTGGGCAGAGCCCAGGGGTGCCACAGGCTGAACAGAGCCATGGAGACAGGGAAGGGAGTTGGAGCAAATGGGGACAGCATTTGGGGAAAGGGTGGGGAATAAAGATGGATAGGGGGCTTCAGAGAGACAGGAAAAAGCTGTGAGCATCGTCCTTCTGCCGTCTACCCAGCTCAGCTCATCCCAGGGAAGGGCAAACCGTCGTGGTTTTATCTCTTCCAGCTCAAGAGATCCCATCAAGCAAGAGGAAGAGGAGCTGGATGTCAGGGTAAGAGCTCTGCCAAAGCAGCTGCCCCTCAGGGTGCCACCCAGCTTGGGGCTGAGCCCAGAAGAAGTAAACAACGCTGGGCCTTCCAGGGACACCCCAAAACAGCCCTCGTGGGAAGGGGAAACCCCAGTGACACCGGAAAAGCCCTGGAAAAGCTGCTGGGGGGGAAGAGTGAGCAAGGGGAAGCCCACAGGGCAGGAAGGCTCTGCGTGGTGGCCCTTCTGTGTGGCGTCACCCTTTTGTCAGCGAGGAACAAAACAAGCCCTGAGCAGGGACCTGCCCTCAGCCCTGAATGGGCCTAAGAATAGATTTCCTGTTTACCCAAGGAGGAATTGCTCCTGGGGCAGAGGGCACCTGGGGGCTATTTTTACCGACTCCTGCCCTCCTCCTTCCTGACCCCCAGCACCCTCAGGGACCCGCATGTGCCACGGGAAAGGGGCTGTCAGGGAAGAGAGGCGGCCTGGGGGCAGAGGGGGTGACAGGGCACCAGGGCAGGTCACTGCCATGGCTTTGGCATCGTGCCTTACTCAAGGATGGGGAGACAGCATCACTTGCTGCCCTGAGTATCCCCAGTCTCTCAGTGGAAGGTGGAATTTACAGGGGGTTGTTGTGGTGCCCCCACGCTGATTTCCTAGAACAACAAAAAAAAAAAAACCCGAAACAACAACAACAACAAAAAACCACACAAATTAACAAAAATCAAACAAACAAACAAAAAACCCAAAACAAAAAAAGGAAAAAAACATATGAGATTTTTCCCCCGCAAAATGCAGAGAACACACCGATGAATTTGAATGTGCTCTCCCCATCCTTCCTCGATCCCCTGCAGTGATGGTCAGGCGGAGCAGTTTGGCCTCTCCCCTCCCCCGGCAGAAAGTGAAACCCCGAGCAGAAGTCACAGTTTCCTATTCTCGAGAATGGGGAAGGCCACTTACCGGAATCCCCCCACCGCGGCCCCCCCAGCGCCTCTTCTCGTAAGCACTGACCAAAATACGCTGTGAAACCCACACAGGCCGTGCTGGGGGCCGGGACACCCGTCACTGACAGCACCCTGAGCAGCTCCTGCTCTGCTCATTGTCCCGTGCTCATCCCAATCCCCACCCACGCTGTGGGAAGGGGGATGCAGAGATGTTCGAGGAGGGAGGTGGCCATCACAGGCACGGACAAGGGGGGTGCATCGTGGACCCCCCTGCGGGGCTCTGTAGGGTTCAGTCACCCCCTGGAAGGGGCTCAACAGGGCCTAGAGCCCCTCAGGTGTGGGGGGTGGGATCAGAACCATATGGGCCTATAGAATCCTATTATCAATAGAATTCTATAGGACCTATAGAATCCCACCCCCCCCAGGCTGCAGGGATGCTCTGGGAGCTGCTCTGTGGGGTGGGGGCTCTTGATCTATAGGGACAGGCCCTATATGGGGTTCCCTACATGGTAGGCATCCCCTCTCTATAAGGTCTGCTCTCCATCGGGCATATTCTCTTACTCCCTAATTGCAGGTCCCTCTGCACTCTGGCCTGTGGGATGGGGTTTTCTGGTCTTTAGGGGTCTGCATTTCTGGGGCAGCAGCTCTTGCTCTACAGCACCTGGGGATGGGTTGTATGGGATCTGGGCTCCATAGGGGCCAGCCCCCCGTGGGAGGGTCTCTTGCTCTGGAGATCTTGGGCTCCACAGGTGTGTTCCCTGTGCCCTGCTGTGTAGGGGCCGTGGCCTACAGGATCCCTGCTCCATGACGTGCAGGGGCCATGAGGCAGCACATCCCTTGCCATGGCATTTTGGGCAGCACATCCCTTGCCATTGGGACCACAGGGCAGCACAGCCCTCCCCGCAGCGCCGAGGCAGCGGAGCTGCAGCAGCTCGGCCTCTCCCCACCGCGCAGCCTCTGCAGCCCATCGGGGCTTCCGCTGCTCCCGCCGAGCGCTTTAAATAATGAATATACCGAGGTCGGAGACAGACACAACACAGCCCTGCCCCGGAGCATCATCTCCCCCATCCCGCCCCTGCCCCTGCCCCGCCGTGCCCGGGGCTGCGGGGATACGTGGGACTCCCATGTCCCCTGAGGGTGGGGCAGCCCCTGGGTGGGGGGACTGAAGGGTGGGACATGATGCTAAAATGATGCAAAGTATCTGTGATTCCCCCACACCCCCCCCCCTCAAAAAAAACCCGCAGCCAGGATTGTGTAACCGCAGGACCTGGGTACCCCCACCCTGCTCTGCACCCCTTTTCAGGAACAATTCCTCCCTCCCCCCGGAGCAATTCCAATCAGGAGGGGGACACCAGGATCCCCCCAGCCGGACCCCGTTTTGGCATTGCACCGGCAGGACTCGCTGTCGGGGTGTCCCCACTCTTTGGGGGAGCTTTGGGGGGGGGCGGCGGGGCAGCTTCCACCTCCTTTTCGGGAGCCCCCGCAGCTGCCGGCAAAGGGCGGTTCGTGCCGTTGGGAAGCAGGTCGTGCATCCCGGCGTCTGGAGAGGCGGGAGGTGCTTCCCGGTGGCGCAGGAATTTGCTGTTTGCGCCTGTGTTGTAGGAGGTTGGGGGAAGGAAAGGGGGAGCGGCGGTGGGGAGGGGAAGCTGGCAGTTGTTATTATTTAATTTTATTTTCCTGCCTCCATCCAGGAATCTCTGCAATGTGCCGGCTGCTCGCGGGGAGGTTGGGGTGGCCGTGAGTCACTGCTGCCGCTGGAACGTGACTCAGTCCTGCTGCTCTGCCGGCAGGACATGACCAGACTGCCAAAACCCGGGAGAAGCCCCAGATCCGACGCCTGCCCGCGCCGGTGGGCGAGCACACGCAAAATTCTCCCCACTTCCCAACAGGGATGGGAGCCCCTCGCCGTGGGGCAGAGCTCAGGCTGGGGGGCAGAATGGGCTCCTTTTTTTTAATTATTATTTTTTTATAATTTTTATTTTATTCTATTTTTCCCCAGCCAGGAAAAACCTCTCCACCCACTCTGGCTCACCCATCCATGGGGCGCCGTGGAGCTGTGGGTTTTGCTGCCCCATCTCCCAGGCCCTGTGGGTGAGCAGAGAGAGCTCTTGGCACAGTTCCTGCCCCAGTTCCCGTGCCTCAGTTTTCCCATCCGGTGGGGAGTGGAGATTTCCCCATCGGGGAGCAGAGCAGGGGTTACTTCAGGTGGTGCTTTGAGATCACCCGGGGATGGATGAGCTCTCCTCATCCTCATGCGCCTCTTCCACGTGGAAATGGGCTCCTGGAGCAGCAGAGCAGTGGAGGCAGCCACGGGGCAGCGCTGAGCACTGGGATGGTTGTGACACCTCAGGCCTCCACGACCACAGCTGCCTCTGTCAGCCGTGATTGAAAGCCAAGCCGGGCTGGCAGGCCCTCTCTGTGATCTTGTTAATTAAGAAATACATTTAATTAGCAGCACCCCAGCTGTGACTCAGCTAATCATCATGATCGAAACAAGAGCTGGACTCAGGCTCCGGAGCACGGAACCACCAAACCCCCTCACCTGGCTCTGCTGTGGGACCCCACTGCCCACCAGGCACATCCCGGTGCCCCCCTGGGGGTTTGGGCTGAGTTTCCCCCTGGGCTGGAGCCAGGTTGGCGCCGAGACTGTCCCCGCGCAGCACCTCACACGCACAGGGTGTCATCCCCACCCGGGGCAATTATCCATTGCCACACTGCGAATAATCGTATTAATAACCCATTTACCGGGCTATAAATAGCCTTGATAATAACACCCTGGGTTTTCCAGGAACGAGTTGTCAAAAATGTGGGGAAAGCCATTCCCTGCCGCCTGGGCTGCGGATGAGGAAACTGAGGCAGGGCTGGTTTCGGGCACCACTCTCGCCCACTGCACTGAGCCGTCTGCCAGGCAGCTGTGGAATTTGCTCCCGAATAAACCGTCATGTAAATGAGCCCTTATGTATATTTATAGGCGCCGTCCTGCCAGCTGGAATCTAATAGGGGAGAAAATAAACTGGGAAACTGCCTGGAACAGGAGGGCGGCGCTTCACACATCGACCCCACGCCCCATTGCTGGGGGGGGAGGTGTGTCTGTCTGTCCCTCGTCCCCAGGGTGTCTGTCCCTGATCCTGGGCATCCAGCCCCGCACCTTGGGGTGCCCAGCCCTGGTCCTGGGTGCCCAAATCCCTGTATACTCATATCCTGGGGTGTCTGGAAGCAGACACTGGGTGCTTTGCAGCTGCTGCAGGCTGCAGTGGGCTTTTGCCTGTGGGAAATGGGGGCGGTGTTGCCAGCACTGGGTGAAAACTCGATCACATTCGGTGTCCCTGTGCTTGGAGGTGGGGGGGGGCCGGCACAAGGGGTCCCTCACTGCTCAGCAGGGCCTGGGTGGCACCTCTGTGCCCAGAAGGTGCGGTGGGTGCCCTTTCCTTGCTGTGCCAGTGACACAGACGTGTGGTGTGTGCATGTGTGTGCACATGTGAGCACGTGGCCGTGCCACACGGGTGCTGCAGAGCACCCACCCATCCGTGGCAGCCCCCTCGGCAGGGGCTGGAGCTGGAGCCGTGCAACCAGGGAGGGCCCTGGCCCGGATTTCCTGCAGCCCCCGGCGCGGCGCTGGGAGGGGGAGCGGCAGTGGCAGAGCGAGGCCGATTAGGGATGCAGACAGTGCTGCTCTCTAATGTCTCCCTGTCTCGAGCAGACAGCAGAGCCTGCACAGCCCCTTTGCCGCAGCCACCCCTCAGCTCCTCGGTGCCCACCCCACCCCAGGATGTTCCCACCCCATCCCAGGGTACAGCCCCTGTCCCGGGATACAGCCCCTGTCCCGGGGTACAGCCTTTATCTGGCTTTTTGGAGTGCGGAGGCAACGGGTGTCACAGGAACGTGGGTGCCTTGGATTCCAACGAGCCATGAAGGGATGTGACAGCCCCAAGGCCAGGCGTGACCCCACAGCCGTCCTGGAGGGGTGCTCCTCCCTGGAAAGGGTTTTTGGAGCAGTGATGCTGGCAGGGCTTCGTGCTGCGGCACCTCTCCCTCCCTCCCTCCCTCCTGCTGCTCCCGAGTGCTCGCCGCCGTGATTC